>JAJMBC010000002.1:0-600000 GCA_030572795.1 Nematodospora anomalae | reverse complement strand
AGTAGCAGCATGCCAATTTTGGCGCTTTGATAACAAGGTCAATGCAGATGATAGAACAGCACCACCAATAATGATACCCATCAATTCATACAAATAACCCATGGAAACATTTGCATAATAAAGACCAATGGCAAAGGCAGCCATAAGATAAGCATAGAGAATGACTGAAATGTGGGAAATCCAAATCAATTTCTTGCCAGAAGCCTTTGGGTTAATATATGTTCTGTAAATATCATAGGTGCAGATGGTAGAAACGGCAATTAACTCGGCAGACATAGCAGATGTGACTGACATGAAAACCATTAATAAAGCCAATACAGCACCTCCTTTACCTAACAAAGCCCGTGCAGCATTTGGTAACACTAATCCAGCAGCAGCTTCAGCTGAAGTCAATGGTCTGCCCAATGGCCAGTAATCAGTATGCTCTAATGCTAATGCGGCAAACCCCATTGTAAGTGAACAGAATGCAGGAATTGGTAACCATGCTAATGAACCAAGAATATAGCCTTTATACGTTGATGCAGGATTTGCAGCAAATGCTTTATTGAAATAACCATTATCTAAAAACACAGTACCAAAATTACCAACTATGTTGATAACAAAAAATATACCACCTGATCTTGAATGCATAGTTAAATATGATCCACCTGCATTACCTTCTCTTGGTTTAGATTCTGCTAATTTAGTAACAATTTCCCAAACGACCCCTGGAGATCCTAATTTGTCAGATGTAGCCCAGGTAACAAATGCAAATACTATAATAATAATTATCATGATGACCGTATGTGCATAATCGGTTAAGAATGTAGCTTTGATACCACCGAATAAGGTATATATGACAACGCCAAGTGGTAAAAGTAAGCAAGCTGCAACCGGATGCATGCCAGTCAAATCCTTAACAGTGGCTGAACCACCGCTAAGTAACATGGCAGTAACTAATATATTTGTTGCAATACCCCAGAATATATAAACAAAGTGAGTAGTTTTGCCATATCTACCTCTAACAATCTCCAAATAAGTATGGGCCGCAGGAGCTCTTTCTCTTCCTTTAATAGCTATGCATGCAAATAATGTAATTTGACAAGTTGCTCCGACAGCATAAAATATACCACCAGAAACACCATTGTTATAAACTTGAGTGGTTGAAGTTAATAAAGTAGCTGCCCAGGTCCATGAAGACACGACCGCAGCACTAATTAAACCTGTTTTAACTGATCTACCAGCTGTCGCGAATTCTTCAGCTGTCATGATTTCTTTATTATATCTTCTCAAGACGTACGTGGTTAACATCATACCACCAGCGAACAAAAATCCTAATCCAACAACCACGGCGTAACCACCACCTTGCGGTAATGGGACATTCGAAATCGATGACATTGTCGTTTGGTAAGTTACTTTAAGCCAATATGAATAATCGAGGGCCCTTAGATTCTTTTATAAACAAATTTTGCAGTCCGTTATTCTGCTTGTTATCTCTCTCTGCAAAATAGAAAACTTGCAGCAAAATAGATAAGTAAGTCATTTCAGAGATAAGGTACCTTAATAATCTTTACGTTAATGCAGTCGAAGTTTAGCTCACGTTAATTTGTCTAATTGGAAGGGAAGTATCACTTTTCTGGATCTATTATGTGATGTTATCTTCTGATAAGGCGGGTATTAAGTCTAACTCATATGATTGTATTTCTGTAAGGCGAACAGAATTTATCAAAAAACTAGTTTCCGGGTTCCTAACTCAACCTTATTCTCATGGAACCACACATACATCTTCCAATAAAAAACCAGATCCTATAAGCGGCTTGGATTAGAATAAATCACAACATTTGTGCTCTAAATATACATTTTGCCTGCGTAGAGTTGTTTAGAAGCTTCGAAGGCCGATTTCATAGATTTGGCACGGTTTTATTCACGTTGTATCTCTGGTTATGAATCTGGATAGGGCAAAATGAAAATGATATAGCTGTTTGTGTACCTCCTTCTATCTTAATGGCCCGTTACGGCCCATTGATTTCTTGAGATAGGATTGGAACCATGGGATCAATTTTGCATTAAATCAACAGATTGTTTATCAACTATTTTTCGAGGAAAATGACAGAAAGCATAGACTGATCGGTGGGTTATTTCGCGAGAAGATAACAAGATGATATATAGAATTAAGGTTATCTCTTCGACTTACTTTATTCGAAGCGAACAGCCTTACAATAAAACACAAGCCTATGTATTGATTATCTCTAAATTACCAACTATCGCACGTTTATTATCGACTATGCATATATCAAACGTGCCTAATAATAATAAACTATTTAAATACTAAACTCGTCTCAAAAACTAAAAGTCTCGTTAAATCTTTACATCAATATATTCTCTATCATCAACTTTACCTTCCACCTCATTTCTGATTTCTTCCATTTGTCTTGTTTGCTCCTTCCAAACCTTTTTATCTTCTTCTTCTGGACAATCTTTAACAAACCAAGAATCATCTGGTCTTCTATAAGACCCACCAAGTCTGTCCCATAAAGTTGTAAATTGACCATAGTTATAATTGAAATACAAATGATGCACAGTGTGACATGCGGTACCATTAACAACAGGGTCATTCGACATATAGTTACCATCATGGATCATGACTGTCCAAAAGTTAACAAACGTGAATAAGACTAGGTACAACACTTTATGGAGTGGGAAAACCAACGGATAAAGATGATATGGTAAACTTTGTGCCCAGCCATCGACTGGATGGAAAGCGTGGGATGCAAATGGGGTACATACAATCCATTTATGATGTGGTTTGTGCAAGTACTTATAAACTGAGGGCCAATGTAACCATCTATGAAGGAAATAAACACCACAGTCAGTGAACAAAATAAATTTGGGAAATTGCAATAAAACTGCTTTCCAACCACCTGTGGACTCATTAATATCCATGTAAAGAAAAGAAAGTCCATGCAATTCCAATAAAAAGAAGGGACAAGTTAGTAAAACCATCACTGGAATAGCGGTTACGGCACGTTTAATCTCTAATGCCATTTGGTTTTTCAAATATCTTGGATGATTAAAAATCTTCCTATCAAAAACAAATACATATGACAAGTAGGCGACTATAAAATACAATAACCAACCAAATAACGTAGTTATAATAAATAGCGAAAAAGTTTCTCTGAAAATATTAGATCTGGCCAAGAATGAACCATCAATATAGTCTCCGGCAGGCAAAAGATTTGGTGCTAATCCATATATCTCAGACTTGTCTTGATAAGTAGCTATTTTTGATATTATGTAATTAGAAACGGAAGCAGCGTTTATATTTGACATGTTGAACGAAGCAGCCGCGACCGAAGTTGAATTTGCTGAAATCTGATTAATTATTGGTGCCTTGGGCCATTGAATATTGGAAATCATGTTGGCAACAACTGAGTTTTTGAAAAATTCATGAACTGCACCATCTTTTGGCAATAAGGTGGCATATGCTTTATCAAAAACAAAGTAATCACAAGCTTCTAGGACGATATCCATGATGGTGCTGAAAACGTGTTAAAAATCGTCTCTATTTTGCAAGTAGAAATAATTCTATAAAAAAAAAATATATCGGATATCCCTTGAATATATTGGAATTATTCCTGGATATATAAATAGAATATAATGTTCTAAACGAATGTATAATTTTAAAAGAAAGAAGCTGATAATGTAGTTTCAAATTTATAACACCACCATACAATAAATCGATTCTGTCAAATGGGAGATGGAATGATTTTTCTATTTACTTGTCTGTTTTTCTTTTTTCTTCGCACAGAGTGCATGTTGCTATTAAACGACCTCTGCTTTGTTTCTTTCTTTGTTTCGTACCGGGAAACTCAATCGCCTCTTGTTTCCTCGTCGTTTCCCTTGTTTCCTTTCATATTATGGAAATCACGTGAGAGGTTCGTCGTTTCCAACTAACAATTTACATGTTTTCTACTAGCAACAAAAGCGTCGAATAAATAGAAAACTGCTTTACTGCCACCTTTGAACAGTTTGTTAATGGCATCAGACAATTACAGCTACTTGGAGCGGCAGCACTATTCTACTAGTGGTGCAATTCTGATCTATTCAGATTCAAAACTCAAACCGGCAGAAAAAGAAATTAGAAACAACACGCCCTGTCAAGCAATCAATTTCTAAACGATGGGAACGAAGTAAACGTAGTGCATAATCGTGAATGTGCCGGTACTTTTTTTGTTTTAGCGACCATCAGGTCTGAAACCGAGTGTCGGTTTTTTTTCTAATTGATCAGTTGATTTTGAAAAACAACGATGGCAGAATAAAACTAACGCCTTATTCTATGCGTAATGGAATAGTTATGTTCATATATGCTATATAGTCGTTTCCTATATTAAATCTAATAAATCAGAGGTTTTGTTATTGTTATTATTATTGTTATTACTGATTATACTTGTGGTATTGGCAGACGTTGAGAACGTTTTTGGCGACAACACCATATCTGTATTGAATCCCGGCGGATAATTGACCAGTTGACCCATCAATGATTTCTTCTGTTCGTGTCGCTTAAATTCTGGGGACGCAGGAGGGTTTGGTAGTGTTTTCATTTTATTCACTTCACTAATCCAATTAATCTTATTAGTTGATTTTTTTTCTGTGGTTGCCTGTTGGTACTCATCAAACTCATCATCTGCTTTTTTTTTCTCAAAAGTACTGTTCAAAGTATTTAACAACCTAGAATTTGATTTGTTGGTAGTCGAGTTAATTGCTCCAAAAGTTAGTGTAGAGTTATTGCTAGTGGGTTGGATAGCCTTCATCGACACAGAATTATTATGTTTAGTAGGTTGTTGTGGTGACAACGGCTTACTTACTGTTATAGAAATCGGTTTTCTACTTGGCTGCATAGGCTGTGGTGATAACTGCTTACGCGTTGCTGTAGAACTTAGTTTTCTACTTGGCTGCATAATGCTCGTGGACTTTGGACCTGGTAATTCTCTTGAAGCTTGACTGATTGATTGGGTATTCAACAACGATTCAAAATTGGCATGTTCCTCAACTTTTGCTGAAGTGGTAGTCTTCGCAAGTGTTTTTGGTAGCGACGATAACTTTTTGTCTACCAACTGTTTTTGTATATCATTGATTATTGACATGAATTTTTTAAACTCCACCTGACTACAATCATTACAGCCAAATGCGAGATAGAGACATTGCGGGAGCACTGACTCGACTGCTGAATCTAATTCCAAGGCAATATGTTCGCTTTCTACCAATTTGGCAAAACAATGCAAAACTTTACCTACAACTCTTTTATCTCTAGTCTTCAAATTCTTCATTATCGGGAATAATTGTTCGTTAACAATTATCTTGTCGATAATTTTTTTCTCGATAAACACTTCAAAGGTATCAATTGTTACTAATTTTGTAGATAATACGGTTGTTGTTTTGAAGACCTGACATAACAAAGGAAATAACGAGTTTTTTATATACGGAAATTCAATATGTTCAACTACTTTAGGTAAATATTGTAAGAAGGTCTCTTGAAGTTTTATTTGAGTTTGCTTCTGATCTTGTTCCTGGGAGGAGGACGTTAACACTAAATCAAGAATGCTTTTGACCAATGGGACAAATTGCTTTTCGTTTGTTTTTTCTTGCAAAACATGCAAATGCTCTACTAATGTCAACCGAGTCTTTACAGATGCATTAATCAACTTTGTAAATATTTTTGGCGCCTTTTTGTTTTTCGGGTTATCTTTAAACAAAACATCAAATACTCGATCCTGAAAAGTTAAATGTGATAGTGTTGCTGAAATTCTTAAAACTAGTGTCAAGGACAAGGATATTAAATCGTCGGTGTTAGGATCTATAGTAGTAGTTTCATTCAAAACAATCAATTCATTTGTCAACAGATCAATTAACAATGGTAATAATTTCTGTGACTTAAATACAGGTGGAAATTGGGATATGAGATCGGACTTGGTGCTTGGATTAAATTCTAATAAGCCTTTCATAAATACTAATTTCTCATCAATTGATTTGGTGGAAAACTCATCTATGAACCACATTGCTTTAATTATGCTACCATTCAAAAAATCGGAATTCATGAATTGATCTAAAGTAAGCCTATCATGAGGAACTCTGGCCAATAATTGGGGAAACAATTGATATAATTTTTCAGGTACATTTTTTAAAACATATTTTAATTCCGTTGGCTTATGATTGTAGAATTTTTGTTCAAACTTTTTAAATTCTTGCTTAAAATCCGATATGCTATTTGAGTCAAAGCAGTTTATCAAATAATCATTATCATTATACAAATAAAATATTAAAAGGCCGAAAGACCATATGTCATTGGCAAAGTCTAGTTTAGGACGTGTGTCAATAATTAGTTCCGGGGCTGTGAAATTCAAATTTAAATTCGCAAACGGAACCACTGATGTGTTATTCATTATATAAAAGTTTTCTCTTTCTTGGGGCGATATTTCATTAAGATTTTGCAAGAATTTGAACCCTGCAAGTTTCCAATCACCTTGATTATTAATAAACACAGACGATGGCTGTAAATTTAAATGGATTATGTTACAATAATTGTGTAAGAATTGTAGGCCCTTAGCAACTTGTAAAAGCCCTTTTTGTACTGTCAATTCATCTAAATCACTCATATTGACTGTTAACAAATTATCAGTAACTGCCTCACTCACAAATAAAAACTTCGTCTTTGTCTCTTCAAGGACTTCAAAAACCGTCAAAAGTTGAGGATGCTTCAATTTACTTAATTGACTCACCTCGAATTTAATAAGCTCATAGCATTCACTTATTATAACTTTTGGGTTCTTTGCGCTCGATGATGTTGAGCACATGCGATTCACCTGGGTCTCAAATCGTGTCTTATCAAATATAAATACCGATAGTATTTTCCCAGTACTCTTATGCTTTGCCGGATAAATTGACCAAGGTTCGGATACAAACGATGGATGATCCAGGACATTGTAAATGGCTCTTATCCCTGTCTTGAAACCTAAACTACTAAGCATCTATGCTAAATTGACAGCTTTGTTGTCCATGTCGTTGGGATTGGAAAAAAAAAAATGTCATCAAATAAAGCAAGAAATCCTGCAAACAAAATTTTCTGTCAATTTAGCATTGTAGCATCAACAACATTATAATGGACATATTAGAAGACACCTTTAAACATTCAGCCGAGAGACTAGATAAACCTTCTCCGTATTTAATAAGGAAAGCGAGAAATAATTATGGGGAATTGGAAAGAGCCATGAGCCTGAAAACAGTGTATGTGGGTAATTTATCTCATTTTACTACTGAAGAACAAATACATGAATTATTCCTGAAATGTGGAGCAATTGACAGAATTATAATGGGTTTGGACAGAAATAAACTTACACCATGTGGGTTTTGTTTTGTCATATATCGAACAGAACAGGGATCTTTGAATGCTATGAAGTATTTGCAGGCAACGGTGTTAGATAGTCAAAATATATCGATAGATTTGGACCCAGGCTTTCGTGAAGGTAGACAGTTTGGTAGAGGAAAACATGGGGGCCAAGCCGGTCAAGAAGCTGCTGCTGCTGCTGTTTGGTATAACAATGGCGGTTTCAGAGGTAGAGGAAGAGGGGGTTTTAGAGGTACACGAGGATTTAGAGGAGGATTTAGAGGGAGAGGGAGAAGCAGAGGTGGCTATAGGGGTGAAACATCGGTATATATACCATCAAAAGATCCTAGTTTTGATGCCCCAACAACGTTCAATCCTATGGCTGATATGAGTGGGCAATAGATAAATTCTTTATGTAGTATAACTATTAGTTCACATGTTAGCTTTACAAAAACCTTTGTGGTAACGACTGTTATATTTTCAATTAATCACTTGCAACTTTTTTGTATATTATTTAAAGCGAAGTATTGTCACAAAATATTCAAAAAGAGAACTCATAATAAACGAAAGAAGATCAAAGAAAAAGCAAAGAATTTAGCATTCTACTTTTGACATCTGATATTATCATTAAAATAAAAGTTTAAAAGAAAAAAATGCTATCATTGTAACAATCTTTTGAAAGCTCGCCTTTTTCGGTAGTACAATTTGGAGTAAATGGACTGATTCTAAATTTACAATCCATAAACAATTGGTTAAAGGAAAGATCTGTTACGTTTCGCAATCGTTGTGCAACATAATTGTGCCAGAAAGTACCGTTAAGGGGAGCATGCTCGGGCCAAGTATGATTAGGATCGTAAAGATCTCTAGCTGAGTATTCAATTCCCACTTTGGTTCTTCTCCTCCATTGATGAAACTTTCATTCAAACGGGTAAAATAATTGTAAGCATTAATAATATTAAAGCTTTCATTTTCAACTTCATACCATTTCCAGGAAGGATTGAAATCAACAAATGGAATAACCAATTGTGCAACCCATGCCATGTTGATAATGTCTTGATGTATCAGATGAAGACTTGGATGAATACAAGATACTGAATTGGTCTCTATGAGCGTGACCGTAGAAAAGATTAGCAATTGTGTATGGTGAAAATCTCTCAACAATTTTACCAAAAATACGTGATTGAATAGATAATACATCATTCATATTGGGCAGAATATGGGCCAATATCCAAGCTCTTTGTCCCTTCTTTTCACTTTCTACCAATTCATCAACTAAGAATTTCCTTTGTCCGAATAAATCTGCATTAGTCGACTGCTCAATATAGCTCCATCAATTTTCAGAATAAAAAATGCTAGAATTTAAGCCAATTATTTTCAAGCCCCTGTTGGTAACATAAGCGAAACCAGAGTAGTGGTTTTTAAGATCGCTCGCTTCTTTTCCTGGTAGCCATTCATTATTAACCCATAAATTTGCCATGTCAGCCACATTGTATTGGTAGGAATTATTAAAATCATATTCAATAGGTGCCATTTGAGCATAAGGAAAAGTGTCGTGGTTACCCAAACTTGGCATGACTGGGATGTCATTTAAGAAATGCATCATGAGTTGAAAACTTATTGTCTCGGCGCTCTTTGTAACATTAGGAGTACAATTTATTCCGTCATGATCAACTAAATCACCTGTAAATAAAGCCAATTCAAATTTCTTGTCAGTGCTGAGTCTCGCCATTTCAAGTTAATAATTGTTTAACAATAATTCAGGAGTATCAGAAAGATAAGCATCAAATGAGGTAGCTGGAGCATTTTGAAAACCAAATCCACAGTATTTAGGGAGATCATAATAATCGTCTTTAACATAGCTGTTATTTGCGTCATATTTAGCATCTGGGTAAAATGAAAATTTGAATGTTTCGATAGATAAACCATTTTTTTTTGAAGTATTCAGTGAAGATATAATTCTTTCCTGGTAATTCTTTGTGATAGGATTCTGGTAAGCCACAAGGAACATGAGCAAAATTGGATTCTGCTCCTACTTTTTATCTTGGCTGAAAATGAAAGTCAGTTATATGTTAAATATTAAATCTTTCAGAATCGCCGTTATAGTTGGGAGGGATATAGTGTTTATCTTCTTTTTTTGGCCACCAGTTTTGGATACCGAATAATTTATCAACGTCCGGAGTTTCTGGAAGATTGCAAGCTTTATTACCTTTGTAAAAGCAGTAGTATTCTAAATCCAATTCACTAGAATGGTTGAAGCTTTTGATTACATGAAGGAAATCATTGTCAAAACAAATAAAACTTGTACCTGGTGTGAGTCCAGAATCATAATTTTCATTGAAAGCTTCAGTTTTGAGAATTACTGGTAACAAATAAAGTCAATTTCGGTTCCAGGCAAGTTACAAAAAATATCCTCGGTGAGATCGTTCGACCTTTTGAGGATAATTTGTCGTTGGAGGGAACTCAATCCTGGAATGGAATGGGCAATGACCGTTAGAATAAACGCACAACCGATAGCGAAGAATCTGCAAGCAATCATTTGGTTGGTTAGTGAAGTAATCTTGATTTAAATTGACCCATGGTAATTCTCGATATATTTATATTTTTAAAAATCCAAGCAATGCTGATTTTAGGGAGTTAGGAGGTCCTTCAATGATGTCAATTACATAATGGCAACGTGATGAATTGTTATAGATTGTAAAGTCATTGAACGAATCTGTATTGTTAACGAAATCCGATAAATTAGCTTTCATGGTTTTTTCAATGTAAATTCAGGTGTCAACGAATAGTTTCCACGTATCTTCCTGATGGAGCTAGTTTTCCTTTATTCTGTTTGGATGGTTGACTGTTGGTACCTATTCTGTCATGAATGATAAAACTATAACGGTTACTTCCTTTGTTAGCTTCTTTTCAAGATAAAGCACGTGATGGAATGCAGCATTTTATCTTTAGTTTTAAATTTTAAAACCTTAGTATTTGAATTAAGTTTTATGCTTACGTAACAATTTGGGAATCTGTTTTACTAATATGGATGGTTAATAGCCAGATTAAAGCCATATAAACAACAGAAACCGAAGCAGACTAGAAAAATGTTCTTTACAAAGTGCGTAAAATAAAATAGGAAATAACCAAAACTGACTTTCTTTGACTGTAAGATATAGAAGCTTGTAGTACTTCAATATTGTGACACTCATATGACACATCTAGGCATACCCAAATGGGAAATAAATTTGACCTTAGAACTTCTTCAATTAATTATAAAATAGTTAATATTCTTTAGTTCTTGGTTAAGAAAAGAATTCGTAAATACAGCATTGACTGGAGAATTGGTTGACCATGCATCTTACCGACGGAGCGCATTATTTAAGGGGCATTTAGTTGCCCAATTTGGCTACGTGCTTGACAAACGCTTCGCTCGGGTAAGAGTAATAATATCAAAATTAGAGTATGGCGTGATATAAAAAAGGAGCTTTAACTGGTGGAAACTTTTGCAATTTTATGTCCAAGATTATTAATCTCTTCCAACTTCGTTTGAAGCGCTTGTTACCCACGACGATTACTGAGAATATGAGCCAAATATCAATTTCTGACATCTGGATCAGAGAGCCATTGAATAGGGTACAACAATAATCCTCAGCTCGTGTATGTGATTAGCAAAATAATCAATAATTGTATTTTAAATGTATTTTGCTTGAAATATTGAAATAACTTCAGCGATGGAGTTGGTTATCGCGGCAGTTTACGTAAGCATCTGTTTCTCTTTACTTTAAGCCAGAATTTTATGAAATCATTTACCTCGGTATTAACAAAACTAAACCAATTATCTTTACTGGAGTGTAACAGCTAAGCCAACAGTCTGTAAATTAGAGCCTGACACGCCAATGAGAGAAGCTTTATCGAAGAACAAAACAAATGCATAGGGAATTCATGACCTAAAACAGTATGTACTAATACAAATACAGTACATAACATGCTTTAAATAACATGCTTCTGCTGAATGCATTTATTAAGTTAATCTTAAACGAGCAATATATTTATCATAGGTTGGATAGGTCCTGCTATTATGTAATTAATATCATTTATCAGTATAATCAGTGATAAAAAATGGTTGCAAAAATTCTCTTCATTTACAAAAAAAAATCTGATCCTGATATAAGTTACTAGAAAGCACTTAAATATGCTCTCTGAATTGAACACAATATTCCCCTATTGATCTTCATTGAAAAAGTTTCAAGCTTCCCTGTATTATTTAAGGTATACTACTCAAATGCGGCTAACTTTCTTATTGTCATCAGCTTTTTTTCTATTGGAATTTCAACTACAATGATATATCTATGGACTACAACGTGGTATTCTATTTTTTCACAGAGACTGTTATACCAATACCTTTTCTTCTTGCTAAAGGTGCTTTATGAATTGGTTATCCTCCCAGTATGGAAAAGTCTTAACAAATTCGACATTGCCTTCGTTGCGACAAAAGAACCGTTACGCTTCAAAAACACACTGACAATTTGTAAAGTGATAAATTAATATTACTGATAAAATAATGAACATGTATTAGTAGTGGTCGCCCAATGGTAGATTGCAAAACTTTGAGTTTCTCCTTTTTGGTGAAAGACATTTCACATTCCTTATGAGAATCTGTTACAAAACCACTTAGAGTAATAACTGCGATTTTTCTCTAGTATTTTAATTGGCTTGTTACGCGATGCAAAAATTTGAAAATTAAGTTCATTACTGCATAAATTGAGCAAATTATTCTTTAGCTTATTGCTCTACTTTTTAGCACTTTGAATGAACTTTGTAAAACTTTACGAAATGTTCTGTCAATTACTGTAGTGTTGATTTCGTTTTTTATACTGAGCTAAATGTCGTTCCCCTGTTCATAAATGTCTAAAAATATCGTAAGTGCTTACATATTTTTTTCAGACCTTGATATTTTCCACAAGAGTGAGGGAGTATTTACTACCAATAGTGCTCAGAAGCAAACATTGTTACATTAGCTTCTACTTAATGAACCATTGAGATAACTACAACATGTCGATAGAGGAAGAACCACTGGAACGAGAAGATTTGATTCAATCAAGGTCTCCGTCAGTAGATTCCGAATCTTCTCGTTCAACTAGAAGCAAGGGCAATAATATTCAGAGAAACAATTCCTCACACAATCTACGCCCTTCATTACACATTACCGCAAAATCGGGATCAACTTCGAATATACCTGGAAATAATACATCAAGCACTCCATCTTTAAACAAAAAGCATCCGTCAAAATTGAAAACGCATAATCGATCCCTTTCTCATAACAAATTATTAAATAAACTATCTACATCATCGGGGTCATCTGTAGTACGACCAAAGTTAAATAGATCTAAAACTACGGATGGATTACTCAAAAGTAGACAAGGAGGGGCATTAAAAAGAAACAGCAGGTCATTTACCAAAATCACAGGATTACAGCCGTTAACTAAATCAGGTTCGAATCAATCTTTAAAATCCAGCAAATCAACTACGTCATTGAAGGGGATCGGTTCTAGTTCAACAGTAGGATTAAAATCAAGCTCTCGAAAAGGAAAGGCTATTTTGAGGCTAAATGATGATGATGGAGATTACGAAGATGTTAATGAGCCTTTCCAAAAGGGTGATACTGCAAGTAATAACGCACCTGTTGCGGAAAGGTTTGATGGTCAGGAAACTATATCTACAGCCCATCTGAGCTCTGATCAAAATATTCCCAGCTTATATGAACAAATAAATAGAATTATACCAGATCCAACCCCAACCTCAGAGGAACCACCTGAGCTTAGGGGAGATCTAGAAGTCCTAGCAGATGGAACTACAGCTGACAACAAAATAGATAAATTTAGTAAAGTCAGGCCGGATTTAGTTGCCTCAGCGAGAAACTCAACTGATGATTTCTCACAAAATAACAATCTTTATGGAGGATCCTTATTGTTATCACAATCTACAGGATTAGTTAAGAAGATTGATCCGATGCATGCAAAAATAACCGAAGTTGAAGGTGGAATGACCAATGACGAATCTAATCATTCTGTAAGTGGAATTTCCTTTAAAGCAAATCCAATGGATCCAAATAACACTAATAATATTGCCGCACCAGTAACTACTAATAAAAATGTCAGCCAGAATAATTCATACCAACCTAATCAAACGATATTTAATAATTTGCAGCGGACTAATAATCAGTATTTGATGTCCAAGAAGCAGCAGCAACAACAACAAGAGCATCAACTGCAAATGCAACAGCTACAGCAACACCCATCACAAGTACCAAACTCAATCGATGCTAATAATTTTGCTGATTTTTTAAAAGCGAACCGTTCATCAGAATCATCGGCTGATCTGTATCACAGCGGAGGTAATAATATCGAAACTAGAACTCAGCAAAGGTTATGGTTGCAAAGAGAGAGTTCTCTAATGGATATGACAAATTTAGACAATCAGCGAATGTCGAATTTTTCCAATTTATCATTAAATAATTTAATGTTTGCTCATAATTACAATAATCAAAGCCAAGTCAATTTACAACATGGTAACACAGGACTTCAACAACATAGACCCTCTTCCTTTAACTCATACGGGGCAGGGGGCAGTGCTGTCGGAGCGGGTATAATTGGCAATAATTCCAACCAACTTGTTGTGACTACTCCGGATGGTAATACGAATACCAATAATATCCATGGATTATTTATGATCGTGCAGAATTCTCATCAAAGTACTATACAATCAAGAACAGAATTTGAAAGATTAAATAGAGAGTACTTGAATGTGCGAAGACATTTGAATCCAATTGGTGAAAGCTTGGATAGACTAAAGCTGTTTTTCAAAAAAGATATTCAAGTAGTAAAGAATAATAAAAAGGGGGCTGAAAATCAAAGTAATGGCGTTGGTAATTCATTTGAAGAGTATGCATCCGCACTCGAGGAGAAGCAAGACGAAATATCCTGTGCTTTAAGCAGAATATGGCAGGATGCAATCATTTCATCCCTGTCTTCTTCTTTCTCAACGAGAATGAATCATGCGTCACAGAAACATATCATGAGTCAACGTCCAATTAATCCTCGTCTCGCATCGTACGGTCAACAGAATCAAAACTCGCTTAGACAATCACAAACTCCCGTTACAAGAGCAGTAAAACTAACTGCAGCGCAATCAGATTTAGCATAGGCTAAAATGGAAGAAAAGATAAAAAGCATGTTGATGAATGGTTTATAGGTACTAAAATACAAAAATTGCATTTATTAAAATGTATGTACATGAAAAGCCTATGACTAACTATGAAGTATCCAATCCACCGCCCACAATTTAACCTTGTCTTTGTTTGTGTTTTCCATTACTTTTACAATAAACGTAAACTCTTCCTTTTCTTCTAACTAAATAGCAGTCTTTGCAAAACCTCTTAACAGAAGTTCTGACTTTGAATGACCTGAATGGTTGATATAACGAACCTGCGGTAATTGGATTCAATATTCTTGGAGTAGCGTTGAAAAGATTTCTGCGCACTATGGTTGTAACATTGAATTGTTGATTTATTATGCTTGTCAAGGAAAACATCTTCTTGCTATGAACAAATAGTTGACAGTTGTAAGTGGGCTATATAACCAGTGCCTTTGAATGACTATTGGTTCTAGGACTGTTAGAGGTGAGTATTTCTTTCAGTATGAGAATGAAAAAAAAAGAGAAACAGTTTTTGCATATGCTTACATAACATATTACATAACATAACATTTTGAACGATTTACACGCACAATGTGATCTTTTCTGACAACAAAAAAATTTCAAACAACACGTACTCAATCTTAATTGATCGACTTTAACCTTACACAACACTACTACAATCAATTAACAAACACAAACTCAATCTGATCTTGAGAAAAGAAAAGGATGTCCACTCTGTCATATAAGAAGCAGGACGCTTATGCCAGCACATCTGGTATCCCAGATAAAATGGCTGTTTTTCAAGAATGTCTTCAGCAATTCAATGCTACACCAGTTAATGCCAAAAAATGTCGACAATTGTTGGCTAAATTATTGAGATTGATTTATAATGGCGAACAATTTCCAGTACAAGAATCAACAACGTTATTCTTTTCAATTTCAAAATTGTTCCAGCATAAAGATCAATCATTGAGGCAATTGGTTTATTTAACTATTAAGGAATTATCTTCAACATCGGATGATATCTTGATGGTTACTTCATCAATCATGAAAGATATTCAGGGCAATGACGCTGTTTACAAACCCAATGCCATTAGAACATTATCTAAAGTTTTGGATCCAACCACGGTCACTGCTGCCGAAAGATTGTTTAAAAACGCTATAGTTGACAAGAATCCGGTTGTTTCTTCTGCGGCCTTAATTTCTTCTTATAACTTATTACCTCATGCTAAGGATGTCGTTAAAAGATTTACAAATGAAACATTAGAGACTATTCAATCTTACAAACAATTTCCAGCGACTCAATTTCAATTACATGAGTATTATGGAAGCTCAACATCTAATTTACCTTCAACTTCGTATATGTATCAATATCATGCTTTGGGTTTGATTTACCAATTAAGAAATCATGATAAAATGTCCCTTATGAAATTGATTACCTCATTATCTGAAGGTTCGTCTTTGAAAAATTCGTTATCAATCATTCAATTGATTAGATATATCAACAAAATTTTACTTGATGATGAATCCTTAATCACACATTTATATCCTATTTTGGCCGGTTTTTTGAAACATAAGTCGGATATGGTTGAATTAGAAGCTTGTAAAACTTTAATTAATTTACAGCATTTGATCAAAGATGACCAATTTATGCAAATTGTTACTACATTACAAAAATTATTAGGAGTTCCAAGAACTGCCACTAGATTTGCAGCTATCAGATTAATCAATAAGATATCAATAAAACACCCAGAAAAAATTCTTGTTATCATTTTAGAATTAGAGGGTTTAATTAATGATTCGAACAGATCCATATCTACCTTGGCAATTACTACTTTGTTGAAAACTATGGGTACAGGAACTATAGATACAGGATCAGCTGGCGGTGAAAATGTAGATAGATTGATTTCAAAGATGACTTCTTTAATGGATGAAATTACTGAAGATTTTAAAATTGTCATTATTGAAGCAATTGAAAATTTGGCATTAAAGTTTCCTTCAAAGCACAAGAAATTAGTTACCTTTTTAACTGATTTATTAAGAGATGATGGCTCCTTAGAGTTGAAAACGAGTATTGTTGATGCTTTGTTCGATTTAATTAAATTCTTACCAGATGCTAGTGCTAAACAGTTAATCTTGATGAATTTATGTGAATTTATCGAGGACTGTGAATTCACTGAATTATCAGTGCGTATTTTGCATTTGTTAGGTGACGAAGGTCCAACTACTTCAAATCCTTCATATTATATTAGACATATTTACAATAGATTGGTATTAGAGAACTCCATTGTAAGATCATCGGCGATAATTTCATTAGCCAAATTTGCTGCTGTGTGTGGCGGAGACGTTTCCAAAAACATTGTCATTCTTTTGGGAAGATGTTTAAATGATGTTGATGATGAAGTCAGAGATAGGGCAGCTATTTCGTTAAATTTCATTCATAATCAGAAAACGAATCTCATTGTTAGCGATTCAAAATATGAATTAGCCGCTTTAGAAAACAAGTTAATCCATTATTTAAATAATGAAGAAAATTTCTCCAAGAAGTTTAATATTGATGAAGTCCCAATTATTACAAATGAAGAATTGAAATCAATTGAATATAATAGAAAGATTAACAAACTAGAACGTTCCGATACCGATGTTGCTCAAGCTGCTGAATTGGAAGATAAAAACAGCAAAAAGGAAGAAGCCTCGTCCAGTGATAATATGGCCAATGATTTATTGAAACAACAAGAGTATGCACAAGAATTATCGGCAATTCCTGAGCTTGCTTCATATGGAAAATTAACTAAATCTAGCATTCATCCAATTTACTTAACTGATAAAGAGAATGAAATTGTTGTAAGTGTTGTGAAGCATTTATTTATTGAGTCACAGAAATTAGTGTTACAATTTAATATAAATAATACTTTGCCGAATGCTGTTTTACAAGACATTTCGGTTATTTCTCAACCAGATAATGAATTATATCAAGAAGATTTTATTCTTCCATTAAGTGAATTAAAACCCGATCAAACAGGTATTGTGTATGTTTCTTTTAGTATGCCAAGTATAAGTGATGAAGAATTCCTTTCGGCATTTGGTAATACCGTTGCATACACAAATAGAGATTTAGGAGAAGACGGTAATGCTGATCCAACGGATGATGGATGGTCTGATGAATATCAAATTGATGATTTGGAAGTGTTAGCTGGAGATTTTGTTACACCATTATATAATGCAAATTTTACTGCGGTATTTGACCAATTACCAAATCAAGATTCTGCGGTCATTAGTATTGGTAATGTTGACACCTTAGAAAGCGCCATCACAAAATTAAAAGCTCAATTAAACATGATGCCACTAGATGGTTCAGATTATATATCAAGTGATGCAACTTCACATACATTAAAATTATTGGGTAAAGATGCATGGGGTGGTAAAGTCGGTGTTTCAATTAGATTAGCCTCTACTGGTGGCAAAATAGTTGGTAAAATAGAAGCTAAAACTGAAACTGATAATTTCGGTAACGTTGTAATTAGCAGTGTATATTAGGTACAAATGATGTAAGAAAAGTGAAACTTTTGAGAATCCACAAGTGTCAATTTCTCTTATTGAATAATTCAGTGGTAACTTCATACATCAAGTATCGAGTATGCACTGAACATGTAGTACAGATGTCGGTGTCATAGATTCCAAGTCTTTTTATTTAGGAATTTAAACTGATACCAGTAAATGACAAATAAAAACTAAAAAAAGGTATATGAAATTCGTAATCTAATGAAAATTTTTTATTAAACTTCTATAGACTCCTCGTCATATAACCATAAGCTGCATCCTCTGCAATTTACTTAATGCCTACCTTACCTGTTTTTGATGACTTCTTCATTTGCTTATACAATAGTCCACCTGAAAAATAAACAAATAAAGCGGCCAATAAAATGAACAAGAAAATCCAAACAGCAGCTAAATTATTTGCTTTGGCTGCGGTTGGACAAGCGTGATGAGATCTGACTTCGAAAAAATACGTACAATCATTAGACTGTCCAATGAATGATACTAACGCTCGGGCTGACATTTCTCTGTCGCAAGTAAAAGACAAAATTGAAGATTTCCTCAACTTCTCTCCAGTTTTTGAATCATAAGCGTCGCAAAATGATCCATTTTCATAGGTTAACGTTAGTTTTCGACCTCTAAATATGGGTAATGTTGAATATTGTCCTATTGAAACATATTTATTTGTCGTGGGATCGATGTAATATGCTCCAATCATGCTTGAGTTGACGTTGTCTTGGATTTCATTGGCATTATCATGATGCTTCTTGAATGGGTTAGAACAAATGCCGATGGTATAATTCTTACCCGAGTCGTACCCACGAGCATTCCAAGGTAAAGCTTTACCCTCGTTTGAAATCGATGATAAACCCTTTAAATCTATAAAACCTTTGGTTAAAGGATTATGAACTGTGCAAGGGTCAATTTTCTCAGCTTTGACTTTGTCCTTGCCATCATGTTTCGCTCCTTCATTCAATACCTCGGTTTGTTTCGGTAAGAGTGGCTTCTTTCCATCTAGTGACCCAAATTGTTGTGGCTGCTCCTGCTGTTGCATATTAGGCTGAGTAAATGTAAAATGGCTTATTGAGTCAAATATATGATTTCCTGTTTCATAAAGGGAACCACTTGGTCTTCTCGTCTCTATTAATGTGATACAAACTATTAAACATAGTGTAATCAACGGCAATAGCAATCTTCTAACTAGTTTAGACATACTTGTGTTATATCTGCCTTACCATTAAATTCAAACGACCTCTTATCTCTAAAACTAAGCCCTAAAGATTGAAGTATGATTTGAAGTATGATTGACACTGTTAGATAACAAAAGTTTTTCTAGATAGGTGTCAAACATCCAAAAATACATACATTTCCGTTGTTTATTCTTTTCTTCCGTTTCCCAAATTTTTTTTTGCTTTTGATTACTGTTCCCATTCACAGTTCAATTCAATTCAGTTCAATTCAATCCAGCTTAGCCCATTGAGTTCTAAAGGACAACTAACGGAGTTATAACTGTATATATATTTAATGGACACTTGGATCAATTCAAAAAATACCATCTCATCCGGACTACTGGGTTTCAATGATGCGCTCCCGAACATACTAAATTTATCGGATCCATTGTTAAGTCAAGTAATATCATCAAAAAAGGCTTTACAAGTATTAGAATCGAACTTTGTGTCATCGGAGGTTGACGGCGATAGTGAGAATAAATCAATTATTGAATTGTTGATTGCTTCATGTGATGGAGACTTAGTTACTTTGGAAAATATAACAAGAGCAAACCCGCAACTAATCAATACCTTGTTTCCGCTGAAAGAAAATGGAATCACCGCGTTGATTTATGCAATTTGTTTCAACAATACAGATATCATCGAAACATTATTGGAAAATCATAATGCCGATCCCGATATTGCTGACACGATTGTGCATTATACGCCATTAATGTGGGCAGTGTACTTAAAGCAGCTAGATACAGTGAAGTTATTATTGGATCACCAGGCTGATCCTTATATTGCACCTAAGGATGATGGTAAAAATGCAGTGTCATTGGTGTATCCAGAGAATGTAGAAATATTTGAGTTCTTTAAATTGCATAATTTATTGAAGAGTTCATCTGACGTGCTTGATAATGACCAGCAGATTTTTGGAACCAGCTCATTTTCTCCTGATAGCGACTTTGATGATGATTTCACAACAAAGCTTAAAATGCAAACAATTTCAGGCACGATGACTTCTGCACAAGACGATGACGACGACGAAGAAGTTCATGAAGCAGATGATGAATACATATTAGCACAAGATCCTGTGCTTGTTCAGCTTCGAGAATTTGATTATGAAAAATTATTACCTGAAGAGTACATTAAATTTACGGACAGCGATATTCCATCATTATTGGATTATATCTTCAACTTAAGGTCAAACATTGCATATCAGCATATTTCAAAGATTCCAGCAGCTGTTGTTTTTCAGTTGATTAGGTATTCCTGCCTAAAGGTTGATTCGGCCGAATTGACCGATTTTTTATTTGATTGTTTTACGGCCAGATTGAGAACTGTAACGAACACAAAATCTGGAGCGTTTAATATGGCATTACAAGATGACTCCAGTACGATGGGAGCAGGTGATATTGTCTTGTTAAGCTATTGGTTATCTTCATTGGACTTTTTGCATTTTTATTTCTGTAAGAATGATATTTATTTGAAACATCCTCGATTTCTTCAAGAAATTATAAATTTAGTTCAGTCATTGATTGCGACATTATCATTTTCAATAAATTCTAGATTAAATTTGTTAGTTGATGATTGTATACTTGACTTCACCAGTTTAGTAGATGTATCGAACACATTGTACGCTAAAGACTGGAATTTGTTTAAAAAAGACAAAAAACATCCGAATAACTATGATGATATATTGAATACATTATATCCACCTACGCAATCTGAGCTCATGAAACCTTCCCCGATTCGCTATATTCAAGTTTTAGGTGCCTTGGATTATGTCTTGAGAATTCATCGAGTTGATAATTTATTTTGTATGCAAACATTTTCACAAGTTTTTTATTATATCAATTGTGGTATTTTCAATCGAATTATAAGTCAGACGAAGTACTGTTCACGTGCAAAAGCAATTCAAATTCGTCTTAATATATCGGCGATTGAAGACTGGTTTCGTTCACATAATTTGAAAGTTTATAAACCAGAACATATTGGTGGATTAAACAAATTGACTGGTGATGAAAATATTAAATTACATAACTTATTGAAAGAAGATGATACAACAGTACGTAAAAATCCGCATTATTTACTGTTTTACTATAATTCATTATATCATGTAGGAAAAAATCAATTACAACCAACAATCGAACTATTGCAATGGTTACAATGTATGTCCTCATTGACTGAAGAAGAGAGTTTGATTAACACTATAAATCAATTTGATTGCTTAAATTATTATCAACTATTTAAAGTTGCTAATAAATTATACAAGTACGAAGTGCATGAGCCAAAATTACCTAAAAAGTTGGTCAATTTGATTAAAAGTTTAATGAATGAACATGGTGAATTACAAATAACTAATAGTTATTTACACTATATGACGCAAACCACTTTTCTATCCAGGGAAGTCTATGTTTATTTAAATCCAAATTATATATTTGAAGTTGCATTACCTACTTTAACTGAATTGATAAATAATTATGGTTCAGGATTAGGTGGAATCAAAGTACTCAGAAGTAAGAAATATCAGCCATCGTTACCTATAAGCGTAATGGACGATATTGATGAAATTTTGACAGAAAATAAAAACAATCAATTGAATGACACTTATGATTACGAAAAAGAAAAGGAGAATGAAAATCAAGACGAAGAAGAAGATGAAAATGAAAATGCAAGCGAATGCGAAGAAGAAAGCACGCCAGCTAAAGGAAGGAAAGAGAGCTTTAAGGGTGATGAGCTTTTTAAACAAATTCAGGTGCCAAATTCGTTGTTGCATAAGAATTGGGGGAATGCGGCTGACGCAGAAGATTTTGAAACTAATCCATGGTAAAGAGATACCGACGTCAACTTCACATTGCTTTTTGCTCTCAAAAATCATAAGTTGTTCAATTTATGGACATAGTAATTATTCCCAAATAATTATTCCGAAATGAGTAAATAATCGAACTCAATGACCGCCTCCTTCATTCGAATGAAATTCAAATTCTAGAAATCTCAATCAAATGAAAGCTCCATCCAAAATACGAAAATCCAGACCTACTTCAAAAATATAGATCAAGTGTCTTCTTACCTAATGTTCCTTGTCTATTTGATCTTCTTCTTCGTGTATATAGAGCAATGCAAGTTGTGTTTCACCAGGAACGGGGCGTCAGCTTCTCTTTTTCTTTCATGTTTACTTGATGAAACTCTTGTCATGAAAAACCTCTGTAATTCCTACAATTAATTAAGAAGGAGAGAAGTAGCAGCTGGTACTAGAACATAATTGAAAATACTGGGAATCACTTCCGAGAAAGCAATGAAGGAAATTTCTGAGCCCTTTTTAATTGCTTGGTCCCACTCTCGGCTAATACACTTTAGAATATAGAATTATTTATTTATCTTTAATATTGAATAGAATCCAGGATTAAAATATAATTCTAATTCTAAAGCGGCTTGCCTTCAGATGTTTAGGTTGCAAAAAAATGGGGGGAGAATGCAAAAACTAAAAAATAAAACGGTTATGGCTTTGGTTTGAAGAGGTAGGATAGGTAAAACGCTGTATTTTCTTGCATTAATTGGCAAAGGAAACCACCATGATACATATTATCTCTGTCCGTGAGGTTTGGTCCTGAGCAAATGTAATTAATACTATTGTTTGTTTCATCATGGAATTTTGCAGGGGGGGTTAGAAACGCTTATTTGGTGCGAGTCGACTTAATTTGATACAAGTATAGAATAGAATTATTTGGAGTCGAATATTTACAGCGACCTACTTACCACGGTAGTTTTCTTGCTGCTGTCGCTTTCTTGCTTCGTCAATGAGAGCCAACGCAACTTTGGTGGGTAACATAACCAAACTCTGGAAACAAACAGCTTTTCTTTGATCAGACAGATCTGATCATCTTTTATATACTTTTATTTTCTATACTACACACGGAAGGAGACCGTGGCTTCGACCTCGAAGTAGCTATATCCAGATTGAGTCGCAAATGATATTTGATGTCAAGAAATAAGTGTTAAAAATTTTCAGAACACGGTTTTCATATGACATCATGTTGACTAGCTGCCTATTTTTAGCTCTTTATTTCATGTACCTTAAAAGACAATAAAGAAACCTTTTTATCCATTGTGCAGATTCTTTGTTGTAGTTCATTTAACACCCAATTACTCCAAAATTGTCACTTCTAACAAGTGAAGGGATTCCCATGAATTTAAAATTGCAAACAAAGGACTTATACACATGATCTCAGTTCGTCGGTATTTTGGTTTTCAATTATATAAATGTACGACGATATAACCAACATATATATAACCTGCGATCTTTGACTATTCTTCAAGACATTAAGTTCGTTCTTTCGCTTTTTGATAACTCAGTAGAACAACAAACGATATGCAAAGGTTCATCGTTAAGTTGTTATTATTGTCTTCGGCAGTATTGGCAGCTATTGGAGATGGCTTTATTGCTTTGCCTGTAAACAAAATTCAGGGTAAATTGGGTTCAGGTAATTTTCCAAACAGATTGCCTATATTTGACGAGATAGAAAGTGCTTCTAGTAAACTTCAAAAGGGTATTGGTAAAATAGCTGTACCACTCTTTGGGAAAACCGGATCTTTCAACTTGCAGCAGATTTCTAGATCTGAAGAAGTTGTTAGTAGCGAGGAGTATAAATGGTCTAGATATATTTCCAGTTCTGCTTCTACATCAGGTACAGCTGATGCTTCTAAAACGAATGTTAAGAGCGCTGCTGGTGATATATCAGTCGCTTCCACATCATTCGCCAATAATAAAGGCACTGGTGCTTACTTCCTTGATTTGAATAATGATCAAACCCTTTACTTTGCAACACTATCAGTTGGCACCCCACCGCAAAAAATTGAGGTTATGATTGATACAGGCTCATCCGATCTTTGGTTCATTAGTTCCAAGAACTCAAAATGTAAATCAAACGGTGGGTCAATTGACTGCACCAAGTATGGCACTTTTAACCTGCTGGCTTCTTCAAGTTGGTCAAACAATAACACCAATTTTTCCATTAGCTACTATGATGGTGATAAGGCAACTGGAACTTTTGGCCAGGATAATATTGAATTTATTAAGGGTTGGTCTTTAGAAGGTGCAAACTTTGCCGTTGTTGAAGATACTTCATCAACTATTGGTGTTTTTGGTGTTGGATATCGAGAATTAGAAGCTACTGAGAATAAATATACCAATCTACCATTTGCATTGAAAGAGCAAAATTTAATTACAAGGGTTGCTTATTCATTATATTTAGACTCTTCTAGTGCAACACAAGGCTATATATTGTTTGGTGGTGTTGACTATGCCAAGTTTAGTGGTGACTTAAAACCTATTGATGTTGTTCAAACAAATGGTAAATATATTTATCAACAAATTCCACTATCTCACGTAGCTGCTTCGATTAATAACTATACCGGTAGATATGAAGCCCCAAATGTTAATGGAACACTTCCACCAAAAGTTGGCGTCGCTAACTACAATGGAACTGATACCTTCAATGGTGGCATTGATCTTGAAAATAGTCCAGCCATGCTTGACTCAGGTACCACTTACACATACTTACCTAAAAAACAAGTTGAAAGCGTTGTTGGCTTATTTGGTAATGTTTCATATAACAATGTTGCAAAAGCTTATAATATTCCATGTTATTTAGCAAATCCAGGCAATTATTTCCGATTCAATTTCAATAGAGAAAAAGATATTGATGTTCCAATGTCTGAGCTCATTGTTAGTATGGGCAATGATTCAACAGGCAAACCACAATGTGTTTTCGGAATTTTGCAGGGAGACATGACAATCTTGGGGGATAATTTTATGAGATCCGTTTATGCTCTTTTTGATTTGGAAGATCATGTCATTTCAATCGCTCAAGCTGCTTACAATGATAATCACGCCGTTGTGCCAATTGAATAGACTTGGTTGCATGCGTAGATGCCCCAGACAATTTAACTTCGTTTTAATCTTCATTTCTTCCATCGTTAGAAAATAAAGAAGCCTCTTTTTTCTTCGTTGTGTTGCAAACTATGTTCTAAGAATGCTAAATATGTAATTGAACTATTGAACATATATACAAGAAAGAAATAAATTAACCAATTGAATTGCAGAATTCACATTTTAGATAAGAAATTGTTATTGCCTATTATCTTATTGTTTGCTTTCAGTAACTTGATGCGTCTCCATCTAAGGAAATTTTCATTTTTGATATTTTTCATATTGTTCTTTGGATCAAGCATATCCCATAACCATTCTGGGTACTTTGAGTCTTCCATGGCGACAGGTTCATCACCTTTTTTATAGACTTTTAAATTTAGAACTGTACCCGCTGGGCATGATGATTGAATTTTTGGTGTCGTTGATGGTTCGGAGAAGTCTGAGGAATTTACTTTGTTATTGGAAATGGATGAGTATGTAAACAATCTTGTGCTTATTATGTTTGGTCTTGTTGAACTCCTAGTCACACTTCTGAACATCTTTGACGGTGGTGGTATCAATGATAATTGAAAGAACTTGAGACTCAAGCATTAAAAAATTTTCATTTCGTGTGAGTTTGTCAAAAAATGAAACGAACTACTGTTCACTGCCTGTAACTCTCAATCCAGAAAAACGAACGGTGGACAGCAAGAGCGTAAAAAAAATTATAATGAGATTTTTCAGTTACACTGTCTTTTTCATAAGTTTATTAATAGAATAAGAATCAAATATGCCACCAAAGAAGAAAGGAGCTCAAGAAAAACCAATCTTATTAGGTAGACCAGGTAATAATTTAAAGTCTGGTATTGTTGGTTTAGCAAATGTCGGTAAATCAACTTTTTTCCAGGCAATTACAAGATGTCCTCTTGGTAATCCTGCAAATTATCCTTTTGCTACAATTGAACCAGAAGAAGCAAGAGTTATTGTTCCATCAGAAAGATTCGATAAATTATGTGAATTGTATAAACCAAAAAGTGAAGTACCTGCATTCTTAACTGTTTATGACATTGCTGGTTTAACAAAAGGTGCTCATGCTGGTGAAGGTTTGGGTAATAACTTCTTAGCTAATATAAGAGCTGTTGATGCTATTTTCCAAATGGTTAGAGCATTCGATGACCCTGATATTATTCATATTAATGATGAAGTCAACCCTGTTGCTGATTTGGATATTATTAGAGACGAACTAAGATTGAAGGACATTGAATTTGCAACGAAATACTTAGAAGGTATTGAAAAAATCACTAAAAGAGGTGGTCAATCATTAGAGGTGAAGCAGAAGAAGGAAGAAGCCGAATTGGTCAAAAGAATCATTCAAATGTTAGAAGAAGGTAAAAGAATTGCTAACCAAACCTGGACCGCAAAAGAAGTTGACTCAATTAATCAAATGTTATTATTAACTGCAAAGCCATGTATCTATTTGATTAATTTATCTGAAAAAGACTACATTAGAAAAAAGAATAAGCATTTGTTAAAAATTAAAGAATGGGTCGATAGTAATTCACCGGGTGATTTGATTGTTCCAGTTTCTGTATCATTTGAAGAAAAATTAGCAGGAATGGAAACAGATGAAGAAAGAGAAGCTTACTGTAAAGAAGTCGGTGCCCAATCTGCGTTGCCAAAAATCATTATTGCAATGAGACAAAAATTGGACTTAATTTCATTCTTTACTGGTGGACCAGATGAAGTCAGAGAATGGACGATTAGAAAATGGTATACAGCACCACAAGCTGCAGGTACAATTCATACTGATTTGGAAAGAACATTCATATTGGCACAGGTCATAAAATACAATGACTTAGTTGAATATGGAGACGAAGCAAGTGTTAAAGCAGCAGGTAAATTGTTGCAAAAGGGTAAAGATTATTTCGTTGAAGATGGTGATGTCATTTATGTTAAAGCAGCTGAAGGTAAAGCTCGTTAAAGAGAATGATTATAGTGTCATGTAGATATTATAGTGTAGTATGTAAATTAACAAATCATCTCATCTAATAGGAATATTTGCCAGTTGCAATGTCTTTTTTTCTAGTGTCATTTTATTGTCAAGTTATAATGTCTGAAATTTTCCGGTATAATGCTCATGCTGGTATAACACACGCATAGTTTGTGGCATTCATGTCCTTTTAAATAGGCAACCACAGCAATGCTGTATTCAATATCTATATCAACCACGACATTCAAGTACCTGACCCAATATCTCTAGTATAGGTCAACTTTGAACAGAAAAGCATAGCTGGAGAGTGGGCAAGGTTACAAAGTCTTGATTTTAGATTAGTGTGCTGATTATTTGGCAACAAGGCTTAAAAGCAATCGTTTCCTTTCTGCCAAAATACTTTTCTCCAAACCGACCAATACATATATCACCTATTCTCCCGCTTCCCATAATTTGTATATATTTGTATGAAAAGCATTATTTTTGAATCAACAATAGTCAGGTATCTAAAAGCATAAGCAAGCAAGATCACTTACTAAAACCTATCACCGGCAGGAAAAGACTTGAATTATGAGGCTTTCATTAAGAAGATTATTTTTCATTTTTTTGAGTTTAACTTTATTGCTCATTGGATATTTATTATTCGAGTCGTCGTTATCCATCGGTAATATGATAAAAATCTTGCGTGATACCGAAAAGTTTGATCTGAGAGCTTTTGCTAACGACAATCGACAGTTTAGAAATGATATACATTACACCAATTATCTATATAGTGGATATGATAATTTTACGGCGCATTTTGACAATGATATAGAAGGGATTAAAGCAAAGCCTCTAGAGGAGAAATGCTTGGCTTTATTTCATCAATTCAACGAATGGAAACCTAATTGGGTTTTTGAGAGTTTTAATTCACCGTCTTTTAGGTTTGATAAATCTTCTGATAAGAAAGATGATTTCTTCAAAGAACGGATAAGCAAGTTGAAAAGCGACCATGAAAATGATAATCCTGAAGTTGAATTTGTATTAACTAGAGATCACAATAAGACTATTTCGCTAGAGTATAGGGAAAATGTGGAGAAATCTAAAAGTATTCAACAAAAAATGGCTGATACAATTACTCTATTGAGAGCATATGGTAAGTGCTTTATTGGTAATGAGGATTTGAATGAAGAGTCGCGAAACATTTATCAACAATTTAGTACTAAATTTTTTCCTTTTATATCAAATAGTTTACCTACTTTTACGAAAACGTTGAATGATGAAGGAAATGGATGGCCAATATATGCTCAAGATGGTAGTGTAGTTGAAACGAAGACTAGATTTAATGAAAACCCAATTGATTTCCTATACAAGAACTCAAATAGGAAAGGTATCGTTATATCAGCCTCCACGAGACATGCAAAAGATTTAATGAAATTGATCAAGATTTTACGAGCTTTAAATAATAAATTGCCGATACAGATCGTTCACAGGGGTGATATTAACAAAAGATCATTGGAGCTATTGGAATTATCTGCAACTTCCTCCGTGGAGGCAATCTTAAACCCGGAATTAGCATCTGAGCACAAGACATATTTGCCCAATTTGAGACTATTGGAGCATTATAAAGAATTTGGATCAGAATTTCCTGCACAGGATATAACCTTTGTTAATATTGCTCCCAGTATCGAAAGATCTTTCAAATATGCTTTCCCGGGATACTCAAATAAGATATTAGCTATGTTATTCTCCACTTTTAGTGAACTCGTTTTACTTGATGCTGATACAGTACCATTGGTAGCACCAGAGTACTTTTTCGATTCAAAAGAGTATAAAAAGTCTGGAACATATTTCTTTCAAGATCGTTCATTGAGAGATTGGAACGAGTTTATAGAGACAAATTTTTTCACTAATTTGTTTCCTGTAAACGAAAAATCAATTGATACTTTGTTTGATATACCGAAAGTCACCGAGAAAACCTTGAATAATAAGTACATGACTGGATGGAGACACTATCAAGAGGCAGGAGTAGTTGCGATCAACAAAAAGCAGCATTTTCTCGGGATATTAATGATGTTTCCACTCTCGCTTTGGGCAGAACCTGTAAAATCTTCGGTATGGGGAGATAAGGAATTGTATTGGTTGGGGCTTTCAATGGCTGGTGATGAGAATTATGAATTCAACTCGAATGCGGCAGCTTCAGTTGGTGAGAAAACCGTCAGACCAGATCGCAAATATTATCCGAACTCACCAAGCAATGAAGTCTGCTCAACTCATCCAGGCCATGTAAATGACGAGGGGAAATTGCTTTGGATAAATTCTGGTTTTAGTTATTGCAAAAAGAATGGTTATTATAGAGAGAGAGTTAAATTTCCTTACAGTACTTTTGATATTGATGAATTGGCTCAGTTATTCAATTCGCCTTTAAAGATAAGAGCAGCTGTGATACCGCCGGATTTACCTAGATATAGAGAACCTGGGAGCCCGGTTGATTTAACACCGGAATTGGAGTTTAAAACATCTTGGAAATCAAGGAAGAAAGATATCGATGAAATAAATGAAAATTTACCTGAAGGTGTTGAGAGATCGGAATTTATTACGTTTTGGGGTCCGCAAAAAGGATGGGTCAAGAATCCCATATGCTTTGGTTACTATTATTGTGCTTATGATAACATTCAAAGTTATTCCCATGATCGAGAGACCGATCTTGGACAATTATTTGAATTTGATGAAAAGGCCATTAGAATGTATGATTATTTAAGTAAGATATGGCATACTGGTGGATCTCGAACTAAACCGCGACCGCCAGAAGATAATAAAAAGGTGGAAAATAATGATGCACCGCAGCAACAACCGCAAAATGATAATAAACAACAATGAAGAAAATTTAGGACATTTTATACTTCAGAATACTTATAGATTTATGTATTTTACTTTTTAACATCCATGACAACTGCATGTGTAGCCATCGGTTTGATCAAGATTTGGCCTTCTTTATTAGCATAACTCGTATCTCTAATATTTTCCATGATTAATTTATCGACATTATTCTTGATTTTTCTTTTCTCATCTTCAGTTAAATCGGTAATATAGGATCTAGTTTCCCAATACTTCCACACCTCTTCTGCCTTGACAAATTTATCATACAAAGCAAACAAGTCCGAAATTTCGGGTCCGAAAAATGGATTATTTTTCAAAACTTCCCTCCATTTACCATGACGATATTGAGGTACCTTAAGGTCGAATTCGTAAATATATTTTGTAACCTCTTCGTTCCATTGTTGATTTTTGAAATATTGCTCAAACACTTCTTTACAGTTTTTGACTTCAAAATTCAAATCATCATAGTAAGCTGTTCCGGCGTTATAAAATGTGCTTGATTTGACTTCTGAATCTTGACTTGTAGAAGAAAGATCAACATTCCAAATCATGCCTAATTTTCCATCCGGTTTCAAAATTCTATGCATTTCTTTCAAGCCCTCGTTATCAGCAAACCAATGAAATCCTTGAGCTATAATTATTGCATCAACTGAATTATCCTCAATCGGAATCTCGTACGAAGAAGCTTGTATTACATTTGCAATCTGCGGAAAGTTCTTTTTGAATGTTTCTAACATGCCTTCACTAGGCTCAACCACGGTTAGATTCTCTTTCCAACCATCATCAATTAAATTCTTGGTAAATTTACCGGTTCCACAAGCGATCTCAACAATTTTTTTATCAGTCCTGAAAGTGTATTTCTGTGATTCTGCGTCATATGTAGCCAATCCGAGCTTGCTCAAAAAAGGTTTAACAAGAATTGGTGTGAATGATGGCCTGAAAATGTCATAGTCAGAGTGATTTGAATTATAGGAACAAATAGCGGTATTATGTGCTGTTCTGGTTGTCATTTTACAATGGTGTCAATTGAAACTTATTTGCTGGCCCAAAGGTATTTGAGCTTTTCAAAAAACCAATTACAACAGCATTGAATCGACGGAAAGAAAATGAAAGAGAAGAGAAATCGAATGTTGTGTTGTTGCTGTGGACTCTGTTGTTTTCACTTGCGGGGCGGGCGAGATTTTGTGCTAAATCTAGAGTTTATCCTAAGTTGAACACCATGCATTGATGATTTCAGTCACTAAACCGTTGCCGAGTTCAAATTAGGCATTTCTCTGAAGCTTACTAGAAGTATTCATTTGTTGGGTCAAAGCACTGGCATTGTATTTTGCCGAATATTCTGATAAGGACTGATAAAGCTGAGATGCGCAAGTAAACAAAAATAATTATCTGTATGGCTATCACATATTGCTTTCGGCTTTCTTTCATTTTGATGTTTTAGGGAGACCATTTATCAGCTTAAATACCATGCAGGCGGAGAAGCACAACCCTGGCAGCATTGGTAGGCAAGCTGCAGTATTGAGAGGTTATTCCTTTAGAAAGAGCAATTACATTAGTTTTTTTGTTTCACTTTTCACAACCACGGTGTCTGAAGTATGTCAAAAACTTTCAAATTTATAGCCAACCTTGGTCAGAAAAGTTTGAGGTAGTATTATTACAATTATAACATGTATTCTGGAAAGTTGAAATAAATCGAAAGCTAAGAATATAACTTACGTGGAGCTAAATTAAAGATTCTATAATTCTCTTAACCACCGCCCCCCTCTCCGCACACACACACAATCAGCAGCTTACATTAAAAAATACATCGAAAGTTTTGCGGTTGTAAATACTTTAAACAGTAGCATTCAAAGCGGTTTTAACAACAGCGGCAACAAGCTTAGCAGTAAGTTCAATTCCAGTATAATCTCTCTTCGAGTTGATTTTAGCACCAACGCCAACATCGAGTTCAATCAATTGGCTGCAGAAACCAAGAAGGTTCATTTTGTACTGTAAAACATTTGAGTATTGTATCCATTCCTTGCACGTGAATATCATTGTAGGTCAATATAAATAAATCAGCTCAATTTGATTTAAAGTTACTTTGAATAGTCTAGCAATGTCCTACACACAAATCTCGAAGCAGTCCTTTTATAAAAGGTATCAAACATATTAATATTTCATTAAATGTATACATTATTTCATCACATCGTAAGATCTTTGGGACTGAAAAAATAGCTGAAAATAACCGTTTCTATAAAAAGTCAAATAACTAAGGATGGCAAATTTCGTTACTCTTCTCTATAAGGACTTCAATTTAAATTCGTTTAGTTGACAAAACTTACTGATCTTTTCTACCCCGTATTCATTTCCAATTTCAAGCATTGACTGATACAATTGCTTCAATACTTTTTTCTTCTCCTTGATATCAAAAAATCTGATTTCCAAAAAGTAAAAATTAACAACATCTGCAAAGCTGTCTCCAATAAATCTATTCAAAATTACATCAAGCAATTCTGATTTTGTTATGGTTAAAAGTTTGAGCATTTGTTGAAAAGTTTGACATTGTAGTGCTTCAACTCCAATCAATCTCATGAATTTCATAACTGTAAAAAACTTGTTCAAAACTTTATCATTTGATACATGATTAGATGAGGATATTAATATACTCAATATTTCAGTAATTAATTCTTGCTTGTCCACATTCTTGTTATTGTCAACTATCTTTTTCATCTCAGATAAATCCCCGCATGTTAACAAACTACTAGCCATATGATTGACAGATTTGTACGTTGTGTCATAACTATACTTCGACCTTTGCAAAGAATCTAAAAACCTAGTGTATGATAATAATTCAACCATTTCTAAGTCTTCGCCGTCATATTTCGCGAGGATCTCACTTGCTGGAACCTTCATGGATAAGTCGTACTTTAATAACAATGTATTCAATTTAGGACTAGATTCTAAATTCAAACTTTCCAAATCTTCTTTGAATTTGGCTAAATTGAAAGCCAAATTAGCTTCAAGTAGCAACAAAGAAATTTCGTTTGTTCTAATTTTAATTGTATTAATTATTCCTGCAACTTGAGCAAAACGACCAATTTTCAACAAGTATTTCAAATATGCGATGACCCACTCTTTATCACGATTCTTTTTGAAAATAGTTATAAAATACGAATTTGTAGTCAAGATCTTACTCGGTGTTTGATCAGTAATGGAAGTACATGAACCCAATAATCTAGTTAACAATCTAGTATCATAAATTTTGCGTGTTTTTATAAATGAAGCAATATGATAATTCAATTCTCCATAATTGTAATCGATTAGCCTATTGATTAAATGCAACTTGTATTCTTCTTTGCAGTTAGTCTTCCAAATTCTTTCCAAAAAATCCGGAATTTCAACTTGTGATAAATAAGTTTCCAAGAAATTAAAGCTGATAATGATATTCCATGTTTTGGCTTGAAAGCTTGATCCTTTACTAAACAACTCTAAGAATTTAATGACTCCTTTATCATAATTATTATTCAACAAATAACTCAAATCTAAATCATAATTCAAATCATATTCTTCGTCCTTCTTATTTATTTCAATATTCAAATGTTCGCAGGCATTTATCATGCTTGTGGATAATTGGATTGGCATTTGTATGATCTTCTTGAAATGTTCCATTAATGAAGCTTTAAACTCTTTCATTTCTGGAGTTAATTCAATCCAATGATTGGCAGGATCTTCAAACTGATTAATCAAGAATGATTCAAATGCTGCAATTTTGTTTAGAATGGTTGTGTCATTTGCTGCATAACCCATTAATTGACGAGTAGCTAAAACTAAGCCGTAAAGATTGTCAGTTTGAATATTAAAACTTTCAACACATTGAAAAATTGAAGGAGAATTCATGAGTATTTGAACATTGTAATTAGTTACACCAGCAATTGCTAGATCATTACCTTGTAACTCTTGTGGTACGGCAATAATAAGGTATGGAATAAATTCAGAAAAAAAATCATTCAAGTCAGTTGATGTTTTGTAATACTTGACTTGCGATTCTATCAATTGCCAAAGTAATCCAAAATAATATTGATTGAAGAATTCGCCATTCACTTTATTATGTATAACTCCATTGTATAAATAATTTAATGTCTTTCTTAATACTTCTAAATCTCCAACCAAATGATCCTTTAACATGATTTCTTTAATCAATTGAAAAACATGCTCATGATCTCCTGCACTGATACTTTGTGAAAGTAAAAGATCACGACATGATACACCATTTTCCTTCATCAATTCAATAGTTGAAGTTTTTTGGAAATCTTTTCTTATGGCCACACGATTATATAACTTCCAAGCATTGTCGTACAAAGCTTGCTGACATAATTGAGTAATTAAGAAATTGTAGAAGGAGACTGGCAATTCTGGTAAATAACCGACTGAATGAAATTTAATTACCAAATCATAACCTTTAGTGATATCTGTCTTCGAAATGTATGCTTTTATAAATACCGCAATCAAATCACCAACTTGTTTTTTGGAGGGTCTGGCATCAAATGATAAAGAGCTTTTGTAATCAATTAAAATATTGTCCATCAACTCGCTTGCTTTGTTGGTTTCGTTATTATATATCAATGAAGTTATGACCGCTTGGTATGCTTTGAATTCGTCAACGTCGTCAGATTGTCTATATTTATTATATGCAGACTCTATAATGTCGTAAATTTCCTTCCTTCCAAGGACATCAAATTTGGTAAAATATTTGGATAATTCAATAACTGACAAATAGTACTCTTTATCCTTAATTTCGACATTTTGAATTAACGTAATAAAAGGCTCGATGACCGCTTTATTGATCAATTCAGGATAATTATTCAAAATTAAAAGTAATTTTGGAAGTAATAAAGTCAAATTCAATTGGTTGGCCACAGAAGTGAATAACTCAAGACTGATTTGAACAAATTCTTGAGATTTGGAGTTAATCTCATTGTATTGGAAATAGTTGGTTGGTGATATCTTTAAACATTGTAGACTACCTTCGAGTAATGCATTAACAACCAAATTGTAGGTATCTTGATTTGGCTTAATACCAGCATTAAGTATATCCAGATAAACAGTTAATAGATTGGTAAGTTTACTTTCAATTGATGTTAATTTCAACTCGCTATCCAAGCTTCTTTTGATGATTGATGTCAAGATGATATTGTACAACTCAATGGATGGTAAATGTATATCATTTCTCTTGATAGCTTGATATAACGGGTATATTATGTTGAGATCTTGAGGGTGTGAATAATTATAAAATGCAGATGTAATATTGGAAATTTGATTGTTTAAAAAGTCAGCTTCAAAAGTATCTTGAAATTCACCTTCTATATATTCTCCTTCAGTGACCTTCAGTTCTGGCTGTTGTTGCTGTTGATGTTTTGGAACCTCAGGAATGTTTGAAAGTTGTTCTCGTCTTCGTATTTGAGTGTAAGTAGTGAATGATCTCTTTGAAATTCCTATTGATAAAACATTTGAGATAGGTGACGATTTTGGGGTGGATATTATACCTGATGCACTGTTAGTAACAGCAGTCGCGAAAGCAGCACTTGAACCTGCAAAGTAGTCACTAGGCTTGAAAAATATTGACGATGACAATTTTGAAGCGAATTTCTTTATATTTTCAGTATGGAACTGTGAATCAGCTATAGCATTTGAAAAGAAAAATTTTGCAGCACATCCTATAAGAAAAAGATTTAAATGAGGAAAACCGGTCGTACCATGTTGACGTTGTTTTCGAGAGTTATGCCTGTGATGCTTTCGTTTACAAGATTTCATAAAGCAGTAATGTTTAAATTTGGCACGATCGCCCATTTCCATCTGCTTCAATATGTAATGTTTAATATATTTTTCATGCTCTTTTTGCCTCTTTTTCCTTTCTGAATCATGATTATATATTGAATAATACAATCCATAATGACCATCGGATATAGTCAAAAAAGATCTCTTATGATTGGTGGGTTGTGGCTCATCTTTACACCACCATTTTGTCTTGTGATGTTCATGACTGAAACTTGATAGACTATTATAGTAATAGCTAGTATTTAAGTAGGGAAAAGAACTCTGGAAGAACTGTTCTTTTACTTCAGATTTAGTTGAAAACTTGGAAAACCGTATAAATGACGAAAATACCATATTGTGAATTAAGGATAATATGCAGCTGGTGTCGTAGTTGTCGTTGTAGAGGTGTACATAAATAGTTTCTAGGGGAATATTTAAAAGCTTCTAAGGAAATTAGTGGTGTATGATGGCCGTGGTGGTTTGGCTATATTCTACGGAGTGCAAGTTCCGGTCTATGTTGGTCTCTGAGAGAGTGAGTGAGGAGGTAAGTGAGTGATTGGGTTGTGAATAATAATCAAATGAGTTGGCTAAAGGTCGGCTAGTTGTGAAAAATTGGAGATTAGCAGTTAAAATTTTTCTGTATTTTTCTGGAGAAACACGAGAGAGAGAGAGAGAGAAAGAGCGGAAGTATACAAATATAGCAGTTTACTCTTGACTTTCGTGGTACTGCAAAATATGAACAGTAAGTATGTGTGTGTGGGTGTAGGCTCGATTTCAAAGTCCCTGTCGTTTCTTGTTTTCATTGATCGTATTTATGTCGGATATATGTGCAGAGAGGACATTGTTTGGCGAACCCGAAAACCGACACAACTGTATGGTTGGTTTAGATGGTTAGTTTTGCTTTGGTTCATTGAATCAAAAAGGATCAAATAGTGTTAGTAGAGCAGGGGGGCAAAGCATAGATGATCGATCTTTTGCCTCCCAGAAACCCAGAAAACAATGACCTATAAGCCAAATGGGCTATATCATGATCATGTTCATGCCTCTTTCGCATCTTCCAGTGATCTCTTGTTCATTATTATTCAGAGGGTAATATGCGAAGTAAGGAAGCGAAGGAGGTGCATATAGTGCATTCTTTTCACCCAATCACAATCTGGAGAATAGGGTTTTTGCTTTTGTTTTTGTGTGACTTCCCCGATATGAACATGGGTTTCATTTTGCAGTTTATACGGAATAAGAGAGCCTTAACCTGTAAGACACAACTGACGACAAAATAAAAAAAAAATAAAAAAAAAATAAAAAAAAATATATATATATATAATATGGAAATAGTTTAATGTATCGTACTGCAGAAGACGCTACAGAGAGACACACACCTACCCTAATATTAATGTTCGATTAATGAAAGCTCCAAGGCTCTTTTTAAGTCTTCGTCGATTTCATTGGCATCCATGTTTTCATGCTCTAATGCATGCGCTTGCTCTTCTTCAAACAGTTGCGACAGCCCAGCTTCTTTCTTTGACAATTCAATTGCTAATCGCAATTCATCATCAATTTCCTCAGCATTATCTCCGCACTTTTCGTGATCAATAGATAGTTGACTTGTGTCTCTACTACTGTGCAAACTTTCACTTATTGCTAAGGCCATAGTTAATTCTTCGTCCTCGTCTTCAAACTTAGTGCCATTATACTTATCAAATAATGCATCTGTTCTCTTTTCAATGTACTTTTGACGATCATATTCGTCCATGCCATCTCGTATTTTCTTCTTGGATTCGTGTTTACCATGTGTCCCTAAATTAACCTGCTTGTGCTGTTTCCTCACTTGCACATTGGGATTCTCTAAGTCGCCAAATTGAAAGTATTGAATAGTGTCCCCGCATACAATTACACCATTACTGTCCATTTGATTTGGATTCAACTTGATAAAATTTATGGGTACCAACGAGTTATGCATGTGCTCAAATCGTTTAGGAAACTTGATCGACACTTCCCTAAGGAATTTTCCATTAAACACATCATATAGATTAGTTACACCATTGTATCCTCCAATAGCGACGATTGATCCATCAAGTGCAAACGACGTAATATCCATCAAATCATTTCGTATAATGGCATTATTGATGCCAACTGAAATCTTTTTATGATTCAATTCAGGATATATTCTAGTATGAGGCGCAATTGTGCTCGAGTGCGCATCACGTACGTTCCATATAATCACACTACTGTCACTGAGCAAGTTACCGTATAATAAGCCATCGTGACCTATCATATTAGTGTTCATGTTGAGAAGCTTGTTGGCTGGAACTGTTTGGAATTGTGAATCGATAATTTCAACGCCATCATTCAAAACCAATTCTCGGTGATGCGTGCCTTCAAAATTGAAAATTTTGATGATTGATTTATAACATATAATTACCTGCTTAGACCCATAGTCAATGTCCAATTTATTTCTTCGATTATCGTAGTGGATCAGCTCAATTTCATTCACGGTAAAACCAATCTTAATTGTGTTTAGAACTTCTAGTGTTTGATACCTTATGATATATATGTGGTTGCTTGTGTTTAATATTATGTACTTGTTGAAATCACAAGATATGTTATACACTGCTTCTTCAAAATAAAGTTCTTTTAAGCATTTGCCTTGTAAATTCCAGCACTTGACAGCTCCATCATCTGCTCCACTTATTATATCCAAATTATTTTTATTTTTATCAGGATAACAGTTCATTACAATACTCCTGATGGGACTTTCCTCCTGTCCTGTTTCAAATCTTGTCAAACTGACTCTCTGACTTACTGAAGTACTAGTTATCAAATTCTTCAAATTTATCTCACCATTGACCTTCCCCACAACAAGATAATTCCAATTTATAGCAAAACATAGAACATCTGTATTCATCCCACCAGGGATAAAACTTTGGTTTTTCCCATTATAACAATTGCCGGAACCTATATTCCCCAGTTTTTTGTCAAACAACAAAATTTTCTCCAGTTTAAAATCAATCAACGTCGTATCATTGAACCTATGCTCGTTGTTTATGATTCGATAGAACTGGTGCATGGCATTCCCTCTTTTCCAGTTCCTCAAGATTTTCAATCTGATGAAATACTCGTTCATCCAATTTATAGACTGGGTCACACTTGGAAACGAGTATCGAGGGATATTGAAGCGGGTTTGAAAGGATTTCATCCATGTTTCTTTGTCGTTGATCACATAATCCCATTTCTTACACACTAGTCGTAAATTATTCAAATATATCGGATCAAGTTGTGTAAATATTTGTACTAGTATCTCAACGGGTAGGTCGAGGATACTTAGTTTTGGATAATGTGTGGTGATGTCCTCAGGTTTATGAGAATCCGGACGTAAAATGGTGTTACCAAGCACATCTTTTTCTTCTAGATGATCGTCTTCCATTATTATATTGGCATCAGGGTAAAGGACAAGTCGAATTCAAATGGTATAATGACTTCACTACAATTGTCATTATTTTTGTTTGTATGCGTGTAGCGTGTATTTGCGTATATCTGCGTAAAATCTTTTGCCACGTTTTTAGCAGCAATTATATTGCCTACGGTCTTGTACCCCCAATAAGCCTATGTTAGAATCTGTCTAGACTTTGCACTAAAGCGTTATCAGGTCAGATGACTTTTTGAATTCGTTTTGGTTTTGACAAAAAGATTCAAGAGTTTTGTCTATTTCAAGATATAAAATCACCTTTTTATTAAAAGAGTTGCAAAATTTAGTGAAAATTGTGAAGACCTACTTGATTCGAGATATATTCAAAAAAGATCTAATTTGCTTTTTTCTTCAAACCTTTCTACATCTCATTTGTGACTGAAGATGAAAGGTGTACTTTTGGTGTCCAAACCTCCCACATGGATAGTTAAAATAGTGCCGGCAATAGTGAAAAGAAGAACAAAAAATGACGGCTGCTGCACACCATGGATCGTCCAAACAGAAAAAAGTTGAAAATTTTTCAACCCCAAGTTTTTTACTACCGCTTTAATAAAGCACCAACCCAAGTGTGTTTCAAATACGAAATGTCTTCTGGGGAACCGAAAGAAGTTGAAGAAACACAGCAAGAAGCTGTTCCAATAAAGGAACTTCTTTTGAAAATACAATTACCTTCATTCTTATCGTCTGGAGAGGATTTAATCATTCCTTCAACATTGGAAGAAAATGTCACCGATTTAAAGCAGGCATTAAATGTTGTTGTAAGAACCAGGAACTTGACAAACTACTCAATTTTGGTAAAAGGGGTTGATGTTGTTGCAAAATATGGTGAAATAGCATCTTTTGGTCAAATTGCCGAGGATTTAAAGTTAGGTGATGATATCCAAGAATTAAAAGTCACTATCAAAGAAAAATTTTATAATTTGGCCAGTGTTTATGATCAAATCATCAAATTTAGAGAGGTCATCGGCTTGCATTATATCGACAGAGTTTCTAATGATATCGGGGCTTCAGGTGGTGTTTCTAAATTCAATAAAATCAAATTAGATCAAGTTAAACTCAAAGAAGTAGTTACCAAAGTAGAAGACCAGGTTAGGGAAGAAGGAAACGAGGAGCAATCAGAAAAACAGCAACAAGAGACTTTGTCAAAAGAAGAGATGGCTGAGATTTCCGAATATGCAAAGACTTTTACCCTCAATTCATTTGATGGAAAATTCGTTGATGCCACTGAATTCGATACCATCAATGATTTAGTCAAAATTCCTGTTAAATCATTAACAGTTTCACAGTGGTCACCAGTGCCCCCGTTCCAAAAAGCCAAGGGTGATTTGTTATACTTATCATTACAAACGTTAGAGCACGAAACTTACAACATCACTTGTCATTTCTCGGGATTCTTTGTCAACAAATGTTCTACTATTAATTTCAATCCAGATTTGAAGGTCAATGAAAAGGGAAAATTTTCAAAACATTACTTACTCTACGATTTAGTCTCGTCGTTATCACCACTTTTTTCAAAAACAATATCTGAAAATGAAATTAATTTAACCAATTCAACTGAGCACCCAGAAACTTATTTATTACCAAACAATTCATTTTTAGCTTACCCTTGGTTAGTCAACACCAAGGAATGTAAAGCCGTACCTGATATTTCGAGGTCTCAATTACCGTTGATCGCCAATGGTGTGGACGGGTCCGACTTTATCAAGGAGTGGAATAACGATATTCAAACATTGAGGGAATTACCAACCACAACTTTTCAAGAACGTATTATCCGTGATAAATTGATCCAAAAATCATTATTTGATTTCAACAAGATTGCTACTGAAACTTCTGTAAATATCGTCAACGGTAATTTATCACCTATGAATCCAAACGAAGAAGAAGATAAACATATCTACTTGAAAAATGGTATTTTCTACTCCACCGGTACTGCCACAGTTGACGTGTTTGAAGAGACTGGGGGTGAAGAAGCTTCGAGATATGTTTCCTCGAAGGATTTAGCCGGGATCAAGATTATGAACCGACACGATGTTAAAGGATTATCAAGTTTGGTTACCTGTATTGTTGATTACATGGGTAAAAGAATTGTGTGTCAGGCTCCAGTCCCAGGAATCTTGGATGCACCCGCCACTGAAGAAGGTGAAGAAGAAGCGGAAGTTCCCGAAAAAGTAGTGTATGGCTTATCAAGTGATGGTGCTCAAATTCTTGAAGATGCAACGTTTGAAGAACCTTTGAAGAAAGTTGGTGAAATTTTCCATTTGAAACCTCACATGGTGGAATTATCATCAGAAATTAAATCAAAGAGCGAATTGATCGTTTCCAAAGATACCAAGGGTTTAAAAGGCACCGACGGCCGCAAATATGTTATTGATTTATACCGAACCACTCCTCGTGATATTGAGTTCACCAAATCCAACTACGACCCACTGGATGAGACTTCATATCCTCATGGTGAATCTTTAATTAGACACGAAGCAGTTAACGAATGGTGGAAACGTAGAATATCAGCATTATTTAAGGCTGAAACTGAAAAATTAGAAAAAGAAGGCAAATTAAACAAAGAAGGTGGAGAGAAGCCACAAATTGCTTTACCCACCGACAAGGTCGTATTTAACCCTGACGTGTTTTCATCTGAATTTGAATCCAAGGAAGATAGGAATGAAGTTATTGAAATATCAAAATTCATCAAGGATAAATTGATTGAAGAATTTTTGGATGATATCAAGAATCAAATTATTCCATTTGATGGTAAGCAATTAACGGAATTGTTACATAGACAGGGTATCAATATGAGATATTTGGGTTATATAGCTAATCAACTTGTTTTCAGAAAGGACAAGTATTTATCTAACATCGAAGAGACCATCAAGGTTAATGAAAAAGAAGTTGAAAAGAAAAAGAAGGAAGAAGAAGAAGAAAAGAAGAAGAAAGTGGCAAAGAAGGAAGAATCGTATGAAAAGAAAAAAGAAGAAGAAGAAAAGAAGGAAGAGCCTCCAACCAAGGCAACTTATGAATTAACTCTTGCTAATTATACTACTCTTTACAGAGTTATTGTTCAAGAAATGATAGCCAGATCTTCTAAGCATGTCCTTAGGAAGTTGACCAAGAATATTCCAACGTATCTAGTACCTGCTGTCGTTGCCCATTTCCACAATTGCTTATTAGGTGGAGAAATTAATAAAGCTCCAACAGTTGAAATAGATGAGGTTTATAAATCTTTCTTTCCGGAATCAAGCTTCGTGTTTACTAAGTTAACTCATGAAGCTACCGTATCATTAGTCACCAAAGAGGTCATGATTCGTTTCCGATTCTCTTTACCTGAGAACTGGATTTCTTCGGTCCATTTACCTCAATTATTCCGAGAAATCGCATTCAAATATGGTATTCAATGGAAAGCTCAAAACTACTCATTCACAAAAGAGGAATTTGATTCGCCTAAAGAAGACGTCAAAGTTCAAGTTATTGAAACTAAATCTTCTTCTAAGAAAAGCAAAAAGAAAACTCAGACCGCTTCCGAAAAAACCATTTCTCGTTCCTCCATCTTTATTGCTGATGATGTCATCAGTTTTGTTCCAATCATAAAGGACTCCTCGTACAAATCGGACATCATAGAAGAAATATTCACCAATGCCAGGTCTCATTTGGCCTCCGGCAACAAAGAAGTGGGAATGGCCATGTTTTCCGAATTGATTTCCATCCATGAATCCATCTACGGTAAAGTCAATCCCGAAACCGCCCGATTCTACACCCTTGTCGCCCAGGTTTATCAAGAATTGGGCTTCGATTACGAAGCCGCTGTCATAGGACGTAAAGCCATTATCTTGTGCGAAAGATCGTGTGGTTTTGATTCCTGCGACACCATCACCGCGTACATGAACAGCGCCTACTTTGAAGCTGGAAACAATCAGATTTTGAACTCATTAAAATTATACAAGGAGGCCATGCATATATGGAGTTTGGTATACGGAAGAGATCATCCAACATTGATCAACACTTTGACCAACCTGTCTGAGCTCATGTTCAAGATCAAGGCGTACGACGCAGCATTGCAGTTCTTGGAAGAAGCATTGGAGTTGTCTATCGAACTCAACGGCGAGGTTTCTGAAATCACCGGATTCATTTACTTTAGAATCGCAAATGTGGTCATTTCGCAAAACAAGTTCAAAGAGTCACGAGATTTGTTTGTTATTGCTCATGACATTTTCCAAAAATTATTGGGTCCAGAAGATACAATGACGAAACAGGTGGGTAAGTACGTCGCTAACGTTAGTTTGTACGTTGAATACATGCGTGCTAAAGAAAAAGAAGAAAAGAAATTGGCCGCCAAAAAACAAGCATCAACGGGTCAAGTTAAAGTCAAAGTCGTAAATGGTGCTACTTCTACGACATCAACTGCAAAGAATGGTAAGAAAAATAGAAAGGAAAAATTACCTCCTCAACTGGATCCAGAAATTGCTAATCAGTCAGTTGATGACATTTTGAGATTCATCGAAGGTAATTCCAGAAAACCCACAAAATTAAAGAAAAAGTAAATATATATATTTAAAGTTTCTGTACATAGTTTCAAACGTTTTACTTTATAATCGTCTATCAATGGTTGTGAGTATGTTCATGTGCATGTTCATCGGTATGTTCTTCTTCTTCAAGGCTATCCTCTTTCTCTGCTAATTCAAACTTTATGAAAATGTTTCTAACAAACCTGTCATCTTCCCTGATCATATCAGATAATTTCTTTTCATACCTATTCAATGTAATCAAATCAAGACCTTTGGAAGAAGTGGATAACGTTAAGTAAATATTTGTATTAGCGCCCGAAGATAAAACCGAAAGTTGCTTCAATTCGAATTGTTGTAATTCCGTGTTTTCCGATAATTCATAAGCAATGATTCCTTCTACTTTCTCATACAAGTCAGAACCGGGCTTTTCGCCACGATCAATTAATTCAAACCATGCTTCTTTCAAAGTTTCCCATCCTGCTTTGATAATCAAAATAGATACACAGATTCCCCCAATTGAATCTAACCATGCAACGTTGAATAAAACCCCACTTGCAACCGTTACCAATGCCACCGCCGCAGTTAACGAATCAACACGATGATGCCATGCATTTGCAACCAACACTTTGGAGTTAGTTTGATGAGCAACAGCCATTGTCTTACGGTATAGCAATTCCTTTACGATAATTGAACCGCCAGCTAACCAAGCTGCATTGATGTTGGGTATTTCACGATGTGTAGACAAGTCGGCTGTTCCATGTGAGTGATGACCGTGACCGTGACCCACATCAGCGTGAGTATGATTGTGACCAATTTGAATTTGGGCTGCCATCTCATAGAGATGGGTAGGTAAGGTAAACTCGAAGACTTGTAACAATGACGACCATCCAACAGAAATGCCAGCAAATAAAAGTATTGCACTTACCAGGAACGAACCTATTGTCTCAAGCTTACCATATCCAAGAGGAAATCTCGTCGGTGTTCCAACTTTAGCAGCGACATTGACAGTGGCCAATGTTAAAAAATCAGCAAACATGTCACTTATTGAATGGATTGCATCTGCCATCAAAGCTTGAGAATGGAAGTATACACCGCCTATCCCCTTAGAAATAGCCAAACCTATGTTCACTAATAATCCAATCCAAGTGATTCTTACGGCGGGATTTGTTCTGATGGATGATGTACTAGCAGCCAAGAATTCATTTGGTTCATGCATTGAATGGTGATGACGATGAAGTATGCTTCCACCTTCGTGACTATGGGTATGCCCAGAACTAAGGGAGTGACTACGCCCTCTTTTTTCATCTTGAGATTCATCTGGTGGTGGTGAAGTTTGCTGCGTTGTCATTTTTTGTCTAAAAATCGTAAACGTTGAGAATAAACGACGCGTAGTTAGTGATGACTTGTGTGATCGTACAATAGATAGTTTAATTGTCAATGTTGAAGAATGCGACGGTATTCTTCTTGTGGATGGATATAGAAACTGATGAAGCTTGGGTAGTACTATTTGATTGTAAGAAGTCATATTTTTCGTGTCAAATCTCAGAACAAATAATGTGGAAAGTGAAATCTAGGATGATTTGAATTCCAAGCGATAAAAAAACAATCTTTAAATCAAAATTGGATACATTGATATACAAAAAATCTCTAAGCTAATGATCTTGAATTCTCTATCTCTAATATGCTCGTCTCGCCCCTGGTCGTTTTCAAACAAAACTTTATGATCAAATGAAAGAGAAGAAGAAATGAAGGACTAGCTAAAAAACACTCCAGTTTTTCTCATGGATTTTGTCAAATCACGTTGATTTCAGTACGTGCGAATTGGTCACTATTACAATACAGTACACTACATCATTACATACCATAAACGATATTAATTATGCCTCTGATGTAAACATGAAAATGGGTGTACAGTATGTAAATTATTAGAAATGTACTAGTGTACAGTTCATTCACAATGACAAATATATATATTGCATTATCTATAAAGAATTTCTACTAACCTAACAGTTGAAGCAAGAATTCAGTACTTTCAAATCCATTGTTATTTCCCGTCTTCTTCAAATCCATTCCGTTACTTCGTTGATCTTCTAGTTGTTTCTTCAATTTATCCAATTTTTTCAACAAATAACTCTTGTCTTGGGATTTATATAGTTTCTCTTTGATGGTCTGACTTGGCAGTCGCACATGCATATAATTACACATGTCGCCACGGTCACAAGTCCCCATATCGTAAGCTCTGCAATGGGCTTCCTTGAAACTATCGACGGGGGATAAGTCACAATGCACCGGTCTTCCGTTGAACCACTCTTGATTGAGCTGTATGCTTGCCTTGTTTGCATCCTCTCTGGTCGTAAATCGGACATACACGTTTCCGTTAAGATGATTATTCTCATTTTCACACACTACCAACAGGGAGATCTCGCCTATTTGTGAGAAATGGATGAATATATCCTGATAGAACGAGTCGAAGTATTCTTGGATCTGCTTGGGTGTGAGCTCTTCACTTTCATTTTTGTTCAATTTCGGATTTTGATATAGATTGGCAAGGAGTATTGTTTTGGAACTCGTTGGCTTAATGTGTTTTTTAGAACACTTTTCTCCATGTCGACACGCTCCTATCTTGTTATAAAAAGAACATGATATCGAAGTACCTTCCCTAGAGGGATATTTGTTACTATTCATTTGTAATCGTCGGTTGTAAAGTGTCAGTGATGAAACTTCACTTGGAATTTTTTTTTTTTGGTGCTGAGCTTTGCGCTTACAATATATTAGATGCAGACTTGCAGCCAACGTACTGATGCAAAACATACCTTACGTATACTACGACGTTCACTAAACGAACACTAACATATTGAATTATTCATTAAATGCCTATTTAACACGTAGATCAACTACATTTCCCAATATGCTAACTCAATTTTTTTCCTTACTTGATACACTTACGTTTTGACCTTCAATGACCGGAGCGCCAAACTCATCATTATCATTATCATACTTTTCACCGTACACCAAATCCTTTTCATCAATGTTACTTCTAGGGCCAACATACCATTTACGCGCATCAACGAGAAACCAGACTGTGGTTAGAAATAATGGGCCGAAGAATACTACTACTGTCCAATTCATATCTTGTAAAGTCATATTTTTGCCTCGAGCGCTTGGGAAACATAATATAGGGATCATCAATGAAACAAATGCCACGGACACCCATCCAATTGGCTGAGAAAACCTACCTAGATTCCAAGGACCAGCTTTAAACGAGTTTCTAGCATAAGTTATCTTTAGCAATGTTGGCATGGTGAAGGAAACAAATCCGGAAATACCACCAACCGAGAAAATAGCGCCAATCGCAACATCTCCAGCAAATATCAATAATAATAACAACTCTCCAATAATAACATTCATCACAACAGCATAAATCGGGGTCTGCGTCCAAGGTGATACTATTTTCCAAATGTTCGAGCCGGGAAATAAGCCGTCTCGTGAATAAGCATATGTTACTCTTGAAGATGCCAAAAGACAATTTTGAGCCATAAAGAAAGATGAGACTATTGTTAAAGCAGTGGCACCGATTACCAATTTACCTTCCATAATTTGCGTCAAGTATGTTACAAATGGCTGACCAAGTCCTTGGGGATCCTGCGCAATTGCTTCAAGATCAACAAGGGTATAGGAAATCGCAATCATAAACAAGAAACCTATGAGACCACCGATGGTACTTGTCATTACAATAGCTCTTGGTGCCGCAACAGAGGCATTGGAACATTCCTCGGCAAGGTGGAATGGTGAATCATAGCCAGACATTGCCCAAATGACACCCAAAAAAGCCATCAAAAAGGAGATACCTTCCGGCCAGTCTGCTTGATTGTACAAAGACCATGCTACCGAATTTGTATTGAACTTAGATATACCGTCATTGATTTGGTCTCTTTTATTCCCTGCTAATATCATAACAAACACAACTATCAAAAATACAATGTTGCATATTGTCCCAGTAGAGCTAAATCTAGCGGCCCATTTCGTAGGAAATGCGCTCATTATGCCGCATACAATTTGTAGTCCGGTAGTTAATCCATATATTTGGCCATTTGTTGGTGTATACGAGCCGTCAGAGTACGAATATAATGCTAGCATCAAGCAAGCACACGAGTAACTCACTGATGGAGCCGCAGTGATTTGACATAACCAATTTGACCAACATGTAAACCATGTTAAATATGCCTGATATTTTGGTGGGGCTAATTGAGATACCGCGTACGGAGTACCAGCAGAACAGGGAAAAGCACTGGCAATTTCTGCCATTGACAAAGCCACGGACGTTATAAAGATAATTGCAATGATCCATGGTAATGGAGACATACCAATAATTAATTGCTGGTAATCAAAGGTTGCTGCAATGGAGGGAAGCAACCCCAACACAGAAAAACTAACGGCAAATATTGTCCATAACGAGAATTCTCTTCTCAATTCTTGTTTATAACCCATGGCTAGAATCATGGCTTCATCTTCATCTATTACATGGTCCACATTTATCGTAATATCTTTATTGGATAGTATTGATGCTATATTCATATCGTCCACGTGAACTTGAGAAAGAACAGGTTGTAAATCATGTTGAGGTGTATGTGTGCCAGAATACTTCATATTATCATTCGTCTAAATTAATTGAAAGCCCAAACCGAACTGAGAACCATGAAATTGTAATAAAGATCAAAAAATAGGAATCCCATATTACACTTATATACAACAAAGTACTGGAGAAAGTAATAACGACTTACTTATTTTGTTTTAATATTACTTTATCTAGTTAGCGGAATAGTAATTAATTACTTAATAGGTTATACACACATACATACGCCATCTATCTATCTATATACCTACCTACCTACCCATATATCCATATATCTCCACCTTCATCTGAAGTGAACAAACGAAGCACAGATAAGTAAAACAATAACGAAAAGAAAAACAATGAAAAGAAATAAAAAAAATTTTGCAATTTCATTTTTTCACTTCACAATTTTGTGTAAGTATTTCTACTTCTTAGTTAAATTAGCTATTGAGTTCAAACCTTGATTGTTCCCTAGATCTCTGGGTCTTATTCGTTAATGATAAAGAGAGAAAACATAGATATATACAACTACGTCTATTCTAAATTAACTTAATTTAATCAGTTTTCAGAAACAGAGAAAATACTCTCCAATGTCAATGCCGTTCGTGACAAAACACTATTGTTCAACGAAAAAAGTCTTCTTTAAATCTCCACTTTGAATAATTATATCCCTCTCTCGCTTCCCCAAAAATAGTCATCTTTTGTTCTCTTTTTTTGGGGAAAGGGTGATTGGTGTGCACCATTTAGTTTTTGCCTTGCAACTAACCGTTTTACATTACGTTACATAATAATACAATGCAGTAGCCAGACGAAAGTTGTATATTAATTTATATCAACAATATTCAAGTTTAATGTATGATACCAACTGACAAGATATAGAAGACTCACTCACTCTTTCACCAATTCGTTCCTCTTTCTGCCATTACTTCTCCATTACTTTTCCATTACTTCTCCATCCTCCGATGAAATGTAATACTAGACAAATCCAAACGGGAATGCGCGCGTTTATCTAAAACGGGAAGTGCAAGACGCATTTAGAAATATTATTTTTTTATCAGTATCGTAACTTATCATCATTTTCATCAACACCAGAGAACTTGTTATTGTGATAATTGCGATAATTCTATCAACAATGCAGCTTTGACATTAAACTTCTAGTTTGTCGGAGTTGGCATTTGAAAGGTGTGCTTGGATTGGTTATGAAGTTATCATTGCACTCAACGTCTTTGATTTTGTATCTAAATCTAGACCGCTTAGGGTTGTGTCCTAGTAGATACTAGTTAAGTTTTTGCCGTCTTACTAAACAGCAACTACTTTCTTCGTTTATTACCTACCCTTCATTCAACAGTAACTTCGTACACCACAAGGCAGGACTTTTGATCATATTGATAGCGGTATTCATTGTCTACTCTATTCTGTATAAATCAGCCACAAATGATACCTCTTTAACGTGTAAAGGGGCGGTTGGAGATAAGCAAACCTTTCAGATACGTGCAAAAAAGCGCATTGAAATAACTTGAAGTAGTTTACATAATCCAGGTATCGCGAATTCCAAGATTTACTCCCTTGCAGCCATTCATGACCTACAATTTTTGACATATTTGCCAATTTCAGAGTTGCGTCATTTGTAGATTGTCATCACATTTCTATTCAACTCGCATTGTGAATCACAAGCTGCATGTATGTATGTACATGTACATGTATGCTTCACCAAAGGCGCCTTGCCTGGCCAGTATTTTTCTCTGTTCCACAGGGTGAGATTGATTTCGCGAAATTGAAAAATCTTATTTTCGAGTTTAAGACAAACGAATACTATCCAAGCAACATCTACAAGTTCCAAATCCCCGCTCCATGCTAAAGTCACTTACCCTGAGATGGATAATTCAAATATCGTTAACAGTAATCCATATAATTGGGTTGTTGGTCTTCCTACGAGGGTTTTTTCCATCTAAGGTGGTATTACCGGGGTACAACACGTTTTTGCAGGAAAATGGATTATCTCCGTTTTTGAATAAGGGAAAACCACATTTCAATAAGATTATACTTATGGTTGTAGATGCCTTGAGATCCGATTTTTGTTTCAGTGAAAATTCACATTTCAAATTCTTACATGAATTAATTAATGAAGGACACGCTATTCCATTCACTGCTTATTCGAATCCTCCCACTGTCACACTACCTCGTCTAAAAGGTGTAACTACTGGAGGAACTCCTAACTTCTTAGATGCGATTTTGAATGTTGCTGATGATCATGACAAATCCCAAGGTTTGAATAATCAAGATTCTTGGATTCATCAATTCCAGCAATTGCACAATAAAAAAATACACTTTTTTGGAGATGATACCTGGTTAAAACTATTTCCTGGCCAATTTGAACAACACGAGGGTACAAACTCTTTTTTCGTTAGCGACTTTATTGAAGTGGATAACAATGTTACCCGTCATTTAGACCAGCAGTTAAATGGTGAGGAATGGGATGGTTTAATCTTGCATTATTTGGGATTAGATCATATTGGTCATAAAGGAGGTCCGGAGTCAATTTATATGAAATCAAAGCAAGAAGAAATGGATGCAATATTGAAGAGACTATATGAATACATTTCAAATCACAAAGACACGGTTATTGTGCTTATGGGAGATCATGGTATGAATGAAATAGGTAATCATGGCGGATCTTCAATTGGTGAAACTTCAGCTGCGTTATCGTTAATCTCTCCCAAATTTGCCAAAAAGAATAAAGCTCCATTGCCTTATAATGCAGAATATTCTTATTATCAAAGAATAAACCAAATTGACTTAGTGCCTACATTAGCTAGTCTTTTGAATTTCCCAATCCCTAAGAATTCCCTTGGTATTATTTCAAAAGAAACGTTAGATCTTTGGCCAGGTAAACAAAGACTTGGAATAATTTTGGAAAACTGTCTTCAAACCATGAATTTGTATGAAGCTCAATATGGAAAGTCGGGAGAGATTTGGACGCAGTGGGAACAATTGAAGCTTGGTCGAAATTCACTTGATGAATATTACTCATTTTTACGGCATGTTCAACAAGAAATGACTTCATCTGCTACAAATTATGGCTACCGGGACATTTTCATTGGAAGTGGAATAGTCTTGATTACTGCTATAATAACGATTGTATTATTCAGTGGATACTTTCTCAGCTTAACTAACATGAGGGTCAGTCTAGTTTTATTTTACGGGTTTTTCGTTGTTGTTTACTCGTTACATTTCCATGGTTCATCTTTGATTGAAGAAGAGCATCAAATTTGGTATTTCTTCACTTCTATTACTTTGCTTTATTTGGGTGCTGTATTCTTCGATGCATTCAAAAACGTATCCAATTTTTTGAATTATATTTTACTTTTAGCGTGTATAAGAATCATTAGGTCTTGGAACAACAGTGGTCAAAAATACTCATCAAAGAATAACATTGCACATTATTTATCTGAAACCAATACCGATTTAGCATGGCTTCTTACATTACTTACGTACTTGGTCGTTGCATTAGCGATTTACGTACAAGGTGGGATTGTCCCCACATTCACACTTGGTGGTCGAAATGGAATGCCGAATGCTAAAGATGCTGGCACATTAATTCTGTTCATCACTATATTTGTTGCCAGCTCGGTATCTTTTCTGTTTAAATTACTACAATTTCATATTGATGGTAATAAATTACCCAGATGGATTAACTGGATGCTTTTGTGGGTGATGGAAAATTACGGTCTCAAAATCACAGAAAACAGTCTAAATGATAGCGAATTGAAGTTTCAACTACAGAGTATCAGTATACAAGTATCAAGATTTACTGGACATATTCTTTTGGCAATTTTTGTCCTTCGAGTTCTTGTTGGTAGACTTAGAAAAATCAGCTATGGAACAGTAACAGACAGTACAAATATTCTTACCCTTTATCTTTTGCATCAAACAAGACTTGAAAATATTCCTATATTTTTAGTATTGTTTATTGCCAAATATACCCTTTCCAAGTTGGTTTATTTAAAAACATCTCATATTGATCAATACGTTCTTGTGGTTACGTTTACGACGCTTTGTTTACAGAATTTGACATTTTTCTGCATGGGAAATACGAACCTGTTGGCAACTGTTGATTTGTCGAATGCATATAATGGTGTTCAATCGTACGATGTATTGTTAGTTGGATTGTTAACGTTCATTTCAAATTTTGCTGGACCTATCTACTGGTCTTTATCTGCATTGCAACTTTTGTTTGAACCTAGCTTATTATGTTTTGATGGGCCCTCAACAACAGATTTAATCAATTTCCCGAGGTTGAAAAAATCAATTTTATTAATCAAATCGTTGGTAACATTGTTCTTTTACACTATTTCGGCGGTTAATTTAGCTGGATCATGCATACATTTGAGATTCCATTTGTTCATATGGACTGTGTTTTCACCAAAATTGTTGTTCTTTGGAAGTTGGGCATTATTTGTCAACGTACTTGTTGACTTAGCCATAGCAACGATAGTACTATTTATTTAGAATATTCGGAACTCAACATACATATACAGTATAGACATATAATAAAAAGAATGCAAAGCTCTACTGTAATAATTGATCTCTATAATGTGGTTGATTGTTGATAAATTTAGCGGCTCGTCTATCATTAGTGTCGTCTCGCCTTTTCTCGCTCTTCCATGTTCTCTTCTTCTCGTCCAATTCTTTTCGATCTTTCAACGACAACATATGTCTGGTTTCAGCAGCAATGACAGTCCCTTGCCCTTCAGATAATACTCTTTCAGGAGCCAAATTTTGTCTATAATACCTCGCCATTGAACGATGACCCACCACAGCACCAGACGGTAATATCAACTCATTTCCATATTGGTAGATCGCATCCTTATCATTCGCGAGGAGCTCTTCGTCTTCATCTTCATCATCATCACCACTAACATCTTCCCATTCACCATCATCTTCAACATCAACATCAACTACACCTTGATCGTCGTCGTCATCATAAGTAGATGAAAAATCATAAAACTTGGATATTTCCAATTTTTCATCCTCTGTTTCATAAGGTATCCTCATGTGTCTTTTTTGCTGCATGTGTTCTCTTGCTGCTTCCGCAGTTTTACCCTGATAATTACATGCTATACAGAAACCAAACCCTATTTTCTCACCAAGGTATTCCAATAGTCCTTTCTTATCGACTAAATACTTAGGTTCCGGTATGTACAATCCATGGTGCTTGAACATATGCTCGATGTTTTCATCCACGCTTTCGAAATTATGGTTGTATTTGGGATGAGCAAACAAACAAGTAGTAGATGGAATTTCTATCTTATTGGCGAGTTTCAGGGCCAAAAGTTTTTCTTCTTCTTGCTCTTGAGTAAGTTCTGGTTCCAACATGTTATTATCTTTCTCTTGCTCCCTTTCTTCTTCTTCCTTAGAGTCCGCTGTATTCTGAGGTGACTCTCCATCTTCTTGCATCTTTGCTATCATGGCTCTTTTGGCTTGCTCCAAGATAGCTTTCTTTTGTTGCAAAATCGCATCCTTTTCTTTCCTTCTTTGTTCTTTCTTGGTTAGTTGTCTCTCTTTCTTCTCTTCCGTGCTTGATAAATCAGCAACTTTTGAATTGAATAGATCTTCCGTTATTGGAGGTAATTGAGCAACCTTTCTTTTCAAGTTATAACGGTGCCATTCTGTCTTCATATGAGCCCTCTGGTCCTCGGCACCAGGAAATTGTAAATTACATGTATTGCAGGTAAACATTTTGTGAAGATATGTACTCTATGAAATTTGAATGAATCGTGGTATTGGGTTGATTGGTACAATTGATAAATAAAATGGAAAACCATGAGATGAGGCAAAAGAAAAAAAATACTTCTGGTGAAGATTTGTAGGGAAGATTTTTCTAAAGATACAACCCAAGCTAGAGGATTGTTTTTTACCGTACAGTTTTATGAAATCAATCAATCATGGCATCACAGGAACAAGATATATTCAAGGATGTCTTACCGAAATTGATGAATACAATTAGATGTGCCAGTTCTTTGGCAGCACAAGATGTGAATTTTTACAAATCGGTGAATTCCCAAGTAGGACAAGAAATAGATGATCAGGCAAAAAGGTTATTATCCATATCTAATGATTTGATTCGAGCAACTACATCAAGTTCCAACAATGTAACTCCTATATCATTTGGAAAGGAAAAAATACTCAGCGAATCATCTTGGAATTCAGTTTCCAATGTTCTCGATTCAATGTTTGAAAAAATAGATTACAACTTTGATCAAATTGGGAAAAAGAAGTCAGCGAATAGTAACTCGTTACAATACCTTGACGATGGGCATGGGAGTACATTGGTGAAGGATGAGAAACCACAAAAGACGTTAAAACCGCAATTGCAATTTAAAGTGCCTATAGATAACACTGAAGAAACACCGTTCAAACCAAAGATTTCATCTAAACCAAATGCTTTGAAGCCTTACGAAGATAAATTGTTCAATCCAAAGCCCGTATATGAGGACTCGTTGGAAATTGTTGACCCTGCTTTCTATCCTCAACCGTACGAATACGAAATCGACAACCAGCCTTATCCCGAATCTATACTAGAAAAGTGTGATCCTGTACCTTCTAAAGATTGGGCAACTACAAAAGCTACGTGGGTCGACACAATCGAAGAATTAGATCAAATGATACAGTCACTACAGAATCTGACTGAAATTGCCGTTGATTTGGAACATCATGATTATAGATCTTATTATGGTATTGTATGTTTAATGCAAGTTTCTAATCGTGAAAGAGATTGGATAATAGATACTTTAGCTTTGCGCGATGATTTAACAAGATTGAACGTGATCTTTACTGATCCAAACATTGTTAAGGTTTTTCATGGTGCGTTTATGGATATAATCTGGTTGCAACGTGATTTGGGACTATATATCGTTTCATTATTTGACACTTATCATGCATCGAAAGCGTTGGGCTTCCCAAAATTCTCATTAGCATATTTGTTACAAGTATTTGCCCATTTCAAAACCTCAAAGAAATATCAGTTGGCAGATTGGAGAATCAGACCACTATCACCACCAATGATGGCGTACGCAAGATCAGATACCCATTTTTTATTATATATTTACGACCAACTACGAAACAAATTAATAGATTCAAACAAATTATCTCAAGTCTTATATGACTCTCGTCAAGTTGCTAAGAGGAGATTCGAATATACCAAATTTAGACCGCTAGTAAATAATTTCAATAATAGAGTATCATGTCCAGTAATGGCTTCAAATCCGAAAGAGCCATGGGGATCAATTATATATCAATACAATATACCGTCTTTCAAGACACCAGTGGTGGAAGTGTTATACAACTGGAGGGATTTGATTGCTAGACAAGAAGATGAATCTGTTAGATTCATAATGCCTAATCAGCTTTTAGTTGCATTGGCCAATTTGGAAGCACCAGTGGATTCTGGCAAAGTTTTGAATGCATCTCATTATGTGTCTGAATATGTTAGACTTCATGCTAAGGATCTTGCGGAGCTAATTGACAATACACTAAAACAATCCGAAGCTAGCGACTGGGATTTGGTTGACAAATGGAGCAGTGTGAATGAAACAAGTGAAAGCTCATCTGTGGATGTAGACCGTGTAAATGAGGCTTTTGAAGGATTATTGAGAGATAGGGAAGACATGTTCAATGATAGTGCACAGTTATTGAATAAAAGCTCGGTTGTATTTACAAATATTTACCTAGATCAACCCCAATACACCTTGGAGTTTACTGACTCTGGAATTATAAAACACAACTTCAATGAAATCAGCATCGAAAGATTTGCTAGTACATGGAATGAATTGAGCGAAGTGAATCTGACAGTAACGCTTCCAGTTACGAATGTTGAGGAAGAAGTGGAGGAGAAAGAATTAATACCAGAAGAACCCAAAGATGAACAGTCGATTGCGAAAACTGGAGAGCAAAAACTATTCAGTCACGATAAATACATTGATCCCGACGAGCTTATCACTCTTCGGAAGCGTAACATTCTGGTACATAAGAGAAGCGACAAGTTGGTTCAAGATAAGCAACCAAAGGTTGATTTTGCTAATGCTGATAAGATTTTGATCAAGGACCTAAAAAAGAGGCCGGAAAAGAAAAAGAAAAGAGCATTTGATCCCTATGCAAAGGATAATGAAGGTCCTAAACCTGCCAAGAAAGCCCGGACAGTGACTGTTGGAAAGTCGTCTACATTTAGAACTAAGAAAAGTTAAATGGAATTATATTAGCCTATAGTATTGATAGTAATTAACAATTTTGCGCGGTATTTGGCGGCTCATTTGTATGATAAGAATTTAATTTAGTTCGAAAGAATATGTAGAAGATGACGAAGAAAGAAAGTGGTTTTTATATTTATTCATGCACTTTTATTACCACTCTATGTTGATGTAAAGTCTTTATAAATTTGTTTTAATGTTTGAGCTTTGTTTCCCATTAACCGTGGAAACCAAAACTGCCCACTCTCCTACTATCAAAAATGGATGTGGTAGAATCTGAATGTGCCATTGCCAGCACTCCATGCAATTTGAATAGTTATTGTGAATCATCAAGGAGACAAAAGAGGTTGTTTTTTATCTAACCAACACATTTTTTGAGAATATTAGGATTTCAAGCATGCTTTTGCACTAGGATTACCACTATTATTCAAGCAGTATTGCATTATCAAATAAACGATTTAATGTTGGTCAATTTAGACTACCTAAATACTCAAAATATTTAACATAGAACCACAACCAGAATCTACAAAGGAGCACAGGAGGAAAGCTTGTTTAGAGCATTATTGGAATTAACAAATTGAAGGTATTAAGTTTCTCTTGAGGTAATCACATTAAGGACACTGTTTATTATCGTTCCAAATTCACTAATAATAAGAATAGCCTGAATGGCATAAACAAACTAACGCTTTATATCAAAAATCAAGAGTTGCAAAAAGATCAAATTGATCTATTTAGTTTTTATGATCGTTTCAGAAGAAGAACTTGTAGAAAATGATAAATAAGCCTCATGCGTTTCTGAAGAAGATATCAAAACAATTTTGAAATTTACTCTCACAAGAATTAGTGTATAGCATAATTTAACTGTGTGCTAGAGCGTGTAAGTCATTGAAGAATTTGAGTGAACTGACTTGTAAGCAACAATATCTACTTTGAAGATCGAGAAGGGTCGGCTGCAAATTTATGTTAGTATTATTATAGATTATGTTGATGCTGACGCGGTACAAAAAAACTAATGTGCAAACTTCATCACTTTGCCCATTTTCAAGAGCCACAAATATGGTCTTACCTTCTCATCTTCAGGGCAATCTTACGCCCGCTGAGATAAATTTTCTTGCTGAGAATGAAGGTATAACCATACTTCCAAGATATTCGATGAAGAAAATAGAACTTATAGGGGTATGTATCTAATTTCTTGTCCAACTATCAACGAAAAATCTACTAACACCTAAAGTAGACGAGGATACCTAATCTACGAGCAATGAGGAGAGAGAAAGTACCGCTTTGGTGTGCATTAATACTAAAATCTCAAGACAAATGCAGCATTGTTCCACCAACATGGTTAAACGTACAGTTTTTGAAAGAAAAGTATGAAGATGAACTAAGAAAACCAAACCAATTTAGTGCGTTACCATGGAATTGGCTCGAAATATCCAAAATTTTATTAGCCAAAGCAGCAGATGATTTACAAGATTCTTCAGCTGAGCTAAGATCTATTATTCAAGATTTGAGAGAAATAAGACTAGTGAAATCTAGGAAGGGGCTTAAGGAATTGAATGAGTCAAATATACAATTGAATGGGTTGTCTTTATTAGAGATCAATGAGATGAGACCGTTTGTACTTCCAATTATGAATAAGTTGAGGCAGCTACATGACACTGTACACACAAAATCTAATGAAGATATCGAAGATGATGAGATGGAAGAAATTTCTGAAGAAGACTAATAATGCATAACATTGTGATGACTCTGTCCCTCAAAATAATCCTACGATATGTGTTTTACTGGTATTGAATGTTGATGAATGAGATGCTAGTAACTAATCTAAGGTGGTAAACATCAAAGCGTCAATTATATTACTTCAAATCTTTGTATATATATATCGATTTTCAACTAGAATTCACGACTGTAATTCTGTAAGCATGTTTCTGATTGGGTCTACAAGCAAAAATTACGTGTAACATAGTGGGACCCAATCGCTGTGTGATCTTTCCCCATATCAATTCATCGCGGTAAAAACAAAGTTCTGTTGAGCCAAATTGATCTGGCTTTCCACAACATCAATTCTCTTCAATGAGCAAATTGAAAACTTTGAACAGGCAATTTATATCTAATATAGAAACTCACAAAGCTATCACAGATGCTAAAAGGAATTTAATTCTTTCTATTTTAAAATCCACCACAACTAAGCGAGAGGCCAGGAATTACTTAACAAAATACCAAAATCAGTTTGATTTCGGTGACTTAACATTCAGCAACAACTTCAGGTCACATAGTGAAGAGAAAGTACTTACTAGACGAGATAATCAACGTGAGTTGTTTGTCAACCGGTATCTTAGTTACCAGAATCCTTTTGTGAACATTTATGATAATGAAGTTAAGGTAAAGAAAGTTCCATTAAGGCTAGCAATATTTAAAGTCAAGTTTCCTAGTATCACATTAAAGCAATGGAAAGGCATAGCGGAGACGCTTAAACGCTTAATCAATTTAGGAATATCGCCTGTTATCTTGCTAGATTATGACCATTTGCCAACTGGGTCATTCAAGAATAATGAACTATATATGATAGATCAAGCGAACAAAATGTTGGGTTATTTGGGCAGGCCAGAAGAAGAGGGCGACTTGAAAGCATGCATACTTCGTACTTTATTTTCCACTCATAACAATAAACCTACAATTGATAGTTTGGAGCTGATCCTCATCCCATTATATCAAGGTACAATTCCGATCATTCAACCGATTGTTTATAATGCCGATTCCACATACCAAGAAATACTTAGCTCTGATAAGCTATTATATAGCTTATGCTTAGCATTAATTGAGAGAAGAACTACCGATTTGTTATCCATTGAGAAAATAGTCATGATTGATCCTCTTGGAGGAATACCATCAATTGAGCGAAGTCAAGCCAGTCATGTTTTTATAAACCTTTCACAAGAATATTCAGACATTCTTTCAGAATTATACATTGGTCACATTGAACCAACTATTCGTGATTCGCACGTCAACAATTTGAACAGTATAAATAGCATTTTGAGTTTTATATATGAAAGGTCAGGAAATGACGAAACTACGGGCATAATAACCACTCCAGAAATCATGTCTGTCAATGATGATCAATTAAATCCGATCATTTATAATATTCTCACTGATAGACCTATCATATCGTCGTCATTACCTAGTTCCAATAACAGAACTCCTCAGTTGTCAACCACCATTATTAAAAAGGGTGTATCTGTGCAGGTTTTTGATCAAGACTTATATGCGGAAAACTTTACGTTAAAGAATTTGTTTCAACGTGAGTTGGTCGATAAAGATCGATTGGTTGAGCTATTGAACGATTCATTTGGAAAGCAATTGGACATTGATGCATACTTGTCACGTATCAATGAAAATATTGCCACTGTGGTATTGGTTGGTGATTACGATGGTGCTGCAATAATTACCTGGGAATATAGTCAAGGTGAAAGAATTGCATATCTTGACAAATTTGCAATTGCTAAAAGAAATCAGGGCTTACCTGGTCTCGCAGATATAATTTTCAAGATAATTTTACAGTCACACCCAAATGAATTGATATGGAGATCACGTAAGAATAACCCCGTAAATAAATGGTATTTTGAGAGATGTTGTGGATGTATGAGTGCACCAGAATCTCAGTGGAAAATTTTCTACACCGGCGAGATTTTCGATAAGAAAATTGACAGATTTAGAAAGACTAATCAGCAAGGTGTGATTAATATCGGTGAGAGATTGCAACAGTATTCTGAGATTTGTGAGGGCATTGTCCCTTCATTTAAATAATCAACACTCCGATGTTCATCATCGTATTGATATAGAAATATAATATAAATAACAATTATACTGAAGACAAAATGGCTGTGGTCAGTGATCCGTTGGTTGCTCGGGAAAAAAGCATTTGTAACTCTCAAAGGAGTAAACCCAACAATTTTTTTGTAAACGAATGGAAAATAATGAAAACCAACATCATTTTCTGATTAAATCATGATAAGTCCTAGTTCAACGATAAGACAAAGGCTGAGACGCTCCGTTGTCAGCACATCATCTAGTGATGCTGAAACCCCTTTGGCAAGACGATTACATTTCTATCATGAATTGGATGTTTGGCAGCAGGATAACCATTATATAAGATCGGGATACGTTAAAGAAACATCTTCGTATTGGGAATGTATCATATCATTAACTTATTTGCATAACGAGTCAGTAAATATATATTCTCATTTATTACCATCCAGTATATCCTTTTGGATCATTCTTTATTATATAAATCATCAATTAACGATCTACGACAATTACCTTGGTATTTGGGAGAAATTGAATTTTTTGCAATTTGGAGTAGCATGCACATTTTGCTTATTTATGTCTTCAACCTTTCATTGTGTGAAGGCTCATTCTCATCGAGTTAGCAAGTTTGGCAATCAGTTGGATTACTTTGGAATTGTGATTTTGATTACTTGTTCCTTGATTTCAATTATATTGTTTTCATATTACGATTATCCTTGGTATAGAAATGTATTCGTTTCTGTCACTTTGATTTTAGGTACTATCTGTACCATTCTAACATTGCATCCCGAATTCTCGAGTAATACATATCGTCCACTCAGATCAACCATGTTTATTCTTTTCGGCTTGTCGGGAGTGTTACCTATTATTAATGCGGTATCCATGTTTGGATTCGAAACAACAAAGCAAAGATCAGGTATGATTTGGTTAATATTAGAAGGGGCATTTTACATCAGTGGTGCAGTTTTATATGCAATGAGATTTCCTGAGAGACTAGCACATATAGAAGATGAGCAATCATTGTTAAATAACCCACAGCCTGGTAAATTTGATATATTTGGACATTCACATCAAATTTTCCATGTTATGGTTGTGGTGGCTGCATTTTGCCATTGGAATGCGTTAGTTGAATGTTATCATTATTTGCATCAACACATTTTACCAAATATGTAGATTAGATTCTAATTTCGAGTACTTTTTTTTTTATTTTTCATTTGCGTATTCTCATAATCTTTAAAAATGAATAATCTAAACCACTTGATTATACTACCATGTCACTCTATTTGGAAGCAAGGTTCAACGCTGGGAAAATCCCGGGATGAATGGTTCTTAGTTGACTTCCAAATTGAAGGATACGATCATTTAGCATTTCAAGATCAGATCTTGAAAAGTTTGAGCCAATTACAACAAGATCCTGATTCGTATTTGATTATATCGGGTGGTGAGACCAAAAAAGAAGCAGGACCTATAGCTGAAGCTCTATCTTATTACGTGCTAGCTATGGAATTGTGTCCAGAAAAGTCGCTATTCTCCAGAATAAGTACCGAAGTTTTTGCAAGGGACTCATTTGAAAACGTAATATTCCTGATTTGTCGATTTTATGAACTATTCGAAAAATATCCCGAAAAGATAACAGTTGTCGGGTTTGAATTCAAGCGAAACAGATTTACAAGTCTCCATTTGGAGCAAGCACTAATGTTTCCCCGTGATAAAATAAATTACATTGGAAATTCTCCTACGCCGATAGAGCTTTCTGATGCAGAATCAGCCCAATATTTCCGCGATTTGCATGGAAATGAATACAAATTTGCGGTAAAGCATTTTCAACAAGATTGGTATGGTTTATCAACCTTTTTACTGAAGAAGAAAACTGCAAGGAATCCATTCAATCGCTATCATGGATATGCTCAGAGTAACCCGAAACTATCTCAATTTTTAACTGCGATGAAAGATGGAAGTGAATTAATTTCAAATGAGAAGATTAGAAATTTACTACAAGAAATGCCATGGATAAAATAAATAGATTTTTGTTTTTATTCTTATTCTAATATTTTTGTTAATCTACAATTGAATTTAAAGCTGAATGTATTACGGACATTACGTTGTTTTCTGCTTTTTTAAGGATCTTCTAGCTTGAACAGCTTTACTCAACTTAGTCAACATGTCAACTGTAGTGTCCCAGCCAACACATCCGTCAGTAATAGAAACACCATACTTCAAGACATCTTTGGATTGACCAGGTGGTGGCATTGATTGTTTGCCTTCATTAATATGAGATTCAATCATCACACCAATAATGGCATCTTCACCATTACTTATTTGTTCGGCAACTGCATCTAAAACTTTTGGTTGATTTCTATAATCTTTTTGTGAATTATCATGAGAACAATCAACCATCAATTTGATAGTTGTATCGGTTGATTTTGCAATGGCCTCTTTAGCTGCATTTATAGATTCAGCATCATAATTTGTAATTTTTTTACCACCTCTCAAAATGATGAAACAGTTATCATTACCCTTAGTAGTTGTAATAGCAGCCATACCATTTTTGGTGACACCCATAAAATGATGCCCCTTTGAAGAAGCCTGAACAGCATCTAATGCTACAGTCAAACCACCGTCTGTTCCGTTTTTAAACCCAATTGGAAATGATAATCCTGAAGCTAATTCTCTGTGTAATTGAGATTCAGTGGTCCTAGCACCAATAGCGCCAAAACTCAAAAAATCTGAGAAATATTGTGGGGAAATAGTATCCAACATTTCAGAACCAATGGGTAACCCAGTGATACCTGTTAAATCTGAATATAACTGGCGAGAAATTCTTAAACCACGGTTAATATCAAAGGAGTTATCAACATCGGGATCATTGATTAAACCTTTCCAACCAACAGTAGTTCTTGGTTTTTCCAAATATGCCCTCATAATAATACATAAATCATCTTTTAGTTCATCAGCTAATTTTCTTAAACGTTTAGCATAATCTAAAGCAGCTTCAATATCGTGAATGGAACATGGACCAACAATAACAAGGCATCTGTCGTCGTTTCCTTTAAGAATTTGGCCTGATTCGTATCTTCCCTTGATGACAACTTCTAATGATTGAGATGTTGCTTTGATATCATGCTGCAACAAGGCAGGTGGGATTAATGGATCATAACCCAATATTCTTGTATCATCGTATTCAGTTGGAACTGGAGTTTTGCTCATTTCAAATTAAATCTATATATGTCTATATATATCAATGAAGACTAAGATATTGTTGAAGAGAATGTAACGTGAGTTATTATTAGGTGAACCTTGTAAGGAAAGTAGAAGTAAAGAGTAAGTTGAAAGCCACTCCGAAATTTTTCACTCAGCAGGTAAAACGTTTAACGAATTCTTTTTTTTCTCTTTGCTCCATCGATGAAAACACTAAGAGTAATAGCAATACGAGTGTCCGCAAGAAATTATGTATGTTCAAGCACATTGCAAATGAGATGACTCATCTAATAGATACAGTGCATATACATTCAGTTTCAAGCATTGCCAGGGGACCTATTTGGGGTGCAACCACAACTACTTTTCATGAGTTATATCTTTAAACTACTTCCACACAACTTACGTGATAAACTAAAGATGAACAATATTTAGATATAAAGTGAAGAATGTTACATTATCTTGCTCGCAGGTCCATGAGGGTTTATTACTTGCAAAATACACAGATGATCTACGAATTAAATGCTTGCAATTTGTACGTTCTGTAGTTCAACGTAGACTTCCTATTCAGGAACAAAGTGTGAACTCTTTGGAGTATAAGTAAAGGACGAGAAAAAACTTACGTGCCGATTTGATTTTCAATTCTGTTTATCTGTAGCTTTGTTTATCTACAGGTTCAACACTAGCGACAATTCTCAATTATTCAGTTTTCTATGCTAATAATTTCAAAGCTGCAAAGGATATTCGTATCATTTTTCATATTTGGGCTACTAAATAACATCCTATATGTAATTATTCTATCTGCAGCAATAGATCTAGTGGGATCGTCCACACCAAAAGCAGTGGTTTTACTAGCTGATATAGTTCCCTCGTTCACATTCAAACTCTTTGCTCCATTCTTCATACACTGTTTGTCTTACCTAGTTAGATTATGGTCGTTATTTGGATTGTCCACTTTGGGAATGTTATTGATTTCACTTTCATCTAGTAAATCAATTGGCTTAAAAATCTTTGGTATAATGCTTGCTTCATTATCTGCCGGCGTGGGTGAGGTGAGCTTTTTGCAATTAACCCATTATTACCAAGAAGATTCATCAATCGGGGGGTTTTCAAGCGGAACCGGCGGTGCTGGACTATTTGGTAGTTTTCTATTTATGTTGTTAACTAATTTGATGGGAATACCTGTTAGAATTGTCCTTTTGTTGTGTGCGGTGATACCCCTGGGATTCTTGATTACATACTATAAGGTTTTACCATTACCGACTGAAGATTATCATGAGATCAGTCAAGTTGCATTAGCCGAGGACGAGGAGGGGGAAGGGGAAGAGCAAATATTGGATGAGAATAAATATTCACTTGGGTATATGACAAGACATATTGGTCAGACAATAGATGAAATCAAACCACTTGTGATTCCATATATGTTACCCTTAACCACAGTTTACATATCAGAATACGTCATAAACCTAGGAATCTCACCAACATTATTGTTTCCGTTGGAAGAATTACCACATTGGCTATTTTCACGCTACAGGGATATTTACGTCGTTTATGGATTCCTATATCAATTGGGGGTTTTCGTATCAAGATCATCAGTATCATTTGGAATTCGTATCAGGCATTTATACCTATTGTCATTATTGCAATTCATCAACGTATTAATCACATTATGTCAATCGATGTATGACCTCCCGTTCACTAAGATATGGTTATTATTGTTGCTTATATTATACGAAGGTTTGCTCGGTGGTTTTTCGTATGTCAACACATTTGTTTCAGTTAGTGAACAAGTGCCGAAAGTTAAGCGAGAGTTTAGCATGGGCTGTGTAAGCGTGAGCGATTCTTTGGGGATTGTAGTAGCTGGATGTATTAATTGGTGGTTGGAAACTAGATTGTGTGCTTTACAGGTTGATCATGGTAGAGATTGGTGTCTAAAAGGAGGATCTATATAGATGAACAGAGTATATTTATGAAACTAGTTTAAGCGCATAAAATACCGGGGATTCTGGGGCTCGTGGGAAGAAGGGGTTTTGATTGACTCAAGTGTCAAAGGGGAGGAAGCAAAAAAAAAGTTTACCTCCGGGTATCTAGACGGGACCGCCAGTCCAAATTAACCAAATAAACAAATTAATAATCAGTTATTATCTAACAACCAATCTATTATAAGACGTTACCATGATGATATTAAGGGTTCCAATGTATACAAGACCTATAAGAAGGTCACCCCTATTTTATTTTCATACATCAATTCCCAAAAGAAACAAAGATTTTGCATTTGTATTTGATATTGATGGTGTTCTTATTAGAGGGAAAAAACCAATCGAACAAGCAAAACCGGCACTTGAGCTTTTGAACAAAAACAAAGTACCTTATATTTTGATGACCAATGGTGGGGGGGTTCTGGAAAAGGAAAAAGCCTTGGAGGTTTCAAGTATAACTGGAGGATCCACTATCTCCCCTTTACAAATTGTGCAGAGTCATACACCTATGAAAGCTTTGGCTTCTAAGCATGCGTTTAGTCGTGTACTAGTGATTGGTGGTGATGGAGATAATGTTAGGCAAGTTGCAATTGATTATGGATTTCGCGATGTTATAATGCCAATTGACATCGTGAAAGCGACTACATCTGTTTCTCCCCATGCCATGTTCACGAAGAATGATTACGAGAAATATGCACATGATATCGACTTGACAAAGCCAGTCGAAGCTATTTTGGTTTTTAATGATCCTAGGGATATGGGCACTGACATACAAATTGTTCAAGATTTGTTGAATTCAGATCACGGAAAAATAGGAACCAGAAGGAATACTAAAAAAGTTCGAAACGTACAAGAACCGTCAGTTCCCATAATTTTCAGCAATAATGATTATGTATATGCTAACGATTATCAATTACCTAGATTTGGCCAAGGTGCATTCAGAATTATCACAGAACAATTATATAAACATACGAATAAATTGAAAGATCATCAACATTTAAACTCATTAATGATGGGAAAACCGTTCAAATTACAATACGATTTTGCTCATCATATTTTAATTGATTGGAGGGATAAATTATTAACAGAAGATTTTTCAAAGGGCCAAATCTTACCACACTTGGGCCAAGTTCCAGAATCTACTCCATTCAAAAAGATCTATATGGTTGGAGACAATCCTGCTTCTGATATTCAAGGTGCAAATAACCATGGATGGGAATCGATATTGTTGAGAACCGGTGTTTATCGTGATGAAGATTGGGATACTATTGTAGCTAAACCTACAGTAGGGGTATTTGATAACGTTGAAGATGCTGTCAAAAATGTGTTGGTATCAAATGGGGTACCAGTTGAATAGAGTAATGTAGAAAATAGATAGATGGTGTGCAGTACACGTGTTTGAGGTTTAGTATCATAACCCCTTACTTCATGCATGTATGTATATATATTGATGCATGTATGTACGTGCTGCGTTTACTTTTCTGTACAGAGAAAAAGAGAGAACTGAAGAAAGAGACGGAGAAGATCTGAATGTCTGAAAGCAAAGCGAAGCAACAAAAATATTGTGGTTATTATATTATGTCGAGTCAGTAATTTAAACGAAAACTAATCTCTCTGCAAAGATACCCGTCGTGAATAGATTCAAGTTAGACACTTCTGGCCAAATTTAAAGGAACCCCGTGATGCTTTCTCATGATAGTCTAGCTATTACCAACACATATTATACTATTTGGAAATTAAGTATATTGTTCTCCTTGCAATGAGGGGATAGGAAAAATGAACCCGAGGTTGATCATGTCTCATGACATTTCGCACTTTTTATTTTTTGTTTATCAAATCAAGCTTTTATAAGGTGCTTTGGTAATATTCTTGATGATGTTTCTTTTTTTCGCCAACGGCACGAAAAGGAATGACTACGGAAAACAGCAGCTATACCTGACTTCGTGAATTTAATAGGCTAAGTACATAACCATAATACAAAGGTCACATGCGACTGTTGGAGTTGCGTATATAATTGAAAGCAATGGTTTCGCATCTCTTTCGGATTTGGTTATACCATTACAAGCACGCATTGAATTGTGTGTTGTAAACATTGGCTACCCTGGCACACCACATACATACCTTCTTTCTATCTGTCTCTTTATCTTTCTCTTGTTTAAAAAACAATTGAAATCTAATCTAGGCTAAATTTATTCTTGTTCAAGATAACTAATTCAACGTTTATTTCTTGAAAAAAGTAATTCAGGAAGTGTTTTTATCGAATTCATTGATTGCCTTGTTTACTCATTGCTCCATTTTAAACAAAAATCGTCAGATTCTTCTTCACCTGTCTGATTAATACAAGAAAAAGAAAGAAAAAAAAGCGAAGGAAGTCAAAGCGGACAAAACAGACAAAACAGTAAAAACAGACAAACAGTAAAAACAGTAAAAAAAAGGTCAACAAAATATGTGCACATACAAAAGATTAAATGATTCTTTTTAATGTCAATCGTAAATAATCAAACTAAATACTTTTCTTTGAGATCCAAGAAATTTAAACAGATCTATGTCTAGATCCTTAAATGATTACCAATTCTCTTGTATTGTGTAATTGCTATCTACTATTCCATTTCATATATTTTCAATTCTTTTTTAGTTTCATTTCTCTCAAAAAGGGTGACCCTAGCGAGGATTCTTATTGAGGTAAGTAGTCTTTCGTACATATTTATTGATAGTCTTGGTTAGACAGTTACAAATAAAACTTTCGGGTTAGTTGCTAGTTTCAATCATAAACTGTTAAAAAGCGAAGGTGATTAGTCTGATTGTTTTCACCTTACCTCTCATTCAGGTTCCAGAGCCTTAACAAAATGTACTTATTATGAGTGGTTGGATTGTTTTGTGGGCAAATTTTATGTTGTGATTACCAACTGGAATTGTAATACCTAGATAGATAGATAGATAGATAATCTCATCGATGTAACTTTGCTTAACCTTTTCCAAACATAGCCGCTGTGTTGTGGAATTGGTGATCTTCATCACTTCCGAAGTTACCCATCATCTCATGTGATTTGAATCTGACTCGACAACGTACAGTCCAAAACAACAACAATAGAGAAATAACAATCATTTCATAGACAAGCAAGATTGGAGATACTAGACGATGAAAAACTACAGGTTTGAAGGGTGCAAAGCATTATGACCACATGCTCTAAAAAGTCGGAGCATAATTGTTCAAATATTGTTTAACGGTTACGTTTTCGATTGTTTTTCATGGTTTAAGGCATACCTCAACCAAAATAACCATGAGCATAGTCGTCAATTCAAGTTTCTAATATTTTACTGATGTGGTTTCTATGCATTAGCTCTTATGATAAGCTATAGTCCACGCGTACAAATCTTGTTAAGTTGTTTTGTTTAAATGCGTGGTAGATTCTTTTCCATGCAGACACCAGTATTTAATTATAATATAACCTGCTTAAAAATAATATCTACTATAATTTTTAATTCAGGATCGCATACCCAAACTGATTGTGATGATAGGGATCCCTCGAGTAAATGGTAGTGTGCCTTTCGTTGTAGCAAAAGAATTGAGACATATGAAACAATCCATACGAATTAATTATCGACGTACATAGGCAAACAACCAAATTGCAACTGAGTTTCAATAAATTCTGGAATCTGCACAACACGGTGTTACAATGTTATTGTGCATATTATTAAGCATGATAACAAAAAAGATTCTCTTTAAGCATTGATGCAGCATTTACTAAGGCTAATCCTCGTTGAAAGATTAATTAATTTAACAATCAATCAATCGAACATGTTGTCTATGCATAAATCACCATATTTTGACCACTTGGTTCGTTTACAGAAAGAAAAAAAAGACTCTGAACCAAGAGGACGCTACTTTTTTGTGTGCTGTTGCTGTTAATAGCTTTATATTCGACTCTGTGCTTGTACCAATGCTATAAAAAATATTTCCCTGTTTGTTGAAAGCCTCGTTGGCTCAGTCCAGCGAGATAAAACCTATAGAAATTTGAATACCTTGGCATACATTGTATCTAGTAACTCCCATCAGGTAGGTGCTGCAAAGCGTAGCGTAGAAAAAAAAAGAATACGCATTACGCAATTTAAGAAAAAGATGGCTTTGAAGAGTTTTGTTTTAAATTAGTCAAGTTTAATCGGGATCGGCACTTTTGCATTAAAATCCAAACCAATGATGCAGGTTAGGTTAATGGTCTTAGTTCCATGTTTTGTTTAGTAGCGGGTTGTTTCTTAACAATTGGTACAGAGTACACTCTCGTTCTGCAAGTATGTATAGTATATTAATTAGTATTGCGTTTCGAAGAGCCCTACAGTTTTGGAGGAATGCCCATTCATATTCCAGGATCTCTCTATTCCGCCATATATATCGGTTTATCTTCCAACTCATCGTTTCGAACCAATTAAAATGCTTATATTTCGGTCGAAAGTTTGGCCTGGAGATTAATCGCTGCAAAGTTCCTTTATATTTGTGGTATATAATTACAGTTTGCTGGTGTTTCTATTCTATGCAGCATATTCTACTGAATTCTAGATGAATATTTCTTCGAAAATTGCGAAAGTCGATCTTCGTAAACATTCCTGCCTAATTGCGGCGTTTTTTACTCCGCTTGAAGAGCTGATCTCTTTAAACTCAACTTTCTTACAATACGATAATCAATTCACATCATATCCAGAACGGAAACTAGTACATATACATCATATATAAGATTTTTTTGATATAATTAAAGGAAGAAAGCAAAAAAATGAATATCTAACTAATTTATTTGTAGCCTGACCTCTTTTTCAAACTTTAATGACGAATTAAAGGCATTGGCACTTGATTTGGATGATAATTTGAGCTAGCAAAATGGCTAGTGATTGGAGGCGGTAAGGAAATACTTGGTGTTTTTGTAGACGCACCCATTAAGTGTTGAGGGGGTGGTGGTAATCGATGTAATGATGGTTGATGAGATGATGCTAATGGTGGTTCCAGATGATGAAGTTGTTCTTCTTGTTGTTGTTGATGCTGTTGTTGTCGCTGTTGTGCTATGCTATAAGTCACAACATTTGCAGCAACACTAGCACTCTTTAAACTTTCATTTAAAAGATGTTTTTTGATACTTATTCTTCTGCCGTTTTTACCTTTGGTAACTTTGTTATTCAATACTTCTTCAGCAGCCAAGGCAGCACCTTTTCTTTTCACTAACTTAGCATGAAACAACCCACAAGCGTTACATAAGGTTCTCACACCCTTTGGACCCCGTCGCCATTCCGGAGTTTCTGTGGTACCACATCTATGGCATTTATTAGTTGGCTTATTTACAATCTCTGGTAGAGTACAATGCCCTGGGTGGCTTGTTATTACTCCTCCCAGTGGTGCTGGCTCTTGATAATATATTGGTTGTGGATAATATGGCAGCTGTTGACCCATGTATTGTGGGTGTGGTTGTAGCTGTGGTGGTGGAGGTGGTTGTTGCTGGGATGTAGGGGAGACTTGATTATGTATTACCGGGGATGGCTCATGAGGATATTGATGGTACTGATAATGAAAAGTAGGACTAGTGGATTCAGATGCTGCAGTATATTGCGGCACTTCTGGAGAAGTATGTAATTGTGTATTTACTGGAATTGATGGTGGAATTGTTGAAATTGGTTGTGGGGGCGGTGGTGGTGGTAATTGAGATGAATCAGGGTGTTGCTGTTGTGGTGGCGCTGGTAACTGAGATGAATTGGGGTGATGCTGTTGTGGTGGGAGTAGTGAATGATTCGGCTGAGGCTGCAGTGGTCGAGACTTGTCATAGTATGATAGCGGTGGAGATGGTAGTTTTGGTAAACTACTTGTCTTTTTCATACTATTATTATTGCTATTATTTCCTAATATGTAATTCGATGGGGTTGTAGGTTTCAAATGTGGTAGTTTGAAAGATGAAATATTGCTGGGCGAGAAATATGAAATTGACCCATTGCCAATACTTGGTAGTACTCTTGATTGGTCCCCTAACCTCGGTGAAATATTAAAATGCTGAGAATTATGCAAATTGTCACTATCGGAGGAAGAACGCGAAGTTAGCTCACTTATAGATGGTAATCTAATTGTGGCAGTTGTTGGAGAAGTAGTAGTTGACATGATAATAATGAATCACGTTAATGTTTCTAGAAAGTCTTCTAGTTTGGTTGATCTTGCTGTTTAGGTATCAACTGATACGAATGTATTTTCAATCAATGTATTTGTTGAGGGGTTATTGATAAAGATGCAAAAATACGAGAATAAGACGAATAGTATCTTTGGATGAAAGATAGAAAACAAATCAGTAAATAGCAAGAATTTAGATCTGAAATCTAAAGAGATCTCAAGTGATTTATATATATATCTTTGAATTTTAGAGAATCCTACTTCGTGTTGAATTCAACTGGAAGTCAGCTTTAAAATTAAAACAGAAATCTTCAAAAAGGTTAAAAAAAACCAACTCTAACGCCTAATAATAAAAGTACAATCTCAAGTTGAAAAGAATTATAATTTTTTTATCCGTGCATTGCATATTATACATATGTACTTACATGCATACATAATTATGCCTGGCGTTTAGTTAGTTACTTTGCCTAAGTATTGACAACATTAGTCAAAAGTAGAAAACGCAAATCTGAAAGAGGCTTTTTTCACCAGCTGACAGACACTTGCTTTCGTTCTTTCTTTCGTCCTTCTTGCGCACGCTAATAAAATTAAATTAATAGTTTACACCTGGTGTCAATTATGATGATTTTCTTTGTTTCTGTGGCTATATTTTTTTTGGGATTTGACTCCAAAAGTCACCTCTGAACAGCATACAAAATCATCCAATGCAAACTTTGCCATCAACCAATGGGTAGAGAAGAGGAACAAGATGCAAGACTAATTTTATTCTGGCACCACAATTGATGGACATTGGGAGGATCTTAATCTTGCAATGAAACAAAAATATAGAACGTGAGATAGGTATTCACAGTATTCCAACAAAGTCTGAAACCATTTGATATTACTTTACTATTACATATTATTACTTTTAAATTAATCTAAGTGTCGTAGCGAAATGGGGTCGATCCCATTCTATACACCAGACTTTTATTTTGACAGATTGGTTCCAAAAAAAATTAATTATAAAAGAAATATATAAAAAAAAAATGAGAGATGAGAAAAAAAAAGAATTTACAAAATGGAGAAGGTGAGAACAAAAGAATGCAAGAAAGGAAGAACGACAGTAAATGAACTATTCTTCTTTACAAGCAGATGCATAAATCATAACTTCTCTTACTCCGGGTCTTCCCCCCTCTTCGTATCGTTTGTTTTTTTCTTACTCATTTTGAGCTAGTCAATTTGCTCACTGCTTGAAACTCATTCAATTCGCTGATAAAGAAAAAGAATTTGAAGATTTCACATACACTGACAATAGTCTTGATGTAGAGGCTCCCATAAATATTTGTTGATAACGATGCATGGATCAAGAGTTACCGCGAGGTTGCCATTTACGCTTAAGGATACGGCATCAAAAGGTTAGGAGGGAATCTAGTATGGACGATAGACATTGCTTTGGAATCATGACGTTGAGTGCTTGTTGATTGCATATGAATACTCAAGGCGATGCACCCTCATTACTGCCGAAGCTAGCAAATATGACCTTCAAGAACAGGAAATTAGCCCGATTTAACAAATATTGTGGTAGAAAACGTATGTATGTATGCGGCGTAGGTTATTATTTTATTTCACTAAATAAGTGAGTTAAGGTTTTTTAGCTGTGCTATTGTAATGTTCCTAGGAGGGTTAATAATAAAAAAGCTAATTGGTTAGTTATGTAATAACTGCTCGGTCTGCTTAGTTGTTTTATCTTTGTTGAATGGTTTTATTTTTAACATTTCTTTCTTTCTTTCTTTCCTTATTTCCTTGTTTTCTTTACTTGCTTCTTTGTCATTATTTAATTGTGAGCTTTCATGTTGTTTTATTGTGTTGTGGTTGTGTTGAACAAGTTTGATTGTGGTTATTCTCCTTAGTTGTACAATTCTTGATTATGCGTCGCGTTAATTCTGCATCTAATTGTAATAGGGATTTAAGATTGACATGCTTCCAAACATTAAGCGCATAGTTTCTCATACAAAGAAGAGTAACCTTTTGGGTAAATACATACTTTATCATGGGATTGACTTCATCGTCAAATTAACCGTGGATAATCCGTATATTTAGAAAACTGTGGGACCGTCAACAGTTATTTGATCTCCATATAATTGTTATGTAAGATTTTATCTCATGTAGATTCTCGTGTTATTTTGTTTTCTTTTTTTTGTTTTTAAGAAATCTATCAGTTTTCTCTTCTCTTCGTTTTGCATTTCTGATTGCCTTCTTTTGCTGTCCGGTTGTTTTAGTGTAATGTGGACAAGATGTAACTACACGTATTAGGAGAGCTTTAAATTTCTGTTTTCTTGTTTGTTTCTTCTTCAATATTCTCCTTTTCTTCATTATTGTGCACTTCTTTCTAAGCAACAACATGGTATACAGATGAGTTCATGCGAAACTAGTCGGAGGGTAGCGGCACTGCTCAGTAAAAGCCACCTGCAATCACTCGCCACATATGGTAAAACTGTAGGTCAATAAGAATCTTGTGGGTGCCTCCTTCTATTCTTCTATTTTGTATTATTCTGTGATACATCGCAGGGCTATTTTGTGGTTGTGTCTAGTTTGGATTTCAAAGAGCATACAAAGTTAATATATTACATGAAACTAAACAAGCTTTAAATTTATGTATAGAAACCCATTAATCTGCATATCAGAGGTCTTTTTGGTTTATATTTTATACTTTTATAGGAGTTGAATATATTCTTTAAGAGGCACAAGTCGCTCCATAAAATATTCAACACACTGTTGTTTTGTAGAACAATTTCACAAGTAATTCTTTGTACGCGAGGTTGAGATGAGAATGTAACACGTACTTGGTTTGTTCCTTTTTCTTCTACTCTAATAGCTTCCAGTATCTCCGAATGCTTAGTATATTAGAATGATACGAATGCGGTCAAAAGAACAGCGACAATTAAGGATTGTTGCATCATCTAGGAATAAATAGTGATTCGGAATTGCGCTTTTTATGAATGTTTACAAAGGTTAACAACTATACTAGAATTTTTTTTTTCTCTTGTGCATTAAAGAATTTCAATAAAGAACTTGATATTAATTGGGCGAATTGATTATTTATTGTTTGATTAATTGATCGACTGATTGTAATTAAAGGTACGAAAAGGAACTCATTGTAACAAGTTAAGAAAATAGGAAATAAGAAAAACTATAAAACGCCAGGATCGGACACAAAATCACTACAACTCATTTCGTATTGTCCTTTCTTTTTCCTTATGTCATTTCAAGTTCCGTGCATATCATGACCCTTTTGCATTTATGGCATTAGCTTTTGCTTTAGCTTAAACTTAAACTTAAACTTAAAGCAAAGTAAACCTAACTCTGCACAACTCAAAGTATTGACTGTGAGTTCATAGTATTCTTAGTAATTTAAGTAACCAGTAAATTATAACTGTTTATCATACACTCCACTTTTCTGTCCTGTACCCCCATCCTACTCTAATCTGCCCTACCCTGCCTTACGTTGCTTTAATCCCGATGTGTCCTAAAAAAATAACTCATCAAGCTTGGTTTGTACTAGTGTCAGATTACAACTCACCTCAACCCAGCTGAACCCAACATTTTTTCACGACAAGAACAATAAAGAGATCAAGGGAATTTCTTTTCATTTCGTTTCATTTCTTGTTATTTCCTTGTCATTGCTCTAGACTCTTATACGCAATACAATGACTTTGAATCTATTTTGGCGCGTGCCGGGATACTTTAACTTCTAAATGGACTTTTTGCACTACGATTCTGAATATTCTGACTTTTATCATTACATTAGAACATGTCATCTAATGACCGCTTTCTTCGAAACCCTGAGCCGGAAAAAAAAAGGCTGCCAATTTGAATGCATCCTTGAATTTTAGCATAGATTCCTGAGGATTTAGTTTATTGCTTTTTTTCACCTGTATCTTTAATTCTTGTCTTTTTGATTTTTAAACCAACAATTTCAAAAATTAACCTTAAAAGCTCATCTAGAGCCAACAGAGTCATGTTATGGGACATGATTAGATAATTTGGGGTTGATTTAGTTCTCATGCTCTGTTTTTATTGTTATCAGAAGGCTGGTTTGTTATTTTTCTTTATTCTTTTTGCTTTGAAATGTTCCAGTATCTTGTTTTGACATTTCAAAGAGAGCATTCAATTAGTGGCTACGGTTCCACCAGAAGTGAGTGACTATCTGAGGTGTCTATCGTAATCGAGAATGTAGCCAATGGTGCAAAATATCAATTATTTTGTCAAAACATAGACCGATGTAAATTAATTTGACAGCTTAAGAAAACTTTTACTGTTTTAAGCATGAACCTCTATTCTGTAGCGTCAAGCTAAAGCTTTATTAAATTCATAAAACAAAGAAATCTCCAAAGAATCGCGAAGATTGTTGAGCAGTAATGGGATTGTTCTTGCAATTTATAGATACAGGGGTATAATTGGCACATATTGTTCTGGTTTGATTTGGTAGCGCAATCTCTTAAACTGTTGGTTTACTAATATAGGGTTATCTCACACTATTTAATAATAAACCTCATTATCCTCAACAAAACTTTGCTGAAGCCTTCTTTCCGTTTAGATTATGAACAAACGTCATACTCTCAAATAATGGGAGGTATTAATGTTAAGCGTATGGACGATTAAATGGTAACTATCTTTGCAGTATGGAAACCACGGGAAATTCACTGCGAGGGCTCTCAATGCGAAAGCTTTCACTAGAATTAGAAACAAATATTCAGCCATTTTAGCAACTACCCATAATAAATAAATTACTAATTCCAATTGTTTTCCATTTTCCAATCATTATTGTTAGATGGCAAGTTGCCATGTCGCATATCCAGGTTGAATACTTCATAGGAGTGAAACAACAAGTAAAAATTCATGTAGCAGCTTTGTCAGTTCTTTTGTTTAAAACTCTTACTCGCAACCCATCCTTAAAAATCCCTTATCATGTTGTTCAGCAACATCTTTGTGCCTAAGGACTTTTCAATTATGTGTAGCCAATTGTCCATTCCCTCAATGCTTCTTTGGAGAGTGATTATGAAGGTAGTAGGGCAGCTGGGCACTGTTCCTTAGGTAGTGGGTATTGCTCCGGTAGCTAATCGGCGTATTTCAACCAAGTTGACAGGGAAAGCTTTTGGAACCTACTATTAAATTTCAGGAGAATTTTGAGGGATTACGCTTAATGACCCAATTGCTTAGGATAGTTTCTTTATACTTGTGAATCCTATGGGTAAGGAACACTGGTTTTGGTTACCTTAATACAGAGTGAGCATAGTGACGACAAAGTTAATTCAGAGTGAGAATAATGATGACAAGGTTCCCCGACATGTTGGTATTGCGTCCAAAGGCTTGTCAATCGTTTATTCTGAGTAGTATGAACCTCAAGGAAAGTTTAGATTTTGACCGATATTGGGGTATCTATGAAGGGTGCCTCTCTAATTCTTCCAGTTTAAGATAAAATGATGGCCAACCCTTGATGAACTCAACAATTTCCGCCTTGCAGTTGACGCTGTTCATCTGGTCTTTTTTTGTATTAAACTATACAATTTTTAGTCACCATGGTCAAAAGCTGAAGTGGCAGAGGTGATGATGTATAAAGCTCATCCCACATTCTTTCGCTCTGATTGTTCTGTCTCTTCTTCTATTGTTTATATTTAATTCACCACTGGCGCAATGAACAAGAGAGAATCCAAAAATTGGGCTTAATAATGTTATTATATTATAATTTTGACCTTTTTCAGTTCATTAGTTGAGATGATAAAGGATCAAACCATCATTCAGAGTTGCTGATTGCACCAAAGCTTGGAAGCAGAGTACTTTTGAAACACTTTTTGTAATTCTATTTACTGTTAATCAAATACTTTAGCTTATTTAATATGTGTATAGCTAACGTCATTAAGCAACGCAAACCGCGGTTAATTGAGAATCACCTAAAACAAATCCGTCAAAACTGTTTAACTAAAGAAACAAATAAAGCAAATATTTTCTTTATATCTACTGTTACAGTAGCTTGTAATATTATTCGAGGTCCGTTGGTCAATTTGCAATTACATTAGTTAAAAGTGATCGCCCAATTGGTAGTTCTGCTCGCGCAAATCGGTTCACACGAATTTACTTTATTATACAGACCTCAAAGCCAGAACATAAAGAGAAAAAAAATTGAAAAGCTATTCTTCAGTACAATTGATTATTCAATATTCATTTTCATCATGGCACAAACTGAAAAATATGAATACCCTCCTATCCGTATGTGCTGATACTCCTCTTTCAAGACGCTTCAATCTACATTATGAGAACATACTAACCGAATTACCTAGCTTCACAACAAGAATTAGATGATAACAATGTTCCATTTTTTCATAGGGATAAATGTGCTGCTCATTTAATCGAATATTACAAGTGTCTTGATAAAGGTACTTCTTTCTGCAGTAAGACAAAGGACGAGTTCTACAAGTGCCAGTATATTGCGTTGAAAGAAAGATTAGAGAACCATAACAAACAAACTCAGTAGAGGATTATGATTATGACTACACTTGGCACCCTTAGTGGATAGTGTAGAGTGGAAGGGGTTACGAAGAAGAAGAAGAGAGAATAACTATTTGTGCGTTTTGAACGATGTTGAAGTTGGGGTTGGGGTTGGGGTTGGGGCTGTGGTTGAGATTGGAGGTAGTTCAAAAATTCAGATCAAATGATTTGATATTGACGATGATTATAGCATATTAGAATGGACTTCTGGTTCAAATTCCAATTAATTATTATATTTTAGTTTCATTTCGATAATTCAATATACAAAAGATATTTATCTTGATTATTAGACAATCTGTTTGAATTAAGGAGTTGTATCCACCCGATCAATTTGTATGATTTTTTTACTGACACGAGTGCAGTGAAAATCATTCAGCAAGATGCTTCTTAGGTATAAACATCGCTTTTCATGAGCTCACGCAATTGTTTATTTACCACGATTCATTCAACGCTCTGTAGTCTTTCATGATTTGTGTGTATGGCATTTGATACTGTTCCTGTACATAGAATCTGACTTTGCAAGAAATATTATTGGTTCTCTGTTTACCACTTACCAGACAAAATGTGAAGCAAACAGGAGTGAAAAAAATATCGAGTATCTAAGGTTATCAATTGTTCAAATAGTTCATTCAAACATAGAATGTCAGTCACACAGTTCCCACCACTTCGTATGTACCAGCACCACCGCAGAGTTTCAATATTTCAGAATGTGGCATTGTACTAACTAGCAATTCTTTAGTTTCCGAAGATGATTGTCAAAAATACAAGGTGCCCTTGAAGTGGAGAGATAGATGCGCCGCCTACTTTGCATTATACCAAACGTGCCTTATTAGACAAAGTGCAAACTCGTCGGTGAGTTGCAAGCACGATAAGCACTCGTGGGAAGAATGTGAAAACTTGGATTTGATTAGAAGAAAACAAGAATTGAAAGATATTAAAGATAAAAGAAGACAAGAATTGTCGTCTCGTTAGGAGACTTTGAAGTTTTTATCAGGGTGCGGATTCTTTATTGTCTAAAGATGTCGTTGCTGCTTTTCATTTGGTTTATTTCATTTTTTATATTTGCATTTGGTGTGATAAACTGTGGTCCATGATGGCGGTCAAGAATCGTGGGTAGCCTATTTCAAGCACTAGAGAAGACAGGAGATCATTAATCATGTTTTGGTTTGAGAGTATTATCCTTATCCATATATTGACTCATGTTGATTGTAGTATTTTCATCCACAAATCACAGATCAAATACGGTAATGATATCGCTCAAGAAACAAAGTTTATGATATTGTAACATAGATCAATTTTTTACTTTATTAAAAAATAAACATAATAGGAAAACAATATCGTCCGATACTAAGAGTAATAACTCGTAATCTATAATAACAACTGGCAATCTCTTTGGAAATGTGCAACTTATGAGTAAGCATATTCAATAGATTTGAACATTTTGGAAAAAAAACATTCTTCCAAGATCATAAGTCACTGAAAACATCAATTTCTCTCCGCTGTCCACACTCTATATCTATCTCTTGAAGCTCCAAATATAAAGCTCTAGCTTATTTTCGGAGAAATTTCAAAATTTACTATCTGAAGAAGAAAAGAAAAGAAGTGGAAATAGTCTTGAAAAAAAAAGACTAAAAAAAAACTTGTATGGCTAACAGATGTTCATCAACCTGATCGTGTACAAACAAAAAACAGATTTGTCCGTCATTCGAATTCTGCGGGTGAGCCACATCTTATATTAGATTGTTCCAATTAACGAATTGAATTGTAAATCTAACTTGATTCTTAACGAGAAATCAATCCATATTACCTAATACTAGCACATATATATATTTATATACACCATTATGAGTAAGAAAATCGAAGATTTAAAAGTGGTTGCTGGAGAGCCGCTTGATTCCATTGATGATGATCAGATACAGCAGAAATCAGGTGAAGAATCGACAAATGATAAAGAAAGTGCCTCTAAGTCTAATACATCAACTGATGCGAAGTCAAATGCAGATGATGTTGAGGAAGTTCCAATTAATGACGATGAAGATGCTATAAACATAAGGAAAGATGGAAAGGATGCAGGAGAAGAAGAAGAGGAAGCTCCTCCACCAGCACCACCAAGACCTCAAGATCCAGTGCAACATATTATCCAAGATTTAAAAGATGCATTTCCATCAATTGAAGAAAACTTAGTCACTGCTGTGTTAATTGCCTCTCAAGGCAACCCCGATCCTGCGTTCAACGCATTATTATATATTTCGGATCCAAGTTTCAAGCCAGAGATTCCAGTTTATCAACCGGGATCAGTGTCTAGTTCCGCAGTGTCGGAACTCAAGAACCGCGGGTTGAGCGATGACGAGCTCTTGGCACGGAAATTGCAGAAGGAGTTTGAATTGGAGGATGAACGAAGGAGAAGAAGACACCACGAGAACAGAAGAAGAAGAGGCAGCAGAGAAATTCACCAGAGAAGACAAGAACAGGGTTTTGATCGCGACGACTCGCCCGACGAATTTGAACAGATTAAGGAAACCTTTACCCAGGGCTTAGAAGAAGCAAGAACAACATTAAATGGATGGGTTTCTGGTCTTGCTAAAAAACTCGATACTGTAACAGGAGCAAGCGCAAGTACAGGTGCAGACGGACCCGCTTACGGCAGAACTGAAAATAATCCGAAATTGTTTGGTGCATTGGGTGGTTCCTCCTTCAATGAAAATAAACGAAAGTCGGCCCGATTCGATGAAGATCCGGAGATTATTTCCAATGATTTCCACGATAAAATCCAATTACGTAATAACGATGAAGGTGAAGCTCCTTCCTTGCCTAACAGACCTGAGGCTAAGGCCCAGTCGGACACTCCTACTAGTGGCGGTGCCAAGATTGCTGATGGTGGTAGTGTCGATAATAAGAAAAAATGGCAGCCATTGGAGTCGGAAGTTGCTGCCAACTCTGATGCTTTTTTAGTTACTGATAGTGAAGATGAAACTGAAGAAGTTTCAACTGCTGCTGCGACGACGGGAACTGAAAAGAAATGAATAGCTATGGAAACATAGTGAACATAGCAAATGGGTTTTTTTTTAATTCGTATACAAATACAAGCTCTGGTGCTGAACGTTTCTTCTGTTTACTACAATCCACTGGTTGAAAAAACTGTATCAAGTAATTGTAAAAATATGTATTACTATCATAATTATAATAAGGAATACCTACTATACAAAGTAAGGAAAGAAATCTATATATAATGGGAAAGGTAAATAGTAATATATATATGAGTATAACAGAAAGCACTTTCATGAACGTAACAAAACTCAAATCAAAGCAGAATAAGAAACTAAACTTAAAAACACCCCAAAAAATCAAAATAATAAAACTCTCATTAAAATCAAATAGTGGAAAATAAAACACACAACTAGGAAAAAGCAAACTTCAATGATAGTGAAAAACTGGGCATATCTTTAATCTATTTCGAGCTTTCAAATAAATTGAGTGCTTTGTATAACGAATTCATGGCCTCTTCTTTTTTATCTGATTTCAGTAATTGATTATCAAAATCCTTGGAAACTCGTGATAAAGCAGGATGATATTTTGACCAGTTAATCGTGGGACATTTGACTATTTTGTTAGGTTTAGGTAAATGCAAATCATTATTCATTAATTTGATAAAGAATTGAATGGTTTCCTCTTTATTATCATTGGAGGAAAAAAAATGTTGCAATTGTGACAATTCTACAATTTCATTTTGAATTTTACCACTTTGCTGTACAGCTAATCTCAATGATGAAGTTAAAGCAATGTAATCAGGATTATCATTTAGTTGGTTTGTAGAATTATTTATTGATTCTCGTTCTATGTCGTTATTATGTTTGTCATTATTGGCGGCTGCGTCATCTGTTATAGATTCCGGAGGGGTAGAAGGGTATGAAGGATGTGGATTAGTATCTGATTGATGCAATTTTTCGTCAATACCTGGTACTTCTTCCGCTTCGTCGTCGTCTTCTTCGTCCTTCGGAGTTAATAATGGTGAGTTTTCAAATCCTTTATCATCGTGCGATAAATCAAAAGAGACCGATTTGCAACGTGCATGTTGTGGGCGCTGATGTTGACTACATTCCTCTGTTTCTCTTTCTCCTTCGTCTATTTCGTGGAATATTGCTGGAGGGGAAGAAACTTCACTTGGGGAAGGAGACCGTTGTTGTTGCGGCGGAGGCGATGGAGGAGTTAAATGACGTTGCGGAAACTGCTTCTGATGTGTATAGTTCTGGTGGCTTGCATTCGGACAATGACTCATGTCGCTATTTTCATTCTTTAGTTGTTGCTGCTGCTGCTGCTGCTGTCTCTGAATTAGCTGCTGTCTCAGATTCAGCCTAGTTATTGGTCTATCGGAAGAAGAACTTAGCTTTGATTTTTTATGCGGTAACTCATGATTATTTATTTGTCGGCGTTGAAGCTGCAGCTGCAGTTTCAGTTGCTGTTGATGGTGTTGTTGCAGTTGCAGTTGTTGTTGCAGCTGCTGCAGTTGTTGCTTACTATTGCTATGAGTATTTGAAATATCTTCTAGTTCAGATACTTTTCTTTTGGTATGTATCTTCATCTCTCTCAAACTAGCTGCCATTATTAAATGATGTGAATGTGTGCAATAACAATGATAATACTAGTAACAATACTTAGACCAGTAATAATAATAGTGGTGTTTGTCTCTTTGACTGCTTGTTTGTCTGTTTATAGTGGTAGATGACTATTATTCAAGGAGGGGATGAAATCTATAAAGGCAAAAACAAAAAAAAACCTGTGCTGCCAGAATTGTAAAATAAGCCCACCTGAAAATACTATACTCTTGTGATGTTTAATAATGGGATACACTGTGTATATAGACGTGTGTGTGTGTGCCACTTGAACAGTTGTATGTATATATGTGGTGTATAAGTTCAAGTAGTCTTGTTACTTGACGGTTCAAAGATGTTGTATAACAAGTTTTGATCGAAAAGAATTACAAGTGGGATAATTAATTTACCATTCTTTTTTTTTTATTTGTATTTTTTTTGTTTTTGTTTTTGTTTCTACTTTTCTTTTCTTTTTCTTTTTCCTTTGTGTTTTTTGTTTCTCCTGAGAAATTAATAACTATGTCGTTATGTCGCCATGTCGTTATGTCGTTAGGTAACTACTTCTCGTGTCGCGGATGGCCTTTTGTCGTCTTTTGTCGTCTTCTTATCCTCTGTCTGGAAGTTCTAATTGCTACAAAGCTGCTTACGTGCGACTATGCTATGTATGTATGGATGGATGTAAGCAAGTACAAATCAATCTTAGGGGATGACGTCGCAGTCGATGTTGCTGTTGTCTCTCCAGTGTCAAATATAATCGAGGAATATCTTAGTGCCTATAGTAGGAAATGAGAGTAGTTTTCGGCAGAGCAAAGATCAAAATTAGTGCTTCAATTAGACGATATACTAGTAGTTTTAGCGCAATTGTTTATCTCATAATTTGTCAATTCTTGTTGTTGTTGCAACGCTTGAATGTCAACCGAATAAAAGCCTATTGTTGGTGGAAAAAAACATTTGAAAACACTATACATGCATGTATGCAACCCCCCCCCCCCCCCGATATATCTCATCTTTGGTTGTCAAAACTAAGTCTCCTCAAGAGATATATAGTAATAATTAGAAACCATGACCGAAGAGCCAACAGCAATTGTAATCAGATATCTCTTGGAGAAAAAGAAAATATCTACTGAGGTGGCGAACACTCAAATTCCTAATCTATTGCAAATTTGTACAGGAAGGGAAGTGAGACATGCATTCATGCTACAAGCCGTGGTGGTTGGCGTGAAAAACAGTATGAAAAACAAACTAAGAAGAAAACGTATCGACTGCTTTGATCTCTTTTGATCTCTGGTCCTTTTATTCTTATTTACAAGATGCAAATATTGAGCCATATATATACATGTACAGTTAGATCACTTGCCTTTTGGTAACTCTTTTGATGACTTTTTACTACCAAGTACTTTGCTAACTTTGTCATTCAATTTACTAACATCTTTTTTCATTTCATCGCGTGCCATTTTATATCTCCAAAAGATTCCTTTTTCCTGTCTCAATTTTTGTTTCTTCTTTTTCAATTCTCGATTTATTATTCCAAATTGTTGATCATATGGAACGCCTGCTTCTGCTTCTTTAATGGTTTCTTTTCCAAATAAATAATCGAATACTCTTCCGTCAGACCAAAAAAAACCCTTTCTATCAACGATCCAACTCTTCAGTGAATTATTACCCAATTTTTCTCTCAATACAAAAAAGAAAAACCCTTTGTCGGCAGTTCCATAAAACCCTTTACCGGTCCATACCCTTGCTGTTTTTCTTCTTGTCAAATTCTCTAGTGGAACTGTATATACAGGGGTGGGTCTACCAGGGATAAATGGATTGGTTGTAAATTTTATATGTTCCTTAATACCAGGCAAATACCACATTCTTCTAACCAATTTGGTTGGGAAAATTGCTGCTCCATATGCTGCAGTAAACATCGTTAATGATGGCATTAAGTACATAGCTAGCGATGTATAGTAGGTTCTGTTACGTAAAGCCTCATTGCTTTCTTCTGATTCATTATCATCATACTCCTTCTTGGATATATAAAAAGCCCATTCAAGTAACACACAAGCATATACGGCAAACACAATAGACAAGCAAAAGCACATTAAAAAATATAACCTATGTGGTTCGCTTTCATAGATTAATTCAGGTTGAGTTTTGTTTTTGAGTATAGTTATAACTTGCTTAAAAGTATACTGTTTGCCAACTTGTGGTACACCAGGTCTTGGCAATAATGTTGGGACATTTTCTTTCCCCAAGGGAAATTTGGGTATTCTATCTCTAAGAGCGTTTGTCTGAGTTTGTTCACCCGGAATATGTAGTTTCAAGTGTTTCCATTCTCCTTGGGATGGTAATGTTTTCTTTGGATTGGTATCTGATGGAAGATTAGACTTGAAGCGTAAAAGTACTATGGGCGAAGGGTTCTTAAGCAAGGCACTCGCTATGAAATGTTTTCTCCCCACGATGTTCCCAATTCTTGATAGAAACATTGTTGTTGTTTGGAGATGTATTCAAAAAATTTTCCACTCTAACCAAAAAAAAAAGACCAGTATATAGAGCTTGATTCTCACCAAATTGATTCTCACCAATTAATGCCACTAATTGATCATGTCATCTAATATTGATTCTCTACAATAAACAAACATGGGACCTACTTCTTCTTTTTCTTTGGTATACTGGATTCAGCTCTTTTCAATTGAACAGGATACTGTCCTATATATTTTCCATTCATTTCTTTAAACGCCTGTAAATAATCTTGAGAATTTGCAAACGCAACAAATCCAAACCCTTTATTCATGCCCGTCTTCTTATCGGTCGGCACATGGGCTTTGCTCATCGATGCATACTTCTTGAATGCTGTATTCAACAACTCGTCATTCGCATCAGGTCCAAGATTCCCTACGAATAGTCTAAAATGTTTGGAATCCCATTCGGCGGAAGCAGATTGTGATGAGGATGGTTTAATTTGGGTGATTGATGGGTTTTTCATGGAGTGAAGATAACTCGCTGCTTTCTTTGCGCTTAGTCTCTTTTCTCCACTAACGTCTGCTTTCTTCTTTATACCATTCAATGACATGTTTATCGTGAATGTAAACTTCTTACTTATATATAAGCTACACCGTTTATTTTGTTTGCTTATTTTTTTACAACCAAAATCAAAAACTCATCTTGTTATAAAAAACAAACATCAAATCAACTATCTTTGACATACACATATATCCAAGGCATACTACCTTCAATTAATGTTCATACTATCTGAAATACAGGACTTGATACGCATACCTCCACACACATTCAACATCCCTATCCAGCACTCGATAACCGACGAACTAAACAAAAAGTTCTCCAACAAGATTATCGCCAACCTCGGCCTCGTGATTACAATATGGGATCTTTTGGATATAAAAGATGGGTTGTTAAAGCCTGGTGATGGTGGTTCGTACGTTGACGTCACCTTCAGGTGCATCGTGTGGAAGCCGTTTCGAGGCGAGATCTTGACCGGGTGGGTGACTGAGTGTACCGCGAAAGGAATCAAAGTGAGATTGGAGTTCTTTGATGAGGTTTGGGTACCCAGGGAACTCTTATTTGAAAATTGTGAATTCAAGGAAGTAGAACAGGCGTGGGTGTGGAATATGGACGGAAGCGAGTTGTTCATTGATGTCAATGAAAGGATTAGGTTTCGAGTCGAGGAAGAGAATTTCTATAACGTTAAGCCGAAAAGCTCAAATGAAGCGTTAGGTTTAGAAGAACCAATAAATAAATTGCCCCCGTATAGCATAACTGCTTCATGTCAAGATTATGGAATGGGATGTGTTTCTTGGTGGGATGATTGAATAAAAAAATCATTCATCATGTATCATGGGTCTTTTAACTATTATTATTAGGATCTATATAATTTAAATCAATTATATTGCATATATTCACTTGTAGAACTAAATTTCAAATTACCTTTGATTACTTTATCAACTGCTTTAAGGAAATCTTTTTCATTGGCAACTTTTCTTCTAGCTCTAATTGCAAACATACCAGCTTCTGTACAAACAGATCTTAACTCTGCCCCGGTTGCATTAGGACATAATCTTGATATTAATTCCCATCTAATATCTTTTTCACAACTCATTGTCTTTGAATGAATCCTGAAAATATTTGCTCGTCCTTCCAAATCGGGCAACGAGAACTCAACCTTACGATCAATTCTACCAGGTCTTAACAAAGCCGGATCTAATGTGTTTGGTCTATTTGTAGCGAACATCACTTTAATATTACCCCTTGGATCAAACCCATCTAGTTGTGTAATTAATTCTAACATGGTTCTTTGAACTTCATTGTCACCTCCAGCACCATCATCAAATCTTGCACCTCCAATTGCATCGACTTCATCAAAAAAGATAATACATGCCTTTTTAGTTCTTGCCATCTCAAATAATTCTCTAACCATTCTTGCACCTTCACCAACATACTTTTGCACCAATTCCGATCCAATAACTCTGATAAATGTTGCATCAGTTCTATTAGCTACAGCTCTTGCACATAAGGTTTTACCAGTACCAGGAGGCCCATATAATAATATACCCTTAGGCGGATCAATACCTAATTTAACAAATCTTTCCGGACTCAATAACGGCAATTCAACAACTTCTCTCAATTTTTCAATTTGATCTTTACAACCCCCAACATCACTATATGTGACGTCCGGCTTTTCTTCCACTGTCATCATTGTCACCGATGGATCAATTCTTGGCGGTAACGGTAATTGAATTTCATATTTATGTCTATCAACACCAACTCTCATGCCTTCCTCGATATCGGTGGGCGATACTCTTTCACCTAAACCCACAACGAATTTGGCAATTTGTTTTATATTTATCACATATTTCGACTTTGTATCCGCGTTTTGTATCCCTGAGGTAGGTGCAACTGCTTGCGTAGCTTCAATGATTTTAGTACACCTGGCAACCTGTAACGATTGTTCCTCTTGCATTCTTTGCTTGTCCCCGAGCACATCCCAGAGGTGAGGAGGTGCTAATCCAGTGTCGCTTTCTTTTATGCCAATATTTTCTTTTATTCTTTCTTCAATATCTTTCAAGTCTTTCTCAATTTGTTTTAAGGATGCAGCGTATGGTGCAGCTCCATAAGTCTTCAAGACTTGGATATCACCTTCAGATAAAGGCACTATTTTCTCTTGGTTCTTCTCATCATCCTCTGTAGGTGCTACGTATTTGTCCCAATCTGCTTTTGGTGGCATCCTGTATAACTTTGTGTTTGTGCTTGTAGTGATATATTCTTTTGTTGATGAATTGATTCCACTAGCGAGTGGCAACATAAAATAGTCTATGTCTTGTCCTCACACAAAATTTTGAATTAAGCTACGAAAAAATTGAAAGGATCTACACGACTAAAGAATTATACTACACTTGGTAGTCACCGGTTTTATGTTTATACAGTTTATACAAGTGCTACATTTGTACTGAATAATATTTACAAGATGCATTACTAATATGCTCGAACGGTGGGAGGTACCAGCTTACATTCATTTTCGTCCAAAGTTGTCTTAACAACATCTCTATAATCCAATATAACACCATCTCCAGCTCTTTTTTGATATGACAAAGTATGTTTCCACCAGTTCAAATCGTCTCTTTCCGGATAGTCTTCCCGAGCATGAGCGCCCCTGGACTCTTTTCTAGCAGCTGCCGAAGCTGCGGTTTGTGTAGCACATGTTAACAAATTTTGTAGTTCCATGGTTTCTACCAAATCAGAATTCCAAATCATTGATCTGTCAGTTGTCCTAACATCATGGAATGATTTATCAACTTCAGTTATATGTTCTACACATGTATCTAATGTGCTCTGAGTTCTAAAGACAGCGCAACCCTTTTGCATTGTCTTTTGCATTTCTAGTCTGATTTCAGCTGTTGATTTGTTTCCATTTGCATTTCTCAATTTATGCAAGTTTTCTATCGATTCCTTACCCAAATCAGCGTCCACTGGTTTCAATGGACTGTTTGGAGTCAAACTATCCCTGATGGTATGAGAAACGGCTCTTCCAAAAACAACTAAGTCCAACAAGGAATTAGCACCTAACCTATTAGCACCATGAACAGAAGCACATGCAACTTCGCCACATGCTAATAATCCTGGAACAATAACATCTTCTCCGTTAGCATTTTTCCGAAGAACTTCACCGTTCCATTTGGTGGGAATACCACCCATATTATAATGAACAGTTGGTAAAATTGGAATTGGCTCTTTGGTAACATCAACACCAGCAAAAATATGTGCAGTTTCTGAGATACCAGGTAATCTTTCTTTCAAAACTGCAGCAGGCAAATGATGTAATTGTAAATACATATGATCTTTTTCGAGACCAACACCTCTACCTTCATTAATTTCCATGGTAATAGCTCTTGAAACAACATCTCTACATGCTAAATCTTTAGCAGTTGGCGCATAACGTTCCATAAATCTTTCACCCTCTGAATTCACAAGGAATCCACCCTCTCCTCTTGCGCCTTCGGTAATAAGACAACCAGAGCCATAAATACCAGATGGATGAAATTGAATAAATTCCAAATCCTCCAAAGGTAGTCCTGCTCTAGCAACCATAGCATATCCGTCACCGGTACATGTATGAGCAGAAGTACACGAGAAATAGGCTCTACCATACCCACCCGTGGCAATGACAGTCTTATGGGCTCTAAATCGATGCAAGGTACCGTCCTCCTGATTATATGCAATTACACCAACACATTCACCATCTTGCATTAATAAATCCAACGCAAAAAATTCAATATAGAAATGACAATCGTGTCTTAAAGATTGTCCGTATAACGAATGCAACAAAGCATGACCAGTTCTATCAGCAACAGCACAAGTACGATACGCTTGACCGCCTTTTCCAAATTCCTTGCTTTGTCCACCAAAAGCTCGTTGATATATCCTGCCCTCTGCATTTCTGGAAAAGGGTACACCATAATTCTCCAATTCGTAAATTGACGTAGGCGCTTCTCTTGTCATGTAATGGATTGCGTCTTGGTCGCCTAGCCAGTCCGATCCCTTGACTGTATCGTACATATGCCAGTGCCAATCATCCTTATGCATATTTCCCAAAGCTGCATTGATGCCACCTTGTGCTGCAACAGTATGGGATCTTGTGGGGAATAATTTTGATATGCATGCAGTTTTAAAACCGGACTCTGCCAATCCAAAAGCTGCCCTTAATCCAGCACCCCCTGCTCCTACAACCACGCAGTCATACTCATGGTCTATCACATGGTACTTTTGCTGTAGGTATTTTGGTGCATTTACTTCTGTTCCCTTTATAAAGGATCCAATGATTTGCGATTTTCTGCATGTGGTTGAAAAAACACGTCTTGTTAAACACCTGCTCTTATTTAGACGAAACATGGTGAAAGAAGAAATCTATGAATCTCCGACAGGACGTGGCAGATGTTTGTCCCATCATTTGCGAGAAAAATCATAAATAGTTCGTGATTTGTTTCCCCCACTCTCAAGGGAACAAAACAATTATCTATTAAAATGCTTGTCTTCAAAGTAAACATACATATTCATCCTATAAAACCATCATTACATCATTACTAATCATATCAAGTGTCTCCGACACTTCGCTTCTTTCATTATCATCTGAGATATTCATGCTCAATAATTTGATACTTAATTTATCTAAGTTCTTCACAATTGCATTTACTGCAACTTTTATTTTTGGATATTTACCAGATTGCGGTAGATCAAGATTACCACGAATGTATTTCAACAAATTCAAAACCTGTTGCAAATAGCTATTAAATTCGCCTGTCTTGATAGTAAGATTTTGTTCGTTTCTTCTAATAAAGTAAGCAAATGTATTGATACTGTACCTGATTACATTAAACAATTGAGCGTACCAGAATAATGAAGATGATATTGCTAACTTTATATTTGGCTTCTGCTCCCCTGAATTTGATCTATCAGATCCCAAAATCAATAATGTGAATGAATAAAATATAAATTGAGACTGAAATTGAAGCGACTTGGTGTCTGATAATTGATCTAATTCAGTTTGTAGATAATAGCTTTGAAAATGAACCCATGGTATAAGATCTTGTAAACCCGGCAGCTGAACAAACTTTTCACTAATGTCTTTGGTGGTTGTTGTAACCCACGATCCAACTTCACGGGAAATTTGGGCAAGATTTTCATTAGACTTGGACAATAGCAAATCAAGTAATGAATCTTGAAATCTTGCCAATGTCATGTTATGATTTATCAAGGATAAATTCTCCTCCTCGTATAGCTTTTCCTTGATTGTTTGTTCTTCGATATATGCATATTTGGGAAACTGAGATGGCTTCTTTGCTAGCAAACTAAATTCCTTATCCAAATTATGTATCGACCAAAAAATTCTTACAGCTTCCATATCGTCAGTTTCCTTGTACATCTCGAAACGAATAACAGCCCTATTCAATATTCCAATCAAGTTCCATACTAAATCTCCGTTTATTGACGTTAGCCCATAAATTGCCAATAACAATAATAATTTCAAGCCACCTTTGTTTAAAGTAGTAAATGATAAATCAAGAACATCTATTATACTATATATACTTTTTTCTTTGAAGAACTCTTCATAATGATTAGTTTGACATTTGGAATCATATAACAAACATCCAATGCTTATCAATAAGTAAACATCTAAATTCACTATAGCATCTTTTGCAAACTCAATCTTTTTGAAATTGTCTAAGAATTCTTTCTTATTTATGAATGGATATTTGAATGCGAAGTTTTCAAAATAGTTCAACGCGAAGGTTAAGGGCAAGTCGTCTTGGAGTATGGCCTTCATAGTGATAAACTCTTCCTTGAGGTTTGTAAATGATGACGACTGAGTAGTCTTGAAATTCAATTTATCGATTAAATTAGTCTTGTCATTTTCTCTAGCTCTTCTGGCACTTGATGCTAGAGCCGCTGTTGGAATCTTTTTGCTTTTTGAGATTTCTCTCGTTCTAGTTTGTCCATCAGTTAAGTCACTAGCCAACAAAGAAGATACAGACACCAATTTATGTGCAACGATATTAGCGTTAGACGCATCCGCACTCGCGATATGGATGATTTGACCATCTTTATTGTCATTTTCAATCTTTGAGGGTGTAACCACCTTCCTCCTCTTTTTGCTCCTATCAACATATTCGCAGCTAGCTCCGGTTCTTTCGCAATGTGAACACTTCGGATAAGTCCTTGTGCATTTCTTCTTCAATCTATAACATCGGTTACAGTTACTTGGATGATGTGTCTCTTTTGTTTCCATCTCATCAGACATAATGTCTGATTTGGTGCTCGATTCCACAGTAGATGATGTGTTATTTGTGGTGCTAACGGGTTCTTTTTCTATATCCTTCTCGTCTTCCCTTCTAGATACTAGTGGTGTCCTAAGATTTGATTGATTCAACTGTATTTTTGTTGTTAATCTAAATTTACTGGTTATAGCTCCATTTCCCATCAGTTTCTCATAACAAAAGTCCATCATGCAGAAGTAGTAATGAACACTATATTATAAATGACGTTGTTTCAAAGTGTTTTTCTCAAGAGGATTACTAGCTAACTCATTTTTTTTGCTTGTGGTTTTTATTTTTCTCTCCGACACAGGCGGGGATTGAATCGGGGCAAGTGAATGCCAATGCGTTCGGATTACCTTAAGAGGTCTTTTTTGATTTATTTGCCGAACTGTCGACCAGTATCGCATCACAGCAAATAATTTGATTTAAATGCAAGAAAACTTGTATTGATGAGTCTATTTACAAAATATTAACATAGAATGTTGTCATAATTATGCTGTTGCTGTTGATGTTGCTGTTTCAGAGCTTTGTTCTCCCAGACTTATTTGTTCTTGGTTAGCTCTCTCTTGAGCAAATGCTTCCACTGCTTTTTCTCTCATTATATCTAACAATACGGTCTGCTGTCTTGGACTGAAGATTGGTAATGTATCGTGTTGCACTAAATCTAATCTCCAGTATGAATCAGCCCCCTTTCTCCAATGGTTTTCCCAGTATAATTTAGTATTTTCCAAATCAAATTCGTCAATGACTGTAGCTAAATCAGCAACTGATTCTTGTGAATAAGTAGGTCTGTATTGTCCGGAAAACCAAATATTTCCTTCCTCGTTTTTCCTTCTCATATCATTTGCTTCTTTTCTTTGATAGTAATTTCTCGCTTTTTTCAAATCAAGCAAACCCTTATAAGCTGCTTCGGCGTATTCATAATTGGCAAAGTTAGCTACACACATTATCCTCCATAAATCTTGTCTTCTCGAAGGCTTCCTATTTTGCCAATTACAATTCAGTTGTGGAAATTGAGTTTCAATTTGATCTTGATGATATGCCGGAACTTGTGAGTATAAAATCTGTCCTGAAAACAAGTTTTTAAATATAAATACCTGAGGTCCCATCTCCATATTTCTCAAGTCTTCAATTGTCTTTTCCCCCTGTGCCAATCTAGCGCCATGTTGCTTACGAGCTTTGAGTTGCTCGAGAAGAAACTTTCTCATTCTTTTCTCTGCTCTCATACGCATAGTCATCTTCGATAATTAGTCTTATATTGGATAGAAGGGCGAAGGATGTTTAAACTTAAAGACAAATATTGTATTGTAAATTGAAGATTCTGATACTGAATGAATCTTTTTTATCTCTTGTATGAAAATTTTTTTGCGTATAGCACATCCACACATCAATATTGTTATTCGCATATAATCAAGGCTATTCGAAGTGGATCTGTGTTACATTTCTAGCTGATACGACAACCACTTCAAGATTACAATTACAAAAGATTCTTAATGATAGTATAACCATATAATGTCATCTATACTAAGCTCAATACCGTATTTATCAACGGTGCTGTTTATGTTTATATGGTGTTATTCCTATGTATACAATCAAGATCTAATACAGAAATACTCAGCATCATTGCATATACCCAAGTCTCAAATAAACGAGTACATAAAGAAAAATTTAAGAGCAAAATACAATCTAAATATAGCGAGTGCAGATATTGGCGATGAGAATTGCAGTGATGATTATAGGGTGGCAAAATCTTTAAATCGGGAAGAATACAATGGGCCCTGCGACGAAATCAAGAACTCGGTGGCCGGGTTTTTATTTAGTTTGACTATTGCACTTAGTATTGGGCTCATTATACTAATGATGTGCGAATTGGGTAACTATCTCAATGTTGATACTAGATTAAGCTTATTCAAGTTTACAATTGACATATTAATGTTCCTATTAGCGATAGTACTACCGTTCTGTAGTATCAGTCTTTTGGTAAATCAAGACCTAATACCGAGAAAGATTCAGTCAGTGAAATTCTGTATAACTATGGTCTTGTTTGCATTTTGGTTTATCGTATTACACAAATGTGGGGATCTCACACAAAGTTTCAATCCGAGAGGTAATCAAAATACAAATACCCGAAATATGATTGAAAAGAAGATTAATGAAGTATCCATTGTTGGTATAACTATTTTGGCAATCTTATCTGGTGTTGGGTCTGCATCTACTCCTTATAAAGTGTTTTCACTTGATAAATATATCAACAAATTTTTGTATGGTACTACCCGTAACTCGGACTCGTTTGATGAAAATACGAAAAATAAAGAAGTTGTAGAGATGGAGATTAATGCAGCTATACAGTACTATAATAATACGTCATTGCTATTAGCGAAACGTGAGAAAGAACTCGGTAAACTACAATCAATCTCAGGTGGGATGATATATAATTTACCAAGTCAAAACAATTCACTGGAGAATTTCCTTTCTCCAAAGTCAGCTGCAAAAAAGAATTTAGATTCATTAATGCATAAAGTCCAATCATTTGCGAACATTTCGATACAAGGACATACAGAAGAGAACGATTTAAGTAGGGAGATTGAAACTTTAAAGGAATTGAGAAACACTTTATACAACGATTTAATCAAAGTAATCACAAAATTTGATATGCAGCAACGTACTAAAAAAGAAGACACAAGTCTAATGGAAAAAGCATTGGACTGGGGTAATCTACTATTGGGAGTATATTGTGTTTATCGTATATTTAACGTATTTGCCGTAAATTTGCCATTATTATACTTTCATGGTGGTTCAGGAAAAGATTATAATGCGCAGTCAGAAGTAATAGATTCCAATGAAGAGGCATCCACAATCAAAGATGCTTTAGCTATAACTTTATCAAAAGTGATTTTGTCAATATTCACTAACTTGCCAGTTTCAGAGTCGCAATTGGTCAATCAATTGAGTTTCATCTTGTCGGGAAGCTTATTTATATGCTCTTTCTCAAATGTGTTGACTACTTTCAAATCCTTCAGTAGGTACTTTCCAAGTCTGCAAGTCTCAGAAATAGCGAAGAACTGGTTAAAACATTTAATAGTAGCCGAGCTAGTTGGAGTTTATGTAATTGCCACTGCATTATTAATCAGAACCAATTTGCCCGCAAACTTATCATATCAAGTTTCCAGAATACTATCATTATCAGGTAGTTCTATACAGAATTCCAATGTTTCCATAAAAGAAGTTGTATTCATTGATAATTGGTTTGATAGAATTTTTGCCCTTTCATGTATAATTACGATAATAGTTATAGTGATCAAAAAAGTGGCCGACGAAGATGATATGAACTCATATTCACAAGGCTCATATGATGAAGAATCATTTGTGGAGGGGCTCGAATATAAATTAGCATAGATAGTTGAATACCATGGCATATAACTCTAGGTCATACTAAGTATCGCGAAAAGTAATGTAGCCCTATCTTAAGTTTTAGGAACAACTTGAATAGATAAAGATTACGACTTTAGATCCGCGATCTTGCATTAGCACATCAATGTATGCTCAAAGTCAACTAAAAAGCTTAATAGTTCCTTCGCCTTCTTGTTGGTAGCAACACGTGAGGAGCGTTTCAGAAATTCTTCGGTTTATAAATCAAGTAAATGTTCCCCCGCAATTTTTCATATGAAAATAAACCTGATTACTCATTAGGTACAATCCATTGTACGTCTGTTCTGGTTGGGGTTACCCAAATACTACTACTGCAGCATATGTTTTTTGAATTTTGAACGTTAAAGTTTAAAGATTTCCTTCGTTGTATGGATTTGTGGGGGTAGTAAGTTTTAGATGAAGCTTACATAAACCTCCAGTTTTTCTACTGTTGAATAATTCATACCAGTTCATCAGAGTTATGTCTTCTATTACATTAACTAAGGAATCTCACAAGAATCCCAGCAAATTCAGAATCAATTATCGAGATCTGCAAGATATCTTAGGACCAATTCCAACAGTATTGCACAACGATAAATTACCCACCATAAAATCACACTCCAATGTTTTAATTATAGGAGCAGGATTTGCTGGTATGGCAGCCGCAATAAAAACAATGCAAGAATTGAATGAAAAAGACATCTTGATAGTAGAGAGACATGACAATTTTGGAGGTACATGGTATGCAAATACATATCCGGGATGTGCCTCTGATATTCCTGCATTGTGGTATTCATATTCCTTTGCGTTGAATTCAAATTGGAGTAGAATTCAACCACCACAATATGAAATGGAAGAATATCTTTTGAGAATTGCAGATCAATATAAATTGCAAGAGAAGACTAGGTTCCAGACCAGAGTTGAAAATTGTAAGTATCAAGACGACAGTGCATCATGGATTGTTGAAGCTTATGATGTAAAGACTGGTCAAAAAATAATTCATACCTCAAAAATAGTATTGGCATGTCAAGGTGGTTTAGTCCAACCGTTACAATTAGACGTCAAGGGTTTGGAAAGGTTTATGGGCAAGTACATGCATTCTGCCATTTGGGATCATTCTGTTGATTTTCGTGGTAAAGATGTTATAGTTGTTGGAAATGGATGCTCGGCAAATCAAGTCGTACCTTCCTTGTTGAACGATCCAAAGTTTAGTGTTAAATCACTTACTCAAGTTGTTAGGTCAAAGCATTATATTCTGCCGCCACTCCCAAGAATTGTATTTTGGTTATACAATTTCCTATCTTTTCATTATTTTGGTTTATTATTTGTGCGCTTATTAATTATATTCATTGGGGAACTTAGATTCCCGCTTTTCAAAGGCACAGGTCCAATATCAAGATTTGTACGTTGGATCAACACTATTATTGCCGTTAGATACATGAAGAAATATGCACCAAAAAAGTATTGGGATAAAATAATTCCCAATTACAAAGTTGGGTGCAAAAGATTGATTTTTGATTATCAATACGTGCCAAGCTTAAATGATCCAAGAATAGATTTAAAAATTGAAGCTATTGATGAAGTGGTTGAAAATGGTATGATCCTTAAAAACGGTGATTTTATAAAAGCTGACGTCATTGTTGCCTGCACTGGATATGACGTTATAAAGTCATTTTTTAACTACAAAATTACTGGTCGTAGAGGAATGGATATTTCAAAATTTTGGAGGGAAGAGGGTCCAAGCGCTTATCGAACACTTTTAGTCAAAGATTGTCCCAATTTCTTCATGATAAATGGACCAAATGTAGCCACGGGTCACTCATCTGTTGTAATGGCTATTGAAAATGGTATCAATTATTACTTGAAAACAGTCAAACCAATTCTCCAAGGTAGGGCTAAGTCTATGTGTGTCAAATCAAAAGCTTATGACAATTGGTTCAATTCAATTCAAGCAGAATTAAAAAGGTCTGTTTTCGGCACCCCGTTTGGTGGTTGTGTTTCTTGGTATTCCAACGACCAAACGAATTCTACTTCATATCCCTGGTCGCAAATACATTATTGGTATATAACTAAGTTCCCCAATTATGAAGATTTGGATTATGAAAAGAACAAGCTAGATTAGATATTTCATGTCTATTTAAGGATTGTATATTTAGTACAAATATTGACTGTAGATCTTCTTTAATTTGCGGTTGAAAGATTCACAGCTTTTGATTTTACGGAGGTTCCATACCCTTTATGGCACAATAAAAGCGCTTACAATAATCTACATCTAGACTATATGCGGCTACCAAACATCTTGTAACTGCATTGAAGTAAATAATGATATTACGGCAATATGAAGAAAGTTTGGCATTGATTTTGGAATTTCATATTATAGTACAAATAAAGGTAGAAAACCATGTCTCGTTATTGAGAATCTCTTATATTCTCTTCTTCACCAACTTTTATTCATTTATCGTGCATAAAACCAATTCTTTCTCATCGCAAACTATTTTATTCCTATGGGTATCCTCTATATTGCCATTTTCTAATTCGTATGGGATTTATAAACCCAGGTAAACCCTTCAAGAATAGAAAATTACGGCCTAACCGACAGAAACCAACAAAGCAAAGATTATGTACAATACTTTCATGCGTCACTCCACGTCAAAAGCAAAATGATACACCCAAGAATAGTAAATTTAGATTAGAGTACCTTCCCGTTGATCTAATAAGGAAAATCTTTATATATGCTGGTCCCGGTAATAATTTGCCGCTAGTTAATAGAAGAATATATCATATCCTTGAGTTTCATGCAGATTCAGAGGATGGTTTATGGATCAATTACTCATTGGCTTCACTGATGATTGAAAATTTCTTTGTTTATGATGTAAACACAAGGTTGAATGGAGAGATAATTGATGCCAAGATAAAGTTCTTTGAAGAACGGCTAAGAATGGTTGAAAATTTTGAAGAATGCCAGCAGAGCCATAATTATCGCTCTTTAAAACAAGTCTTGAATACCATTAGGAATTCTTGGGTAAGGTATCAGAGAACGGATAACAGATTTGTCTTTCTAGATGAGATACTAAATTATAAGTTTATTTCTGAAAGGTTATTAAGAAGTATATATTCTCCGAATAACGACGGATTCTTTCGGTTTAAAACAAGTCAGGAAATACTTCTCAATCGAAAACTGAGATTAAGGTTCTTTCGCATCAAATTCCGAGAATTGTCCTTCTATACAACTTCGCTTGAAAAGGAATTATCTTCAGGAGAAATTAATACAAATGAAAATCCAGTTTTTTTGGGTAACAACGACGTCGAAGAAATTGAAGATGAGTTAAATCCGCCTTTGCCTTATTATGATGACGAAAATTTGCCAACTGATGGATTTGCAACTTCTATACAAAGTATTGAAGAAGCAGTTTTGCAAGGATGTGAATTTGTGGAAGAAAGTGGGGAAAAATATGAACCTGGAAGATTTCGTATTCCAGATCACATCTATGTAAATAGTCTAAAGTCTCTTCGGCTGTTCAAGATACTTCGTCTCATACTAAATAATGAGAGTTGTGGCGTGTCTGATGGGAATCCAATTATATTAAGTTTATTAGAAACCTTTCAGCCTGACAAAATAGTTTCTCAGAAAGCAGGCTCTCAGAGACATGTATCATTTAATTATTTAACTAGATTAATACTACATTATACACATAACCCAGATTTCTTGCTTACTGACTCCATAATAGAGGCATTCAAGTTGTATAGTTTTTATTCGACGGAGGATTGTTCAAAATGGGATTTAAATGATAATATTCAAGATATCTTGGAAAATATAAGAGCTGCAATTATTGTTTTACTCCGTTATTATCTTCTTAGTGTTCCTGATAATGAAGAAAAAAGACGATTATGGATTACGGCTATAGAATTAAAAAATACGTCTTTAATTGCTATGCTACGTGATTTTGATGAGCACCCAGATTATGATATTTTACATAAATTTTCATAGGAATGTAGAATGTATTTTAATAAAGGATACGAAGCTTTTACCAATTTCTATATTAATGTCTACAATTACAGACTTTAATACTGTTGATCAATTATAGGTTGATGATGATGCTGTTGCTGTTGCTGGTAAGGATCACTTAGTGGATGTTGCACAGGAGCAGGAAGTGTAATTTCATGAAACCAAGGATGCTGTAATGCTTGTCTTGCCGTAATTCTTGCTTCGGGTCTCATTTGCAATAAGCTTTGTAACAAATTCAAGCCCATTGAGTCTAGATTAGGCACAATTAATCTTAAATCTTGAGGAACAAAAATTTGCCAATTATTTTTGTAATTAGTGAACTGACTTATACCAGGCCAAGTTCTTTCATTTGGCGTTCCCATCAATCTAAAAATTTTGATTAATTGATCTTCATTAGCAGTCCCAGGGAACAATGGTTTCCCAGTACACATCTCTGCAAATATACAACCAGCTGACCAAATATCAATAGAAGTGGTATATGCTCTTGAACCTAACAACACATCTGGAGCCCTGTACCATAATGTAACAACTTCATTCGAGAAAGTATTGAATGGAATTCCAAAAGCACGAGCTAATCCAAAATCTCCCAACTTCAATTCCCCTTTATTGTTAATTAACAAATTCTGTGGTTTCAAATCACGATGTAATACTCGATTATCATGACAAAACATTATTCCCTTTAACAACTGAAACATGAAACTCTTGACGATTTTTAAATCTAAAGCACCTTGTTGACCATGAACTTCCATATATTTTTTCAAATCTTTATCCATATATTCGAATACTAGAGTTAATTTGTTTTCTGTGTGGATTACATCATATAAGGTAACTATATTTTCATGATCCAATTCTTTCATTAAGGAAATTTCTCTAATTGCTGTTGATGGTGTTCCTTCTTCTGAATCTAGATTAATCTCTTTGAGAGCAACTAATGCTCCCGTGGCCCTATTCCTGCCTTTATAAACTGTAGCGTAAGTTCCTTCCCCTAATTTCTCAAGTTGTTGAAATCTGAAACACGTCTAGTTAGTATACAAGATGCTGGAAAAATTATTCAATCAATAAGCTTTTACATATACATACTGAGAAGACGATCCAGTCATTTTCTATGGTTACTATTATAATTGTAAGAATTTCCAAATTTAATAGAATTGGTTAATAATATGTGCTGATAGTGAGCCAGCTTTGTCCCGACAAAAAAACGAGCTTTCTTTCTTGCGCGATTGAGACATAAAAAGTAAAAATATCTCACTTGACAACTATCAACATCCCTTTCGTCAAGAGTTGTTGCGGAATACGAAAGTGTTTACTAAAACCTACTGAGAGAAACAGAGAAGTGAGATTACTCAGTGTGTCATGTCTATTAGTAAGTCTAGTGACTTCTAGGTGCTTTTTTCATTAAATTCATTGAATTCTCAACCCAACCATCGGCACCGCCCTCCATAGCAATAATGTCTAGTACTCTAGTTTGTTTGATCACTTCAGGTTCGTCTTCAAGTTGTGGCAACCTTTTACAGCTCATTATTGCTGCATTTCTGGTACTTGGAATTCTCAACATTTCTTTCTCTACTTGCCAACCATTCAAGACTGCAATATCTTCAACGTGATCAACTAATGATCCATAGGTTGAAGCCTGTGGCATCGGACCTTTGTTTAACTTTCGTGGTGGATATCTAATTTTCATCCCGTTCAATGCATGTGAGCAACATGGGATAACCATGAATGGATATCCAAGGAGTGGTATCCAACAAGTTAATTCATCTGAATGATTACCGATTATAAACGTACTTTGTGGGAAATCTGTTGTAGTGTTAACCTTGGAAGATTCAAGTAGACTACTTGATGTATGGTATTTTACAGTATTTGTAGTTTCATTTTCTGCAAATTGTCTTCCATTGTCAGTGATATTTGGTGCCATCTTAGCTAGAGCCGGATGAGGTTTTAATAATACACTTGGAACTATAATTTGTTCTAATAAGTTTTTCTGGACATCTGCCGGATATAGTGACCATGACTTTCTTGCTCTTGCATCTATTCCTTTTCCTTTATAGCCTTCCATGTTCAAAATATACACTAATAATCCGTTACCACAGCCTAGATCTCTAAATTCCAACTCATCTTTTTGAAATTTCTTCAAAGCCCAATACTCTATCAAAAACGCTGCTATGGCCAAATCTTCAAATACGTGTTTTTTGGGGTCAGTACTCTCACACCACTGGTTAACCAATTGAGAACTATATTTCTTTTTCAAACTAATATATCGATTTTGGAAATCTACTTTTGGTACAACTAAATCATGAGTCACTCGTTTTAAGTAACCTAGTTTAACTCCACCGGAATGTTTCGTGGATGTTTGTAATAATCGCAATGCAATTCTAATTGGTCTTTCCAGAGGCATCATATTTTTCAATATATCCCCTTCTACGGTGGAAACTTGGTAATCAAAAGGTAAGTAATGAATGGAAACATTTGACTTGTGATACAATATTCCTACTCCATAAACAGGTGGTAAATAATATGGAATTTCATTTTTAGTTTGAATATGAGGGATATATACAATTAAAACAGACTCGGTCTCGTCATCATCGGAAGCTAAGACTAAACATGTTTGATTAATGATATAGTCTTTAAATGGATTTCGAGGAATAATTCTTCTTATTATCTCGTACTTTTTTCGAAGCTTTATCTTGCAATTAGCATTTGGTATATCTCTCATGTCAAGATCATTCAAGTCCCGATGAAGTATGATATCATCATCCGTTTCCGAGGGGAAGTCGGGCAATGCATCTATGAGCTTACTTACAAACATTGTATCTCCTTTTTTAGGATCATATGTGTTTTCTTTTAGAACATCTGCTCTCATTATAACTGTGGAATTTATATTTGGTTGTTTTATTATATGTGACATTGCCTGTTCAAAATGACTTGAGTCAAAGTCAACTGGCTGTTCATATATTGGAATCCATAAATCTCCTAGTATTGATGATTGGGATACCATGAAATCCGGCTCCTTTATGTTGTCCTTTTGTTTATATGTCATTGAAGGATTTGGTACTAATTTAGAGAATGAAATCATCTCGTCAAAAAATTTTTGAACTTTAACTCGCGATACATTTGACATAAACATTAGAGAATTTATTATTACTGTGAAGCATGTGCTATAAATCAATGAAGTAAGCATCCGTGATATCGCTATACTTATGCTTTTTATAACAATAATGGCACTTGAATATTTCCATTCCCTTCTTGGAAAGTTGCCAAATACTATCTCGTAACGCTAAATGTTGACAATAGTTCAATACAACAACCTGAGTAGAAAACGGATTATCAACCATATATTTTCTCTTCATTCGTTTACTCTTGTTGCTTTCATCAGCTATGGTTGTTTCTGTCATATATTGTGTTATAGGCACCGATTGTTCTCTCGATACTGGACATATGAATATAGGGTGGTACTTAAATAAAAACCTATTAGAATCGGGTAATTGAAAAGGTAATTCAAAGTGATATGTTGCAACGTGATTAACAATTTGGTTTTCAGTCGGAGCTGATGTTCCCCCATTACCACTGAATTCTTCTGTCTTATTTGAATCCGGTAATGCCTTTAATTTCTTCAATTTGAATTGAATCTGATTATATTTATAAAAGCTTGGTAAGTATATATGACCTGCAAGTATACTTTGAAATAATGAAGAATCATTAGATAGTTTTAAATCTTTGCAGTATTCGGATATGAATTCATTGGAAAGATTGACAAATATGTTATTGTTCTCATGAACCCTTTCAAAACTGTTGAGCAATTCTGAAACGAATTTAGCTTCACCACCATGATTAGATTTCCTGTGATTATTTTCAATATCAAATCCCTGCCGCATCTTTTTAATAAAGTTACGAACTATATTCATCATATGCTTTTTGGAAAAATCATCATAATGCGTATTTCTGTCAGTTTTAAATAATAACAATGTCATTAATGGTGATATTTCATGAAGATAATCTCTACAAAATTTTGAAAAAATGTCCTTGGAGTATAAGTACGCTGCAAGTGCATCATCTAAGGTAAATAACAGATCTTTCCCATTAAATAGTATTACGAATTGAAGCATATGGAATTTGAATTCAATGCTGCTAAAGAACTCATCGTGCTCCTTTACAATAGAATCCTTGGATAGAAAAACATTTTCATTATATTTCTCCTTAAACCATTTTAAAGCTAAGGCTAAATCATGCTTAACAGTAATGTTATCAACAATCTGATTCAAAATCTCAAACTTTCCTGACAATACTTTATCAATAACAACGGGTGAGCTAGGTGACAATTCTTTGAGAATTGTTGGAACAATATCACATTGCCCGATTTTCAATAAATGAAGTATTATTGCTTTGATCAATTCCTCTCTATTTTCCATTTTAATTCTCTTTAGTTCAAGGTCGGAAGAGGGCGACGCTGGAGGTGTCAAGGGTGGCGTCAATCCATTTTCGACATCAAATAAGTCTGAATCGTTCGCAGGATAGCTATTCAAGATTAATGGATATGTATAAGCATCATCTAAGTCAATATTAAACTTTGAATTGTTTAGTATATTCTTCAGGAACTTATTACTGGCAGAATTGTATGACTTCAACCTGCCTATTGAAGACTTGTACCAATTTTCTGAGAGTTTCAGGATATTATCCACGGATTCCGATCCAATGCTTGTAGCACCTGCAGCTTGTTCTTCTTGTTCAAGACTCAATTCTGCCTGTAGGTTAGACTCGATTTGTTTTAACTCATTTAGAAAGTTATCAGCATCATCAAGCAATGCAGATAGATTTTCTTCACCAGCAGAATTGAATGCATTAACTTCTGAGGATAGTAATTCTAGTAAGGACGTAGTCATCAATAATATATTAAAGAAAAGATGAAACCAAGATAAGGGACAGTTGGTTGTAAATACTCCACAGAAAAAATGTTGGTGATCTCTCAATTGACTGAATCACCTCAAGGGGTATACATCACTTATTTATACTTCAGTAAATATTAACATGCATTTGAGAGTAGAGATGTTATTCCAGTAAAAGTAAACTTCCTATATAACATATATGTAACAGAATGCCTAATTTCGAGAACGTATTTTGGTACCGCGTACTTGGCTGGAACATCGACCTTCAGACTCCAAAAAAACCATCTATCCAGCAGTCAGCCGAAGCATACAACCACTACAAAATGATTATGAACACTTTTGAATTCTCTCTTCTGCTAATCACGTTATCATATGTCCAAGTAATCGGCCTTAACGAGCAATTCTAACGCTAAATGTGTAGGTATATTAAACTCCGGAACGTCGCCATGTTCAGCCTGGTCTTTATATTTATAGTGATAATATAGATATTCGACAATACATTCCAATATATCACCATCCATATCAAGGTCTATTCTTCCTGTTTTACCTTCTTCAAAACCTTGTGAATTTCTCAATACGGATGATATTGAAGCAACTTCTTTTAACACAATAAATTTGAAATTATCCGCTGAAACTAATGTGACAAATTCGTCAGATGACATATTATCGGACCTATTGATTGTCAAGTACTGCGATTGGAAAGTAGATCAAACGAAAACTGTTGCTATTGACTGATTATGGATTGATTGATCGCGTTGCAGTTTTTTTGATAATTAAACCAAAAAAAGTCTGATACTTCAACTAGAGACAACACAAAAGGCAATAGCCCACTAAGAAACAAAGCAATGCCATCTAATCCGAGTTTCAATTGGCTGAGGTTACAAAATGTGTATTACAATCTAAGAACTTGTTATGATTCCCTCAACTGGTCAGTTGAAAATCTATATTCCAATTACATAGTTGCATTATCTTCAAATACAACATTGATTGCATTGGCATCAAAAGGAGTACCGCACCCAAATCTAATAGAGATATATTCGATAAGCGGTTACAAAATATGGACAATAGTTTATAATAGTAGTCAAATTGATTATGTGCATAGCTTTCGTTTTAAGGATGAAGATTTGGTCGTGATTTTGAATAATGGCAAATACAGATATTATGACGATTTGATGGGGAATTTCAATGAATATCAGTTTACTAAAGATTTATTATTAATGAATGATGTAGGAACTGCTCAAAATACAAACAGAGACTTAAATGAAGAACTTAGTACCACTAGATTGATCACAAATTTGGAAAACAATGAAACTGAGGAGATTATAAAAATCATGGAGGTTAAGATATGGGACAAGTATCTTATAGTTCGATTGGAAAATAAAATGGTCATTTCTGATCTAACTAGTTTTTTAAATTACCAAATTCCCTTGATCAGATTTCAGCTGCAGGATATTACTACTTTTAATGTTCAATCCGGTGATACATCAAATTCTATTATTATTCATTTGGCATACAAAAATACTATAAATATACTCAACATTGACTTAGAGCTAACTTCTTATGAATTCATAGACCAAGAATTAACTGATGGACCATTTGCAAATATTTCAATTTCGCCTAATGGGCAGTTAATTTCGTTGTACAACGGTGTACTAAAGAAGATATTTGTTATAAGTAAACGGTATGATCAGATCTTACTAGAGTATGACACTTCAAATGAATCAAGCAAACCATTTCAAATAGAATGGTGTGGGAATGATGCAATAGTTTTATCATTCAAAGATGAAATAAAACTTATAGGACCTGGTCAACTGTCAATATCTTTTTTTTACGACATTGAGGATGATGACGAATTTGATTTAAATAATTTATTGTTAAGGCATAATGAAAGAGATGACTTGACATATACTATTCCAATCTTACATACTACGATAGATGGGTTAAAAATTATGACTACTAATAAAGTTCAATTTTTAAGTCGGGTTCCTAAAAAGAGCGTTGAAATGTATCAAGTTGGATCTAGTGAACCAAGTAGTATATTAGTTGATTGCATTGATAAGTTTAGTCTGAATGCCTCCAAAGCAGATGCAAATATATCAATATTGAAATCCGATGGAACTCTATTAACTGCAATAAATGACTGTTTGGAAGTTGCACTTGACGAGTTCGACCACATTTGGCAAAAGCGGGCATTAAAAGCTGTTTCCTTCGGTAAAGTGTATTATGATGATTATTACGATTCTGAAAAGTATTTAACCGTTTTAAATAGCATAAAAGTATTGAATCAAATTAGAGCTAGTGAATTGGGATTATTCTTAACATACCAAGAAGTACAAAATATAGGATGGAAAGAAGTCATAAAGATGTTGCTTCGAAGAAATCAACATTTCTTAGCTTTGAAGATTATTGATAAATTAAATATGGGAGATACCAAGACGCTAGTATACATTCATTGGTGTTGTTACAAGATAAGAAAAGAATTAGACATGTCAGATATTCAACTATTCAAAATAATAACAAATAAACTATTGTCATTAACCAATGATAGCTGTAATTATATATCCGTTGGTAGAATTTCAGATATTGCTTATGAAGAGGGGAGAATAATATTGTGTAAACTATTAATCAATCTCGAGCCTTCAGTAAATAAAAAAATTAATCAATTCTTGGATTTTGAAGAATCTGAATGGGCGTTAATTAAGTCTTTCCAAGCAGGCGATTATGACTTGGCTCAACTTATATTGTTATATTTGCAGAACACATTATCTATATCACAGTTTTTCAAGGTACTAAATCAAAATGAGAGTTTGGTTAAAATTGATGGTGTAGTAGATGAATTGAAAGATTTAGATGTTGATTTGAGAACAGAGTCTATGTCTGTGACAGGTGACGTAATTGGTCATAATTGGGTTGAATCCATTGGAAAGTCAATTCCTGATCTATTGGAACAATACTTTGTGCATGAAGATAAAATTAATGAATTGAATGTATTCAAACTAAAAAGATTTAGAAAAGAAATGAATCCAGAAGGCGAAGAATATTATAATCAATATAAGCAAATGCTACAAAAATCGATGAATAGATCTTTACAAAAAAGGACATTTAGAGCTTTACAGCGGGAATTGAGTATATTAGAATTACAAAAAAGGTTGGGTGAAACTTATTTATCCAATTTCTATAATGAAAAATCATTATCTTCTATTATAATCAGATTAATTAAAATGAATCAAATTAAACCAGCATCTAGAATTGTGAAAGATTTTGGTATATCTCAAGAAAAATATTGGTATCTTGTGTTGCATACTTATTCTGACTTACGAGAGTTTAACAGATTATATGAATTTGTATTTGGGTCATTGGAGTCAAGCAGTGGGAAATCACCTATTGGATTTGAGCCATTTATTAATACTTGCTTTAAAAATGGAGCTCCTAAAAGTCACATATCTGCGTATATTCGTAATTCAGTAAAGTATAAATATGGCGAAAAAGTTAAACTTTTCGTTAAGAATGATGATTATGAATCAGCTGCAGTGGAAGCATTCAGGAATAAGGATATTGAAATATTAAAGAGCCTTGAACAAAACGTTCCGATTACAAATCAAAATGGTGCTAGGGTTGTAAAAGATTATATTCAAAAGTTGGGTTATTAGTTTTTGTTTAATTTACCGTCTATTATATTTCCAAATGTAGAGCCTTCTTCCCCGGTTAACCAACATGGGACAGTCTCTGGATTTAGAATCATATTTCCTTCATCTGCTGTGACAACCGCTAATTCATGTAATCCAGCAAAAACGTCTGATCCAGAGAGTTTAAATTTGATTGACGTTCTTTCTTCTTTAATTTTTTCCATTATGGTATATTCGGCAAATTGAATAGGTGCAATTGAAGCAAATACCGAATTCTTGTCCTCTTGATCCAAATCTTCGTCATTCGTCTCTTGAAGAGCTGCAATATTTCTCTTTCTTGAAGAACATTTATTATCTTCGAATAGCCTCTTGGAATTCATATTACCGGTAACTGAACCTTTGAATCGAAGATTTGCAATTTTTTTCAACCGCTTCATCTTTACATCCTCAACTTCTCCATCCTCTTTCTCTTCCTTGCCTCCTTTGCTCAACACTCGATGATCCTCAATTGAGCTTAAAGGTAATATATCAACGGCTCCGTCAGCGTAAGGAATCCATATACCTAAGCTATGTGAGAATCTTGAATTTCCCTTCAATATATGCATCGATTCCAATGACCTTATTGGCTTCTGGTTCTCGTTTGTATGAATCTTTAATAAATTGCTTTGACTCTGAGGCAAACTTCGTTCAATCGCCAGCATCACAATTTCATGAATCATATCACTACTGAATGAATGAATTATATGTGGAGAATTTAGAGGGATGGCAAAAAAGTAAGGCTTGTGTGACGATATATGTGGTTTTTGGGTGTCTTTCAATTGTAGATCAAATACCTGTATTCGTATTAGGATCATAGGGAGCTTCGGATGCTTACAAATGTATATGTACGTCAAGTATAACTTTGATAACTGGTTGAGTAGATTCTGAAGGAATGATTGCGGATCAAGTGATATGTTAGTTTTGTTATCATTCATATCTTTAACTGTGGAATAAACCCAACTGAAAAGCCCAGGCTTATCAATGATTAATTGGCAATCTAATTGTGAGATTTGAAGCAAATTCAATCCCTTGTGCCAGTACTCATAAACTATCTTATCAACTATCTTTCTCTTTGGTATCCTAGGCACTTTCTGTAGGTGTTTTACCTCTTTGACAATCTTGTTATTGAAGCCCTGCTGGGTATATATTGAATCTATTGGTAATTGAGGTTGAGTATTTACTAGTTTTGTCCATAGTATACTAAATTGAAACAATGAATTTTTTGGCAATCTATCTAAGATATTGCACAATGTTTTAGTGGACAAATATGGGACATATGTGTTTGGCAATACGTTTTTATGCACTGATTCTGTCATAAAAAAATATAAAAAAACTACAATAGAAAAAGGATTTGTCAGTTCTGTAATGTAACTGTTGATATAAGTTTATATCGGAAGATAATTGGTTAGTAGTAGCTGGTACTTGGTTGTTTGTGTATTGCATCGATTGTTTGTGTTTTGATCTGGTGGAGATATTCCCAAATAATTTTGAAACCGAAAAAAAAAAAGAATTCTGCGATGCTCTTCTTCTGATAATAAATAATTTTTCACCTATTTCTTATTAGAACTACGATTACTACTATTCAACAATAATTCCCTATAAGAGGTGCAATGTCTAGAGAAGAGAAGAATGTGCTGTCAGTAGCACCGGAATTACCGACAGAGGTAACTGTAACCACTCCGGCAACAAAGGAAAATGATGATGGGTTAGATCGTAAATCGTTATTTGTACGTTCAATACCATTTGAAACGACATCAGAAGAATTATCGGAATTTTTTTCACAGTTTGTTCCTGTTAAACATGCAGTAATAGTCACAGACGAAAATAAGCAAAGCAGGGGCTTTGGGTTTGTTTCATTTACTGCTGATGATGATACATTAACTGCATTAATAGAAGCGAGAAAAGCAAAGTTTAAGAATAGATTATTAAGAGTTGATATAGCCAAAAGAAGAGAGAGAAAAGATAAAGATACGGATTCAGAGAAAAAGCAAGTTGCTCCAGTTGAAAAGAGAAGAGCAAGATTAATAATAAGAAATTTGCCATGGAATTGTAAAAAACCAGATGAATTGAAGAAAATTTTCAGTAAATTTGGTTCTGTTTTTGATGCATATATTCCAAAGAAGAAAGGCGGGCAAATGTGTGGGTTTGCTTTTGTTATCATGAAAAAGAAAGCCGCTGCTGAAAAAGCTGTAAAAGAATGCCAGGGGTTAAAAATCAATGGTAGAGAAGTAGCTGTTGATTTCGCAGTTGAAAAATCCAAATGGGAACAAATGAAAGACGAAGAAAGTGAAGAAGAAAATGATCACGATGGTGAAGATAGTGAAGAAGATCATGTTGATGATGAAAAGGATGAAGATGAGGATGAGGATGAGGAAGGTGAGGAAGGTGAAGACGCTGAGGATAATAATCAAGATGACGAAAATGAAGGGGAAGATCAAGAATCCGAAGATTTCAACAAATTAAACGGCCTTAATTCTGATGATGATATTGATTCAGACGATGGCATAGAAATGAAAATTGAGGAAGAAGAATCGAAAGAAGTCGAAGAAAAACCAAGAAAGAAAAGTAATAGACAAGATCCATTTTCCGTATTTGTTCGTAACATTCCATATGATGCCGACTCGGAATCGCTTAAAGATCACTTTTCCACATTCGGGCCAGTTAAATATGCCCTACCTGTAATTGATAAAGAGACTGGCTTAGCTAAAGGTTCAGCATTTGTAGCATTCACCAAAGAAGGTGCATACACTAATTGTATTGAAAATGCTCCATCGGTAGGAAGTTCCACGTCTATGTTGATTGCCGATGATGTGTCCCCACAATATGTGTATCAAGGTCGTATATTATCAGTCACCTCAGCCGTAGACAGACAATCTGCGCATAAATTGCAAGAACGAAATTCTGCAAAGAGGAAAGAAGTATTGGGAAAAGCTCCAGGTGAAAAGGATAAGCGCAATTTATTCTTGTTGAATGAAGGTAGAATAACTGAAAATTCAAAGTTAGCTCAATTCATATCAAAAACAGATCTTGAATTAAGAGAAAAATCATACAAATTAAGAGTTCAACAGTTGAACAAAAATCCAACTTTGCATCTATCATTAACTAGACTAGCCATAAGAAATCTACCAAGAGCAATGAATGCTAAAGCATTGAAAGCTTTGGGTCGTAAAGCGGTTGTCCAGTTTGCAACCGAAGTCAAAGAAAGTAAAAGACAGCCTTTATCAAAAGAAGAAGTCAGTCGATCAATCAAGTTCAAAAAAGATTTGCATGGTGGCAATGATGAAGATGTCCAATCCAAGAATTCAAAACATAAAGGTGTTGTAAAACAAGCTAAAGTGATAATGGAGGTCAAAGGTTCTGGGGAAACCGGTCGTAGTAGAGGTTACGGGTTCATAGAATTTAGAGATCATAAAACTGCATTGCAAGGTTTAAGATGGTTAAATGCACATGAAGTTACAAGTCAGGAAATTTTGGAAGGGTTAGATGAAAAGGAAAAGAAATTGGCTAAATTAGATGGACTTAACAAGAGAAGATTAATTGTTGAGTTTGCTATTGAAAATGCCCAAGTTGTGAGAAGAAGAAGAGAAAAGGAAATGATAAGTCGTATGAATAGAGACAAGAAAGACGATGGATTTAATGAAGGTAATAATAAAAAGAGAAAAAGAGATGAGCAGAAGGATGACAATGTGTCTAATAACAAGAAACAAAAGAAAGCTAGAAAAGGATCTCAGAGGAAGGGTAATATGAATAAAGGTGGTAAACAACAATTTCAACACCAAGTAAAAGAACTGGAAAATAAATCTGGTCTCTCAGATAATGTTAAAAGTATAATTGGTCAAAAGAGAAGAAGAAGAAAAGGAAAGAAATAAATCAAATTGAATTCGAATAATGAATCAGTTTATACTAATATATATCTTTAACGAAACAATTCTATTGTACAGTCATAAAAACAGGAACTTGTAATAAGTAAATCATCATTAATAAAAAAATCGTCAATGATTAATGATATAAATGGGAATGAAACTAATTGCAATGAAGTAATAATTGAAATGAATGGATAAATCGTCATGTCATATTATATCATATCATATCATATCATATCACATCATATCACATCATATCATATCATATCACATCATATCATATCATATCATATCTTGTCATAGCCCAATAAAACTTTTGTCACTCTATAAGGTTGCATAATATCATTAAGTATTAGTCATTATCATTATAAGAAATAATCACTTCTTTGTTGCTTATTACTATTATTCTTTACACTTAAATCACCATCTTGAACAGCACTAAAAATTTTGAAATTTGGTTCTAGGTCTTCATCAACTTGCATCACACTTGCAACATTGCCACATCTATAACAATAGTTAGGAGCTGACCATACTGTAACAACATCTTTTTCTTTGAAATGATAGCGGAAACCTTCCATTACCAATTGATGAGCTCTTGCAATTAATTGTAAATTATTAATATGATTGAATTCACGGCTTACCTTCGAGCCGAACAACCATCCTGCACCACGAGGTGATACGGCCCAAGTATCTACATTATCGGGATCTGACCAAACCAAATCACAAAAGCCACCTTCATGAGGGACTTCTTGAGCCCTTGATAATACTCGGATTTGATCCAACATTCTAATCTCTGGAGATAATCCACCATGGACACACAATATTTTACCATCTATTATGGCTGCCAATGTCAAGAAATCAAAAACTTGACAGCAATATTTCCATACTGTTGTAGATCCATATTTTGTCAAGCATTCTTCATAAAACCCATAAACCTGGGTAATCTGTCTTGATTCATGATTACCTCTAACAAGAGTGATTCTATGAGGATACTTTACTTTCAAAACCATCAATAGTGTGAAAGTTTCCAAGGAAAAATATCCACGATCGACATAATCCCCCAAGAAAATATAATTGGTTTGGTTATCATCAGAAGGCAATCCACCAGAGATTCTGAATAGTTCCAATAAATCATGGAACTGTCCATGAATATCCCCACACACGGTGACTGGCGATTGTACAGGCTGTATATTTGATTCTTCCATTAATAGTTCTTTGACCAACTCACATAGCTGTTTCATATCTGATTCTGCTAGGGATGTACATTTTTTTATTGTTTCCAACCACTGGTCTGGACCTCGCTCTCCCATTCTTTTTTTTTCCAGTCTTATATATATATGGTGTGTATGATTATTATGAATAAGGAATAAATACTAAAAATTGCCACGATGAAGCAAAAATGTGATAAGGGATGTTGTTGTTATGATGGGATGAGAAAGTATTGTTTTCTTCTCTAAATAATTCTAGCTGCAATTGCCAAATCTAACTGATAGAAGTCCCTAACTATTCCAGACAAAATGGATTAAAAAAAGGTAAGGTTTATTTACAAAGAATAGATTAGTTGAGTTGTTGATACTTGCTTATTAATAGATTGATGGATTTGTTGAAATGTGAAATCTGTTGAAACAAATTTACAGAGAGAGAGAGAAAAAAATTAAAATAGAGCTAATCAGATAATTGAATCCAAACTTCAATAGTGGACACATTTACACACAAATCCGTCTCCCAAAAAAATTTTTACCACGGAGGATACCAAACTGATTGATTTCGGCTGTTTATAGCTTATATAAGAATTTAATTGATCAAGCAATATCTGGCGATGCTTTCATCATTAAGGATATCTTGTAGCAGGGCTACAACCAGATCAGTACGCTCGTTTTCAACTAAGGTTCCAGGACTGAACAAACCACAACCATCATCAGAATCTCCAGTAGAATCAAAAATTGAACAAATGAAGAGCAAAAAATCTTGGAGCGAATCGTATGCACCTGGCGCATCAGTTCAAGTTGATTTAAATGAAAATTTGTCTCATATAACTGAGAGTTTTAGTAAAGGAGAGCCTCCAATATATATTGCGCAACAATTACAAAGAAGATTCAAAGTTGGAGAAACGTATAATCCATTCGATTTCAGTATGAACAGATTCAATATGGAGAGAAAACAACTGCAGAAGCAAAATTTAGTTGACCCTTTTGAAAAAAGTGGTATAAATCCAAAAACATTGTACTTGATGCCTGAAATATTATCACAGTTTTTATCCTCAACTGGTCAAATATTGCCAAGAACTGTAACTGGTTGTAGTGCAAAGAACCAAAGGTTATTATCAGATGCCATAAAAACGGCTAGAAGTATTGGGTTGTTATCTTCTGTTCACAAGTATTATAGATATTTGCCAGTCAGAAACATATAGATCTGAATCTTGAGTCTGTGTCAAAGACTGAGCCATTTTGTACATAGCAAATAAACATAATTGATCGAAACTAATATGTACTATGATCTATTATTGATCAATTGGTAAGTCAAAGACGATTCTATAAGAATGGATTGATATACATTTGCCTCAACACATGTGGTTTGTTAACCAATAGTATTGTAGTACAAGCAGTAGTGTGCGGAGTAGTATGCAGGTTGTTATTCGATCTCTCCATATTTTTTATTACAGTCACTCTTCCGCTCAAGTTCAAGTTGTGTTTTTTTTTACCACCCCTTTCACCACAGATTCTTTTTAATACAAAGAGATATATTTATTTATTATATACATATCAATCAACTAGATTCCAATAAACTTCAGCAATGTTATCCCAAATTACTAGACAATCTGTTGCCAAGCAATTCTCCATTAGATCTTTCACAACATCCAGAATTATGATGATTGAGGGTGCGATTGGACAATCCAGAGATTCATTTTCAGAAAAAGAAAGAGCCCAAGAAAACGTTTACATCAAGAAACAAGAAGCTGCTCAATTGAAAAAGTTAAGAGAAAAATTACAGCAACAACAAGAAACCATTGATAAATTAGAAAAAGAATTGGATAATCACAAGAAGAAATAATTCATCTACTATCAACGATTTTAGTTGTATTTTGTTGGCATTAAAAAATGATGTGAGATGGTATGGGAGAAGAGAGATTGAATTTTCATTGATCAATTGCATTGTATTTTTGAGTTATATTTTGATGCTGAATAATCATCAATATCGGTGACTTCTTTTCGATTGATTTTCTTCTTTCTTTATCTCCATTAACATTGTAATTGCTTTGTTCTTATTTAATTAAATATTCAATATCTATGGTTCATAAAAGAACTTGATTCATACTCTGTAGATTCAGCGCTGATATCTATTGCATCGTAAGCCTTCTCTTTACTTTCTGTGAGGTTCTCTGCCAAAGCTTGCCTCTCATCGAATGTTCAGAAGAGTGTTCATGAAGTTGCCTCATTGATCAACTGAATAGAGGGCAGCAAATATAGGTAAGATTCATAGAAGACTTAATTGCTGAAAATCAGTTGCCAATTGTTGTTGCATGAATCATCCAACGATAATCCGAGCTATCTTTTGTAGGAATATGCAATTGCAGTTGAAGAGCATTGTCGCTGGTTCGGATTCTGTCCCAGGTGCTCGACCAAGAACATAGCAAAGAGTACTTGTAATACGGAGTTAAATATTTCCGACACCATACAATCTTAAACTTGAGATCTAGCAGTATTGGGGATTCGGTGACGGTGATTAACGGTGTAAATTACATATACCCGTCGAGGTTGCAGCACAGTAGCCTGAAAATACAGTTGACAAATGGGTAAGTATGCAAACTACAGGCAATAGTACTGTAAGTAACTTTTCATATTAAAGCAAATGTTTCAATTGAGGCCATTAGGCTATTGTTCTTATTAGAGTATATATTCGACTCTCTCTATCATAAAATATATAAAGTTAGTAAAGGTACTATTGTTAAGATAGTATTGCCCGAAGGCATTATTCTAGAAGAAGATCAATAACGATAGTCATTGGTGGGGGAGAAACGACTGACCTATGTGGAGAAACAGAAAGCAAAAAGAAAAATAGAAAAGGGAAGCCGGGTAACTTCAACCCACAGAATTCGCTGTGCAACACAAAATGTGTTCGAGAACAACAACCAGAGTTAACCTGTTGTTGCTGTAAATGGATATATTATATTGCCTAAAATAGTAATCATATTTCAACCATTCCAACTACTATTATCTGATACTCTGAGATGTATGTATACAGCTTACAGCTTACACACTCTATTCTATTTATTTAAAAATTATACCACACATATATCACTTTGTTAATTCAAAATTGTAGTCACTGTATTCTTTCTTATTAAGCACACACTATCCAGCACCTTGTATATCTGAAAATGGTGCTCAATCTTTTTGCAAGGAAGCTGTCTCAGACGCAGCTCCAACGCCAAGATAACGAAATTCCAAAATACAAGACGTCTCCAAAGCTCCCACAGAACAAGGACTTAGGTTCAACCAAGGGAATTGTTTATAAATCGCCAAGGATAGCCCTTCCAGGTGCCGCTCCTTCTTGGTCCAATTCACGAAATCCGTCTGGTTCAACATCACCTATAAGTTCACCGAATTTAAGCCAACAACTGAAGAAGAAACCGTTATTGTCAAATCAAACTGGGGGTAAAAGAGTGAATGTACATGAGGATAGACAATCGAGGAAGGTGGCTAGAGCAAGGCCAGTGATTAGGGGAAGTCGGAGAGATAGAAGAAGTAGTGTTGCTTCCAGAGAGTCTTTGATTCTACAAATAAAAGCAGCATCTTGGGAATCGTTATCATCAAGAGAACAAAGAAGAAGAAATAGCAATATTGGTGCAAAAAAGATTCAACGAGCTAAAAGAAATTCAAGAATGGCTCAACCTCCGTATCCTGTTAATGATATCGTTGATCTAGAAATTGATAATGAAGATGATGATGAAGTTGTAGATTTCCCTCGAGGCTTTGAACAAATTCATTTGGAAACAGTAAGAAATAGTGATAGCAACTGTTGCAACAGCAATAGAAATAGACGAGTTGATCAAGGTAGAAAAGAAAGAAGTAGCAATGAACATGAACAGCGTGAGAACAGAAGTAACAGAAACCAAAATAGCACACAACCTCGAAAAAGAGTTGGGAATAAGTGTAGACAAAACGAGTCTGGCTTTGCTCCAGGGATGGAGGTTGTAAGCTTTATTAACCAGCGAGAAAGGAATACCAACACTATGGTGAGCACATCAAGAACCGTGCTTGAAACCAACAATGATAGGGAAAGAACCCATGAAGCAGCTATGATTTTAGAAAGAGCAGAAAGTATGTCCGAATTGAGTAGAAGAGAAAGAAGTCCAAAAGAACTAAAGCGTCAAGTAAATGGTCCCTTGGATGAAGGAGTTGTTACTGATAATCAAAGAAGATTTGATTTAGAAGGACAAATGCTTGAAAGAAGGATGAGGGAAAGACAAAGCTTTTCTGCTCAACAAGAAAGTAGAATATCAATAGAAAATATAAGGATCGATACGCTTCATCGTCAAACTGGAGCTGCCGAATTTCAAAGAACCATACCTGAATTTTTGATACCCAGAAATGAAGAGCAAGTAAGTCTTGAGAATGCGAGTCATGAAAATTTACGTGAATATGCAGCGCAAACACTACCAGTTGCAGCAGAACAACCAGAGTCTCAAAGGTCTCGATTTCAAGTACAAGCACCGCTTCAGCCTTATTCACAAACCCAATCACGGACTCAACCACGGATTCAACCTCAGACTCAACCTCAGACTTGGCCTCAAGACTATTGCATCCGTACATCAAGTGAATCATCAAGATTGGAGCAAACAAGAAATGCAATAATTGCAAGGCTCAATTCTCGTATAGACCCTACTCGAGTACCGTCAGACGTTCACGAATCACCTCCACCATTATACGAACACACATCGCCATCAGGTCATTCGCCCCCATACCGTGAAAAGCTCCATAAAAAGGTAGATTTGATCTCATTTGATCCGAGATATTCAGTACCTGTGCTACGTATTAACAGGCGATTAGTTAGGACTCCGAATAACTTGAGGAAAACTATTAAGAAATTGATCACTTTGAATATCGTCCCTGAAGAAATTGATTTGTGGGATATCAGTAAGGTTGATGATGGAGATTTTTTGAATGTTTTGCCTAGTTTGCTTGATAGTTCCAATGAACGAGAGTCAAGAGCATCAAGGGAGGAGAGACAACAGCAATATGAAGAGGAATTACAAAGAGCATTGGCTATTTCATTGGAGGAACGAAATCAAGGGGAGTTGTTCCGAGGATTTAGATATAATCACCACAGAAGAGAGAGGAGTACTGACAGCGACGAGTTTGTTGATGTTGATGAAGCTATTATGAGATGGCACCAAGAAGATCACGAAAGACAACAGTTGCAACAACAGCAACAACAGCAACAACAGCAACAACAACAGCAACAACAGCAACAACAGCAACAACAGCAACAACAGCAACAACAACAAAGATTACAGGTTTCTGGATCTTTTATATATCATTCACCTAGACATGCCAACTCGTCGGTGTCTTCGTATATGACAGCTTATTAGTGTGTATAGTACGTGTACTTAATATTACTGCCGACTTTTATTTCAGGTGAATGCTACCAATATCAAGCGGTGGAACTGAGTTTCCACAAGAAAAAACTATCCGGCTCCAGATATTAAATTTCAACTGACCACCTTCATAGGTATATGAGAATATATAATGCCAATCTTGCCAGATGATTATCTTCCATACCTAGACTACCTTCCAGACTTGCAGAAATGTGTTAACCTATTTATGACATTCACACCGTTGTTTTCCTACGGATCAACGTGTTATTCCATCCATCGTAAACAAACTTCTATGGGGTTTTCCCTCGATATCTGTGCTACGATGTTCATGGCCTCGATATTGCGTATATTCTACTACATTTGCACGCCGTACGAAATAACGTTGTTGCGACAGAGTATAATCATGGTCCTCATCCAGAGTGTGTTGCTCAAAGTTAGTTTACACTATCGTTCCAATGCCTACGATCCGGAGACGTTGACGAATATGCCATTGCTACAAAACGAATTGAACATGCGGGTCCCGCGAAGGCTCAGCTCGGCCAACATAACGGAGCACAGCACATACTGGCTAGGCACATGGACCAAATCTCTCTCGCGAATGGCATACGACGTTGCCACGCTCATTACGAGCTATACGACAGCGATCCTTGCGCAAACAATCAAGCTTTTTGACGTTTACTACAAGCGGCCCTTGTTGTTCTGGCAGTGGAAGGAAGAATACAGGTACTGGTATTTCTTAGGGTACTTTACGGCCGTGTTTGCTCTCGCGACGTTGGCGTTGAAAGATAATTCTGCGTATGCAAACACAATCGGAATCATGGGGTTGTTTATGGAGAGCTTATTGCCGCTCCCGCAAATCCTTTTATTGAATAGATTACAGCTGGTGGAAAACTTCAAGGTCATCCTCCTACTAAGCTGGTTGGGCGGGGATTGCACAAAGATCTCTTATTTGTTGTTTGGGACAAATAACATCTCCATCATTTTCATCCTCGCCGGTTTATTCCAAATGAGCTTGGATATATATATTGCTGTGCAATTCTTGCAATTGAAATATTACGGTCCACGGAAAGAGATTCCGCAATCCATGGACGACATAGTTGAAACCCTAGTGCTGTCGCCAGATTTGGAAATGAATTTGCTAGAAAACAGTCATTTTACTAGATCTGTTTCATCATTAACTAAAAGCATACCATTGGCATAAGTTTCAGAAATGTACAGTGAAACAGGAAATAGAAAAAATCAACTCTGCATTATTATAGAATCTATACACAGATACATTAACTGTATATATACATGCATTTAATATTAAAAATAAAATATGGTATAACTATATATAAGAAATTGTAAAACAAAAAAATATGTATTATTGAAAATATACCGCCTAGCCCAATTAAATTCAAATTACCCTAATCTCTTTACACCGGAATGTATTCAACATTCTTTTTAGCTTCATTGATTAAATCTAAAGCTTCTTGACCACTTAATCCATGTTTGATTTTAATATGTCTTGATAATGCATCGCCTCTTGAAAATGTCTTTTCTTTTCCATTTCCAGCCCCCCCATTCACTCTACCTTCACAAATAACACATCTGAAAATTTTCTTCATTGATGCATGTATGGTATTTTGATGTCTGATTAAATCATAAGGTCGAGAAAATTGTTTGTTACATGGTTCACCTGTATTTGGATTAACTAAATTACATTGATGATTTGGATTATTCGCAGTAATTTCTGCCCCTGAAAGTGATGCTACTTGTTTCTTTTGAGATGAACCTTTTGATTCATTCGATTTTATTGATGCAACTGGGGTAGTTGCCGTGGTGTGTTCCTCTTCGGAATCGAGCAACATATTATCTTCTTCTACTTCTTCTTCAGTAATGTGTGAAGAAGGTGAAATAATCGAAGGAGAAACCTCTTGTTGTTGACTAGTTTCCTGCTTTTGTTGTTCCATAACTTCCTTGAAGTCATCAAATGTAGCGTAATCATTAAAATTGCCGTTGCTGTTCATTATAAAGTCATCAAATTCTTCATCAACATGGAAATAATTGTCTTCTTCATCATCAGATATATCCGCTTCGATATCTTCTTGATTGTCATCCAAGAACAAATAGTCGTTTTCGTAACCGGGTATAATACCATCACTAAAAGTTTGTGAATCTTGATTTACTATATCATTACTATTATTATTAGGAGGTACGTAAAATGAAGAATCCAAATCTGTCTGACTTATAATATGACCTGGAGATATGTCCGGGTTGTACAACAAGTAATCCTCATCTAAATAGTTCTTTTTATTTGATGAAGTTGATTCAGCATCATCAATAGTGGTAATTCTTCTTCTTCTTCTAGTTGGAAATGCTTGTGGCAAAGGTGGAGGGGACATTTGTCGCTGTTGTGAAGGTGGCTGCCTGATAAATGAATTTGGATTGGCATAATCTGTGAACGGATTCACCGACTGTTCCACTTGCTGTGGTTGAATTTGATTATATAAATCGTCTGAAGAAAATTCTTCTGGTCGTTGTTGTTGCTGCTGCTGCTGCTGTTGCTGTTGCTGCTGCTGTTGCTGTTGCTGTTGCTGTTGTTGATATTTTAGTTGATCAATGTAATCCTGAGATGCCAACTGATCCAAAAATGAATCGGGTATATTTAAAAACTTGCCTAAGTTATTACTGCCGTTCATTTGGGCACAGGTGAGATTAGGAGATGAGTTAACTGAGTTTTTGGTTGAGTTGTAACTGTAATTTAGTGGTGTTGTGTTATTGTTGGTGGCGTTACTGCTGTTGTAAATATTAAAATTGTTGTAAGTAGTAGTAGTGTGAGAACTACCATTATTACTATTGTTGGTAGTATTGGAAGGAGACGAAGGTTGATGGTATAGTTCCTCATCCATTATGTCTGTGATAGTTCTTTTCAACTGTGGTAATATAGCTAATGAAGTCATGATGATGATGATGATGCAAAATCAACAAATCAATGATAAAGAGTACTAGTAGTTGAATAGTAATGGGTTGGTTGTAAAACTGAACTGGTGTGCTGTTAAAATGCTTAGAGAAAAAAGGAAGGAAATACGTAATAAATAAATGATAACATATAATATGTATTATATATTATGCAGAGCGAGAAAAAAAAAAGAAACCAGGAGAAAGGATGATTAAGGATGCATTTGTATAGACGTAATATAATACATAATTTAAAACTAGAACACTGTTTATAGTAGGACTGTATATAACTTCTATATCACACTGCACACACACATTTCCTACATGCATACATAGCCATCCGCTTATGCATTTATTTCCTTGATATTCCATATTCTTCTTAACATATGGTAGTGATTACTAATAAGCATAACAGCATCCTAAATAACGCTCTCTATGAACACCGTTAGTAGATCTTCGCTATCACTGTCGCTATTTATTGGTTTATTTATTGATGACGACTGGGCGTGTTATTTTCTCTCGCTCCGAGTCTTGCTCTCTCCTGCTCTTGCTCTTACACTTGCCACACTCTTTTGCATTGTATCAAAAGAAATTAGCCCCAGCTGACTGGCATCATGTAACAACAGCAACAATGCCTTGCTGCTGTTATTGTTACCCGTCGCCCATGTTACTCGGCCTTTAACTGTGTCTCCACCCCCTATTATCATTGATTATTCTTGATTATTCTGATTATTTTTATCATTATTATTATCTTTATTATTATCATTGTTATTATTATCATTGCTCTGGTTCCTGTTGTCATTTATTCACGGCTTATATTTCCGTATAAAGAATATGATTTTGATTTGATTTTGATCTACAATCATCGCGTTAGTGGGTACCTACATAATGAATGACTATGAATTTATATTCAATATGCATAATTTGCATAATTTGCTATAGAACACTTTACTACCGCTTCTTATTCTCCTATCAAAACAGAATATAAATAGATATATGTGTATTGTGTTAAAGTGCGAGGATATGAACCGAATATGTTACAATTACCGCTATTATTTTTGCGCATTAAAAACCATCTCGGATTTAGCTATCGGCTTTCATTTAAACTGCGACGGATGACAAGGCAGGATGACTCAACAAAAACAAAACTTACTGTGCATACATGTAAATAAACAAAAACATCGCATATGACCCTATTTCTGTAAATGTTTCTATAGCTGTATAACTTACCCTATACTAATAAACAGGTACTCTATCACAACCACCACATCTAACTACTAACTACTCCCAGGTTGTCCTCATGCTTCACTACCGGATACACAACAGTCCTTCACCGCTTATATTCTTAGTTTCTCTTCTTTAAACCTTCATTTTTAACTTTTTCAATACCTAGTTCTGCCTTTTCCTTATCCAAATAATAATATGGCTTCACCAATTCTCCTCTATCATTGAGTTCAAATACTAATGGAATACCAGTGGGAACATTGATTCCCGAAATATCTTCGTCACTCACATTATTCAAATACTTAATCAAGCTCCTCACGACTGATCCATGGGTCACTATTAACACTGTCTTACTCAATTGCACCATTTGGTTATCTAATATTTCATATTTAAAAAATGGAATCAATCTATCCATTACCATCGATAAAGACTCTCCCTTGGGCAATATATCTTTGTTCAATATATCATTGTATCTATCGTCTATAGATTCGTCTACACCCTCAATCAATGGAGGAATTCCATTATAGTTCCTTCTAATGTACTGAAACTTCTCTTTATCTTCGTTTAATTCGACAAACACCTCATGCTTGTCTCTTCCCTGGTACAGTCCATAATGACGTTCATTCAATCTCCACGTCTTAATATGATCGATCCATGGTCTATGTAACGTTTGCAATATAATCAATCCCGTTTCAATCGACCTCATTAATTTCGAAGTATATAAAATATCCGGTGATAAATTGCACTGTTCAATTAATTTTGCTGCGTATTCTGCCTCGTGTTCTCCTTTTTCAGTTAGTGGAATATCTATCCATCCGCAAAATTTATTTTCATGATTCCCCTGGGATTCTCCATGACGAAGAATGATTAGTTTATGAATCGCCATTGTGGGATGTGGACCTGGTAAACCAATTGACTGTAATTTATTTTGGTTGTGTGATAATATTTGTTTGTTTATGGTAATGAATTTGACGTCATGAGACTGCGAGCAAATTTGCATAGAGGGATCGTGAGGGATCGTGAGGGAATGAGAGAACCAAAAAAAAGAAAAAGAATGATAAAAAAAGGGAAAACAGAAGCGTCACAAAATTGCAACAAAACAGATATTTGACTGCAAATTTACGTCAAAAAGCTTGACTACATCAATTTGTAATACTCATTATGGAAAGGCCGGTTTTAAAGTGATGCTGATATCGGAAAAGTTTTGACAGATGGACTTCCGCCTGAAAGAGAAATTGGAACCAAAACAGAGCCAGAACACTAGTAACTCACGTACAAAACACTGTAAAAGACGTCAGCATCTAGAGTTTAATGTCACAAAAAGAGTCCACCCACCACGAGAGATGAATCTCTTAATGTATATAATCGGAACAGTATCAGTTCTTTGGAAGATCAGAACCCTTTGAGCATACGGAAATCTTTCTCATTCTCAAACTTTTACTCCCTTATCAATATCTGTGAAAGGTGTATTTAGCACTTGATAGTGAGTACGTGTGCTGCTGTAATATTCCAAATGCTTCTAAATAACTTGAAGAGAGTTTTCTTCGTGACAAGAAAGAGATGATCATCGATGTCATGACAAAAAGCATGCCTCTCCAGTTAAAAAAATAAAGCTTAGTGATACAGTATTTTTTTGAGTTTGCTGCTTTATATCTTGTGACTGTATAATGTCTAAAGGGATTAAACTTCAATATTAGCATACACCCACGTGTATTGTAGGACAAGATGGGTTTAATGAAAAACCTTGTCTTTTTTCTGAAGATTTGGGCGCCTGGAACTAAAAAAGATAAAGTAAGATTGATGAATTTTTAAATTAGAAGCTGGCACGATGCCTCGATGCCCTTCGGAATACTTCATGATTCTGTGAAGATGCCATTAACCGTAATACAAACTAAAGCTACGAGTGAGATTTACAGATCAGATAAAGATGAGTACTATTGTACTTTTCTATTGCTATGATAATAGTAATTGCAAAGATGGCTAAATGAACTTGCTTTTATATCCCACAACCACAAGCGGGTCATAATCATTGATGTGGGGTTTTTTTCAAAGAAATGCGTAGTGCAAGAAAATGTAACATAGTGACAAATATAACGATTGAACGCAACTGCGAAGTAAATTGCAATATAAAAAAAAAGAAACTGTGAAAATGATGCCTCTGAAGTCATCACACCTCTAACCCAAGGTTATAGATAATTAAAAGTATATATAACGACTATAACTCTCTAGGCGAACAACTCAATGTATTTTATTGTTCTATTTTCTCTGTTCTTTTATTGTTAATATGTAGATACAGATCTTGTCTTTATCGTACACAATATACGCAGTAGTGCTGGAAAAAAAAGACAGGGAGACTTTAGAAAAGATGACAATTCAGCAATTGCAAACACCACCCATATCGCCTTCTTTAGACAAGTTTTATCATCACTTCAATATACGAGTCCAACAATCGAAATTAATGCCACAGCCGTCGAAAATCAAACATGGTGACCCATTTTCCTGGAAAGATATTCAGTTTATCATCGACACTAATCAACTAGAAATATTTGCTAGGTCGCAGCAACAAACTTTGAAGTACCACAATTTCAAACAGTGGTTGAAAGACGAGAAGATGAGCATCAATGATTATTTGTTGCACCATGAATTGCATTGGCAAGAACTGGATTTGAGAGATCAAACGAGTGACATACCACAAGAATATGACACATCCATACCACAAGATTTAATTTTTTACAACCCTAATGACATACTCATATTATATAATAAATTCCCGTATTATTTCGACACAAATGTAAAACACTTGTGTATCTGGTCAAAATTGAAAATTCCCAATGATAGAAATAGTGACATTGGCGATATCTCAGGCACAACTAAAAAGATTATACATAGATATCTTGAAAAAACGTTTGTATCAAAGGGTATTTCCTGGAATCAAATAGTCTGGTTCAAAAATTGGTTAGCTTTACAAAGTGTTAGGTCTATTAGTCACATTCATGTTATATTGAAGGATGTTGATGATGATTTAATAAATCAGTTATTAGGCACAAGTGGTGAAGTATTGAATATAGATGATTATAGAGATATATTAAATATATAGAAAGATTAATACAATCTTAGATGCATAGTATTATACAGTACTATACAAAACCTGTGATATCGAATTAATAGGACTCGCATTACGAGAGTGTCGTTACTGATTTTCCATTTTTGCGACTATCACTGGCGAAGAGTTCACGTCATTGATTTTTGTTTTTTTCATTTGGTGCGCAGTAAATTGGTCGATTCCATTATATTCTATAATATTCCAAAGCGTTCCATGAGGTACCCAAATTGATACACAAACAAGATTTATTGCAACGATTCTAAACATTTCGACAAGATTTCGAATTTTTCGAATTTTTCAAATTTTTCAATTGCAAATGGGAATTCCATACTTAACCAATATTTAAACCACAGGAATTCTCTCAATTGTGAATTCTTCTTTTCAGTTTTTATCTTTTCCTTTTGGTCTTTTTCTTTCTTTCTTTCTTTCTATTCATAACTAGCTACTACAATGTCAAAAGCCGTTGGTATTGATTTAGGTACTACTTACTCCTGTGTCGCTCATTTTGCTAATGATAGAGTCGAAATTATTGCCAATGATCAAGGTAATAGAACTACTCCATCTTTCGTTGCTTTCACCGATACCGAAAGATTAATTGGTGATGCTGCTAAAAATCAAGCTGCTATGAACCCAGCCAATACTGTTTTCGATGCTAAACGTTTGATTGGTAGAAAATTCGATGATGCCGAAGTTCAAGGTGATATCAAACATTTCCCATTCAAAGTCGTTGACAAAGCCGGTAAACCAAACATTCAAGTCGAATATAAGGGTGAAACCAAAGTTTTCACACCAGAAGAAATTTCATCAATGATTTTATCTAAAATGAAAGAAACTGCTGAAGGTTTCTTGGGTACAAAAGTTCAGGATGCCGTTGTTACTGTTCCAGCTTACTTCAACGATTCTCAAAGACAAGCTACTAAAGATGCTGGTTTAATTGCCGGTTTGAATGTCATGAGAATTATTAATGAACCAACTGCAGCTGCTATTGCTTATGGTTTAGATAAAAAATCAGAAGCAGAAAAAAATGTCTTGATTTTCGATTTAGGTGGTGGTACTTTTGATGTTTCTTTATTATCTATTGAAGATGGTATTTTTGAAGTTAAAGCTACTGCTGGTGATACTCACTTGGGTGGTGAAGATTTTGATAACAGATTAGTTACTCACTTTGTCAATGAATTCAAGAGAAAACACAAGAAAGACATCTCCACCAACCAAAGAGCTTTAAGAAGATTGAGAACTGCATGTGAAAGAGCCAAGAGAACCTTATCATCATCTGCTCAAACCTCAATTGAAATTGATTCATTATATGAAGGTATTGATTTTTACACTTCAATTACTAGAGCTAGATTTGAAGAATTATGTGCCGATTTATTTAGATCAACTTTAGATCCAGTTGAAAAAGTTCTTAAGGATGCTAAGATTGACAAAGCTCAAGTTCATGAAATTGTTTTAGTTGGTGGTTCTACTAGAATTCCAAAAGTTCAAAAATTAGTTTCTGATTTCTTCAATGGTAAAGAGCCAAACAGATCAATCAACCCAGATGAAGCTGTTGCTTATGGTGCTGCTGTTCAAGCTGCTATCTTATCTGGTGATACTTCTTCCAAGACTCAAGATTTATTGTTATTGGATGTTGCTCCATTATCATTAGGTATTGAAACTGCTGGTGGTATTATGACTAAATTAATTCCAAGAAATTCCACCATTCCAACCAAAAAATCCGAAACTTTCTCCACTTATGCTGATAATCAACCAGGTGTTTTAATTCAAGTATTTGAAGGTGAAAGAGCTAAAACTAAGGATAACAATTTGTTGGGTAAATTCGAATTATCAGGTATTCCACCAGCCCCAAGAGGTGTTCCACAAATTGAAGTTACTTTTGATATTGATGCTAATGGTATTTTAAATGTTTCTGCTTTGGAAAAAGGTACTGGTAAAACTCAAAAGATTACTATTACTAATGATAAAGGTAGATTATCTAAGGAAGAAATTGAAAAAATGGTCAGTGAAGCTGAAAAATTCAAAGAAGAAGATGAAGCTGAAGCTAACAGAGTCCAAGCTAAGAATCAATTAGAATCTTATGCTTATTCTCTTAAGACTTCCTTAAGTGAAGAATCTTTCAAATCTAAATTGGATGCTTCTGAAGTTGAAGAAGTCACCAAGGCTGCTGATGAAACCATCCAATGGTTAGATGCTAACCAAACTGCTTCTCAAGAAGAATTTGCTGATAAACAAAAAGAATTGGAATCCAAAGCCAACCCAATCATGTCTAAAGCTTATCAAGCCGGTGCTGCTCCTGCTGGTGGTGCTGCTCCTGGTGGTTTCCCAGGTGCTGGTGGTTTCCCAGGTGCTGGTGCTGCTCCAGATGCTTCTGCTGATGGTCCAACTGTTGAAGAAGTTGATTAATGATGATGATGTCATGTATGTATAATATATTAACAAGACTGTAATTTATTTATATACGTTTAGAAATAGAGAAATTAATGGTTTGTTTAGAGTAACTAGCACTAACTACTATAAATTTTCGGATACTGATAATTCCCATATTATATCAATGATAATGAGCTAAATTATTTCTGCGTATTTTTCTCTGCAATTAAATCTGTTAAACCCTCCGGTTCAATTTCAGTAAAGCGCCACTCTCTGGTATCTTTTCTTAATGTTTCCACTCTCTCGTATCTTGTCTCAAAGTTTAACCTGGTTAATTTGGTTTTCATCTAATGTCCCAAGTCTGGTACTTGACTTTCGATGTGGACTTGATTCGTAAAAAGCATCATTTAGCATCGCTTGTGCTAGAACCTTGCCACTCTCTTCAGTTTGTTCTATAGTCTATAGCTACGACGACATCGATTATCTTCGATTGGTTCTTGACCTCACTAGCGTCTGTGCGTTTTGTTTTGATGATGATGCACGTGCTAAATGACGCTCAGACCAATCAGTGTGCTAGCTCATCCCAAGACACAACCCCGTGAGTGCTACATACAACTGATTGTGTCTCCACCATTCCTCAATTGTATCAGCCAAGATAGCAAAATAAGATTAATCCACAGCGCTTGTACATCCTCAACCGGATAACAAAGTCAGACGCTTATGTGACTTGGTGGATTCCAGCATTGTATACAAGACACTATTATTCGTTTCCTTGGATAATCCACACTTTTTCTGTGGAGTTGATTGACGTAAAAGAGATAGATCATTACAATGAAGATCCATCTATCCGGAGTACTCGTAGATATCAAAAATAACGGTTCCTATTGGTCAGATAAGTGAATGAATAAGAGATGCTATTAGATGATAGCAAGATTGATTATTTTTTAGTAGTATCGCCAGTACTGATGACTGGTCGACGATTCCGGAGTACTCAGCTTATTTAACGTTGCATGCAGTTAAAGGGCCCCTTTCCCTTCCCGAATCTTAGCTAAACCATGTAATAGTCTAGTGAAAAGAAAAGTTCATAGTTAGTCTAGCGGAAGTCAAAAGAGAGGATGATTTGTAATGGGTACTTTGTAGTATAATCGTTGCTTTTGTTTTTTTTTTTTTCCCGCGGTATAGTATTTTGTTGGACCTAGAAACAGAGAAAACTGTGTTCAACAAAAATTGAATCTAATCTATGATTTGTACTATTGTCACTAAAACAAGCAAATCCCAACTTGTATTTCTGCACTGCTGAAAATTTTCTTTCTTCTTACTTCTCTTCTACTTCTTTCTTTTCCTTAATTGGATTTTACTTTTTTAATTCAACTCAATTAATTATTCAATCCAGTATGTATTAGTTGTAGGCTCTTACTGTTTGATTTAAGACTCAAACGAGAAGTCAAGAAAAAAAGAAAAAAAAAAGAATCAGTAGAAACTCCGGTCGAGACGGTCAGACCAAAAACGAAGGAAAAAAGACAAAAAGAGAAGAGTCCGCCCAACAAAATAACGTGACGTATTTGACTCATGCATAAAACGGTGAATTCCTCAATTGGATTCCAGTTCCAACGACACTATATAATCCACGATGAACAAGCAAAAAAGGACTGCTACCGAGCATAAGCAACAATTCCATTCATCAACTATAATACTCCCTTGCATTCGCTTACATTGAAACATAAAGAGTAAAGCTAGAAATAATAATATATTTTTTAAGTCCCGAAAGACGTTTTTAGTTCGTTCAAGACTTTTTCATTCCCGCAAAGCACATGCCCACCTCAACAAACAAGTAAACAGACAACAGAAAAAAAAATTTTCAGACTTAATCAGTAGATAATTGATAGTTTATATTTGCTCATACTAACATCTTTCACTAGCAATATCATCATCGATAATGACAGTTGAAGCCACGCATGCAGTTGTGCATGAAGCAAATGGGGTTAAACTTAGGGAAACTCCCAAAGAATTTTTCCAAAGACAACCAAGACAAGGACATATTAGAGATTCACAACACTATCAAGATTTATACGAAAAATCAATTGAAGACCCAGAAGGATTTTTTGGTCCTTTAGCTAAAGAGTTGTTATCTTGGCACCATGATTTTTCAAAAGTCAAATCCGGTACTTTGAAAAATGGTGATGCAGCTTGGTTTTTAGGTGGTGAATTGAATGCTTCCTATAACTGTATTGATAGACATGCATTGTCTAATCCTGATAAGCCAGCTATTATATATGAAGCCGACGAAGATAAGGACTCTTATATATTGACTTATGGAGATTTGTTAAGAGAAGTTTCAAAAGTTGCAGGTGTATTGAATTCTTGGGGTGTCAGAAAAGGTGATACTGTGGCAATTTATTTACCAATGAACGCGCAAGCTATCATTGCAATGTTGGCAGTAGCTAGATTAGGTGCGGCACATTCCGTTATTTTCGCTGGTTTTTCATCCGGTTCTATAAAAGATCGAGTCAATGATGCTAGTTGTAAAGCATTGATCACTTGTGATGAAGGTAAAAGAGGTGGTAAAACCGTCAATATCAAAAAACTTTGTGATGAAGCTTTAACCAACTGTCCAACCGTTGAGAAAGTCTTAGTTTTCAAAAGAACTGGTAATCAAGACATCAAATTGGTTGAAGGTAGAGATTTCTACTGGGACGAAGAAACCGCTCAATTCCCAGGCTACTTACCTCCGGTACCTGTTAATTCTGAAGATCCATTATTCTTGTTATACACCTCTGGTTCAACCGGTACTCCAAAGGGTGTGGTTCATACTACTGCTGGTTACTTATTGGGAGCTGCTTTAACCACCAAGTATATCTTTGATGTTCATCCTGAAGATATCTTGTTTACTGCTGGTGATGTTGGCTGGATTACTGGTCATACTTATGCTTTATATGGTCCATTATTATTGGGAATTCCAACCATTGTATTTGAAGGTACTCCAGCTTACCCGGATTATGGTAGATTTTGGCATATTGTACAAAAACACAAAGCTACCCACTTTTATGTTGCCCCAACTGCTTTGAGATTGTTACGTAAAGCTGGAGAACAAGAAATTTCCAAATATGATTTGAGTTCCTTAAGGACATTGGGTTCTGTTGGTGAACCAATATCTCCAGATATTTGGGAATGGTATAATGAACATGTAGGTAAGGAGCAATGTCATATTTCTGATACCTATTGGCAAACTGAATCTGGATCACATTTGATTGCCCCACTTGCTGGTGTTATTCCAAACAAGCCTGGTTCTGCTTCTTATCCATTTTTTGGTATCAAGGCGGCTTTGATTGATCCAGTATCGGGGGTTGAAATTGAAGGTAATGACGTTGAAGGTGTCTTGGTTGTTAAAGATCATTGGCCTTCAATGGCAAGAACGGTTTACAAGAATCATACCAAATATATGGATACTTACATGAATCCATATCCAGGATATTATTTCACTGGTGATGGTGCCGCCAGAGACCACGATGGTTATTATTGGATTAGAGGTAGAGTTGATGATGTTGTTAATGTAAGCGGTCACAGATTATCAACTGCAGAAATTGAAGCAGCATTAATTGAAGATAGTAGAGTTGGAGAAGCTGCTGTTGTTGGTATTACTGACGATATTACTGGTCAAGCAGTAATTGCTTATGTTGCTTTGAAAGAAAACGAAAACAATGAATCCGAATTAAGAAAACAATTGATATTATTAGTTAGAAAAGAAATTGGTCCTTTTGCTGCTCCAAAATCGGTTATTATAGTTCATGATTTGCCTAAAACTAGATCAGGTAAAATCATGAGAAGAATTTTGAGGAAAGTAAGTTCAAATGAAGCAGACCAATTAGGTGATATTAGTACTTTATCCAATCCGCAATCTGTCGAAGGTATAATTTCTGCTTTTGGTTCACAATTTGGTAAAAAGTAAAATGTGAAAAATGTATATGTTATGTTATTATATATGTATATACTAGTAAGGCTATTTATAAATATAGAATAGAGAATATAATAGTTTTTACCGCGAGGAAACAGTGTTTGGAAAAAAAAATGATACTACCCAACTTCATTCCATTAACTAAGACGAATTGTATATTGAAAATGAATATACCACTATGGAAACTACTACGTATATTTCTACTTGTTAAAACCACTCAATTAATAATTATTTACTTTACACCATGCCAATTTGATACGTCATCACAAATAATCATCGATAGACTAACACCATCACCCTACAATTCGTACATCACGCAAATCTTACACAAACTAATAGTTTGGGACTCGGTGTATTTCAACGACATGTTTGTGAATCCCATAAAGTATGAGCACCAATTTGTATTCTGCCCTGGGTGGATCAAACTCGTGGGATTTTTCAAAGGAAACTATTATTATGTCCAACTCATGAGCATCGTTGTGTCTAACATCTGTCATTTTTTGTCCAGCATCGTGCTTTTCCGCCTAACCAACGAGTTCAGCGACACAGTGATGATAAGCGACACAAGCAGCATTCTCATGGCACTTTCGCCGGCGGGAGTATTTCTAACCACTAACTACTCCGAGAATTTGAGTAATTTGTTGACGCTCCTTGCTTTTTATATATACTTCAAATCGGTCAATTTCAACGACATCAATACAGCAAGCAACAAGTCGGTGACATCCCCCATGTGGTATGTTGTCAGTGGAATAGTGTGTGCTGCGGCATTCACCGTGCGTGCAAACGGGTTGCTTCTTGGGATCATCTATCTTGTGGATTTGTATCATTTCATCCTCAACAAAAACGTATCGCAGTGCGCGTGGGCAGTAGTATCCGGCCTGTGCTTGTTGATTGCGTTCTTGGCACAGAACATGTACCATTACTGGTTGTTTTGTCCCGGTCGAGAATGGTGTGCGTATAAATTCCCCAGCTTGTTTCAATTCGCCCAGGATCATTACTGGAACGTCGGGTTCTTGAAGTATTGGACGTGGAACAATGTGCCGAATTTCCTAATAGTGCTACCGGTTTTAATATTTAATGTGTACTCGATAATTTTCATGTATTTTGAACTACCGCGAAACAGAAAGTTATTAGCGATAATCATCTTTAATTCATTGATGGTAATTGGAGGTATTTTTTTTTGGAACATCCAGATTCTAAATCGGATTACCAGTGGTTCGCCTTTAATTTATTGGACTATGGCGCTGAATTTGAAGAAGTCTTGGGCTGGGGTTGCTTTATCGTATGTTGTAATGTGGAACTTTATACAAACGGGTTTATTTGCCGCTTTTCTTCCGCCAGCTTGATAATGCAACATTTGGAATGTACATAAATTTTGAGAATTCTTTTTTTTTGTTACTGCAAATATTTACCTGATTTGGTTTATAGATACGCAACCATAGATTTGACATTCTATAAACTATATAAACTGAAATTGTAATCCACTGGATTAATCCTAGGCTTATCTCTTCTCTCTTCAAATTAATCGGTTAGCAATTATAACAATGAGCTCCATACTCACAGACACAGGGTTGTTCACACACTTGTGCTCCAACAATCTGGTACTCTATCTCATTGTGCCTTTACTTGCAGTAGTGGTAGTAACCTACTACAATTTTACAAAAATGGCCACAAAAAAAGCTCCTTTAGTTCCAGAGCTCAAGAATATGAATCAAAGACCGTTTGGGTACTGGACGCCAGATTATTCATTCAAGACACCGATCCCGCCGGCGTTTCCTAACTGGGACATCAAAAATACCAAGCCATTGCCCTACAGAGCGTTTAGACACAAATACGCCATAACAATGGGGTTGCGTCGCATGGAATGGGACTCATGGATCGAGTTGGACAATGAATGGGAATTTTACCACTCGTTGAAACTAAAGAAGCTTGAGGCAGGAGCAAGTGACAAGTACTATGACATTGCGCCCCGGGCAATGAATGCAAGTTGGGAGTTGTTGCATGAATTATGCTCATACTTGCCCGCGAGGTACCCCATGCTTTTCAAGTTTGAAAACAAGGTCATGACAATAAAAGCGACGGGAGAGGAGTTTGATTTGGCCGATAAGAAATTGAACCCGATCCTAACGAGCGCTAAGTTGATCCAAGATGATATCGCCATAATGGTAGAGGATGAGGATGACGGATGTTACTCCTTGGACGCTGGTGCTGTTTTATTGCCTGGGTTTTGGAGGTTGAGTGATAAGTTCGGTATGAAGTTGGACGAAATTCATACCAGCGGTGACGTCCCGGGGTACACAACGAAATTAGGACCGGCAATGAACAAGTTTTTCAGAAGATTACCAGTCAGCGCACCAGTTAGTCGTAACAACTACTTTATTCAGACCGATGATAATTTGGATTGGTCTGTTTCAATTGGTGCGGAGGATAAAAAGGAAGTTGGGTGGAATACAGCAGGAGTTGCAACCGATATAAATAACATTTATTTCCGATCAGAAAGACAGAGTTTAAGAAGGTTACCAATCAGTGGAGCCATAGTTTTTACAATCAGAACTTATTTCTTGCCAATAGTAAAACTATGCGAGGAACCTTATGTCCCCAGAAGATTACTAAATGGAATTGGAAGTTGGCCTGCAGATGTTGAAGAATATAAAGGGTATTCTAAATTCAAAGATGTCTTGTTGCCATACTTAGAAGAAAGAGCCAAACAGCAAGAGAAAGATGGATTAGAAACTTCTAAGGAGCCACAAGCGTATCCATATTAGACATTCTTCCCCAAGTGCATGAGAATACATAAATTCTTTTTTTTTTGACGTTTATTGACTGCAAAAGTAGAGAAAAAAGAATCCAATTGACGCAATATCTAAAAACCTAAACAAATAATATAGTCCATCAACAATTAAGCAATCACGAACCTGTTGAGATACAAGACATTTCAGTCTATTTCACCTTCTACTTGTCCAATGTCTTCTAATCTTCCTTTTAAATATACATTAAAAAAATATACATATAACTAAAATAATACAAAAGAATTAAATATAAAAATAACCCCAAATTAAAAGTAAACCTAAGATCTTTCTCCTCTTAATCTTCTAGCTAATTGAATATCTTTCTTCTGAATAGTAACTCTCTTAGCATGAATAGCACACAAGTTAGTATCTTCGAATAAACCAACCAAGTAAGCTTCGACAGCTTCTTGCAAAGCACCAATAGCGGAAGATTGGAATCTTAAATCAGTTTTGAAATCTTGAGCAATTTCTCTAACTAATCTTTGGAAAGGTAATTTTCTAATTAACAATTCAGTGGATTTTTGGAATCTTCTAATTTCCCTTAAAGCAACGGTACCTGGCTTATATCTGTGAGGCTTTTTAACACCACCAGTAGATGGGGCGGATTTTCTAGCAGCTTTTGAAGCTAATTGTTTTCTTGGGGCTTTACCACCAGTGGATTTTCTAGCTGTTTGTTTAGTTCTAGCCATTGTTAATTATGATATGACGATATGAAAGAGGGAAAGGAAAACAAAAAAAAGGAGAAAAGAAAAAAGGGAAAACAGAATAAGAAACTACGACTGTAAAATAGTTGTGGAATCTAATCAATCTTATATATTAGATTTGATATTAGCTGGTTACAATGTTTGGTGCTTGTGGATGTATTTCGTGGCGTGTATTTGTGTTGCGATGAAATTAAACAGATTGAATCAGAATCAAATGCGGTATGAACTATGGTGCTCAATTTTACTTAGCGGACTACGATTTACTTAGATCTTAATAATAGTATGTATTGTGGATGATACACGACTTTTCTTTTGTTTGTTTCTGAAGAACAGAAGAATCTCTTTGGTCTTTCCTCTTCCTGCAAGTATTTCCTTTCAGTGATATGTAAGTATTGTTTTTCTTTGTTTTTACCTACTCTCGTTTTACTCTCCTTTACCTCGTCACTCTTTCCCGTGGTCTTTCACTCGCACCCACACACTCTCTCCTTCCCTCCCTCCCACTGGCCTTGCTCTGCAGTGGCTACTATTGTGTTCCCAGTTTATTAGTTCATTTTCTTTCATTCTTACTCCCGTCACGCATACACTACGCCATTGCACTACGCTAAAAAATTAAAAGAATCATTGAACATAAATATCGATTAATTTTCCGTCATTCAAAATAGGTTTTGTAGTTTTTTTCTCTTCTTCCTTTCTTTCCTTCTTTCTTCTCTTCTTTCTTTTGTTATCCCTTTTTTTTTAAGGTTTTTTACTTCATCAATTAATCAAACTAATTATCAATAATCATGTCAGGTAGAGGAAAAGGAGGAAAAGGTTTAGGAAAAGGTGGTGCTAAAAGACACAGAAAAATTTTAAGAGATAATATTCAAGGTATTACAAAACCAGCTATTAGAAGATTGGCAAGAAGAGGTGGTGTTAAACGTATTTCTGCTTTAATTTATGAAGAAGTTAGAGTTGTTTTGAAACAATTTTTAGAAAACGTGATCAGAGATGCTGTGACTTATACTGAACATGCTAAGAGAAAGACTGTTACTTCATTGGATGTTGTCTATGCTCTTAAGAGACAAGGTAGAACTTTGTATGGTTTCGGTGGTTAAATGTCTTTTGGGTTGTATGTACTTTTAGTTCGTTTTTTTATGATTTGTATATTATTTTAATATAAGAGTTTTTAAGTTGAAAGCAATTACTGCAGAGATTTGGCTTTGTTGCTGCTTTGTCTAAGTGTGTAATGATATTTAATCCTTGTCGGTGTTTAATCTAACATGAGTGGACGACGATTGGAACAACAAACAGATTCCATTACATATACGCATAAATAGTTAACTCGATAAATAAAAAAAAAGTATCAAGCGCTTAAAATTAACCGACGTATTGTATGCTAAAAACCCCACTCACCCAGTTTTTGTATGTCTTGCTTTTACCGGTCGCATTTTTCTCGACACTTCATCTTTTTCGCTCGTGCTTGTCTTCTTGTTCATCTCCTATTCTAATCCTGTCACCTAACTCACCATGCTCAACAACTTTAATACCTACCTCATGGCACAAAATACCTTGTTCTTTGGCCACTTCGACGATCTTTTTAATTTCAGCGGTACTGAATTGACTATCTAATGGAATCATACCCTTCGGTATTTCCAATCCGTCATCGTCATATTCAATACTATCATGATTCTTTTCATGCACAGAATCCTCTGACTTTTTTACGTCCGCTGTAGCTTCTTTTTTATGGCTATCATCGCCCACTGCTTCGGGTAATATTGGATGGTTCTCAATCAAGTCTTTGAGTTTTTCTCGTACTGATTCCTCCACTGATTCCGACCTTTTTTGTTCTTCAGGTTGCGCATATATTTCTACTCTACTGCCATTCATTTTGATTTATATATTGTTTTTGATCTTGATCTGTTATTGAAAGATAGAAACAATTCTCTGGGGTAATTTGGTTGCATTATATATAGACTCATTTCTAGTATTATAAACTACAAGACTAAGTATATCTAAGACGCAAATACCACATTTAAAATTATTTTTTTTTTTTGTCCCTGCTCTGACAAATGACGTAATAACGCTCGCCCTTTATCAATGCATTATCAATTGGATCCTTTCAAGTACTTCATCAATTGCATCATCAATCAACCTTTTGTGTCATCAGCTTTATTACTATCATTTTGTTCTTTTTTAGCCAATTGTCTAATACCATTCAAAAACCCATCAATTCCCTCTCCTTGATAATCATATTTTAAACTTTGGGACATCAAATACCCAGCTCCACTATTTGTTCTCAACAGTTCACTTAATTTTTGTTCACATTGTGCGAAAAACCCACTTCTTATTACATCCATTATTTGTGCCTTTGTTGGATTTGATGCAATTAACTCTGGTAGATATTCTCCATAAAGTTGCTTTAATTCTTTAACAGTCAATCTGTCAAGGTGTGAATCTATTGTGGCTGTATCTAATACTGCAGCAATTGAACTGATTGGTAGTTTGAATTGAGCTTGAGTACTGGGCTGTTCACTGAAATCAAGTTAGTAACTACATCTATACTGTATATTTCGAGTATAAAAAACTTACTTACGCTTTAATTTCTTCTCTTTTAACATTTTCTTCTTCTTCTTCTTCTTCATCCTCTTCCTCGATGTCATCATCGTCATTAACACTTATCAAATCCACAATATCTTGAATAATTTTCTGATCTTTTTCCGTCAATTTATCCAATTGATCTATGTCTCCAACATCTTGTAACCAATATAAATATTTAGCACCAGAACTCAAGAACGTCAATGCAAATACACGTCCCGTATTACAAGACTTTATATGTTTGATGATGACATCTCCGGGTATCAACAACAACTCGTCTTTTTCTATCTGGCCCGCTGTTGATTGCGTCAGGTCTTGTTTTGCTGTCCATGTAAAATCCAAAAAATCTGGTTCATCAATACTTGGTTTAATGGAAATCACACCCTTATGCGGTAAAGGTGTACAGCGATTAGTTTCTTCGTCATACTGTACTTTGCCGGCGTGGAACTTCAATGATTTAGATGACCCCATTATATTCAAAATGTGATTAGATGTGAGTTAGGTAATATGGGTAAATGAGACAGATTGCCACTGCCTGAAACGAAAAAAAATGAAAATAATTACTGGCGTTGAATCTTTTGAAAATTTTACACTACCAGTAGCCGTTGGAAAATAATTACCCACAACACCCTTCCTTTATACTTTACAAACCTCAAATCAACTGGATTGTCACCTGCCCTCGACTGGCAACAACAACAGAAAATTCACCTATATGTACATTTCCCAATGTCGTTTCCACCAGAGAGTATATCTAAAATAGTAGAAGAAATAGCTACAATTCTAAGGTCACGGAATCAAACACTCGCAATCTCAGAAGCGGCATGCGGCGGGTTGATCTCAGCATACATAGTATCTGTTCCCGGGGCCTCCAACTTCTACATTGGCGGAAAGTTGGTCTACTCCTTGCGACAACGGTTGAAGTTGTCGGGATGGACAGACGAAGAAATCAGAAACTATATGGGACCTTCAGAACAAGTTGCCTTGAAACTAGCCAGGACCGCCAAGTACGAACTAGGCTCGACTTATGTGTTATCGGAGACCGGATTTGCTGGTCCTTCTACCGATTTGCATTTGAAGGATAGTGGGAAAGAACTAAATGAGAGGAAAGGTGATGATGATGAAGTGGGAACGGTATATATCGGATTGTCAGGTCCTAATGGAGACACATCGACTTCTAGCAAGACTTCAAGTAAGGACAGAGCTAGTAATATGACTGAATTTGCTAAAATAGGTTTACAATTCTTACTAAATCAATTGAAACAAGTTGAAGAAAAAGACGTTAATGAGAAGAGAGAAAGCAAATAGTTTAGTAGGTAAATATAGGGGTCACATAAATCTGTAAATATATAGTAATACAGTTGTTTGTTTTATTCCTAATAAGATCATAGCATTATCGAGATATTCTACATGACGTAATGATTGATAGTTGGTAGTAGTTTGTTTTTAAACTGTTTTTTGTTTAATTCTGTAAAAAAATTGAGATAAACTTCGAGCAGATTCTGGATCAGAAGTGGCACTACCAAATGGGTTTTACCTATACCTTGATTGCTGTTTCAATACTCCGGTGCATTGTCTCAAACTATTGCACACAAATCAAGGAATGTATGTCTAGCAATATAAATTGATACTAGCAAGTAATATGTTTATTTGGCATTATTATGATACACTGAAAAATCTGCAATATTTGAATCGGTCAAATTGCACTTTTAAAAAATTTGCCCACCAGATTAGAGAAGATGAGCTGGTACAATTAATGTTAAATGTTATGATCGTTATATTCATATTGAACTAAAAATCCATTTAGTATAAGTAAATCTGCAATTAACTTACATGTCACGTGATCTACACGCTAGTTCAAACCTGTTTTATGAAAGAATTCCCTTTGGATCCAAACATACATACACATGAGTTAAAAGAATCGTAATCGGCAAAAAAAACAATGAGAAAGCAAAGATACGCAGGTTCAAATAAACACAGAAAAAAATTGAACAAATAAAACAAACACGAAAACAAGTATCAAGATCATTCGAGAATTGTTTTTTTAACTAAACCAAGAGATTATTTGAATCATCCAGAACAAGGTAGAATCGATCGATTACTAGATCAATACATCAAAGAGTTTTATACGCTGTTTATCTGTTTTGAAAGAATACTAGAACTCTTTTCCCCCTGAAAATTTTAGCGACACGCCCTTATTCTTCTAATCCACTCATACAAATCAACAACAATTGCAGTATGACTTCAAGTATGTATTAATCCGGACATATCTTGTTATTATGATTGTCACTAGAGAATATACTAACTTTTTCACCCAAGTTGATCAGCATTCACCAGTATCAATCCCGCAAGATGTGAAAATTATTAAAAAGGTCTTAAATGGATACGTTGGATTTGCCAACCTACCAAAGCAATGGCATAGAAAGTCAGTCAGAAGAGGCTTCAGCTTGAACATCATGGCTATTGGTGAAAGTGGGTTAGGAAAAGCCACTTTGATTAATACATTGTTTAATCGTGATGTTATAAGTAACAGCGAGGCTTTTGATGAATTGGATGAGGAAGAAGAAGAATACAATAAAGAAAAAGACAATATCTCAGTAAAGATTAAATCCACACAAGCAGAAATTGAGGAAGATGGCGTGAAGTTGAAAGTTAGTGTTATAACTGCCCCTGGATTTGGAGAATCTATAAATAATGTTGATTCTTGGAAACCAATTGTGGATGAAATTAACAGTAGATTTGATTCTTATTTGGAGGCCGAATCTAGAATTAATAGATCAAGTATTGTTGACAATAGAGTGCACGCCTTTTTGTATTTTATTGAACCAACAGGCCATTCATTAAAAAGTTTGGATATTGCCTTAATGAAGCAAGTTCATGAAAAAGTAAATTTGATTCCAATTATTGCAAAATCGGACACATTAACAGATGAAGAAATTTTAGATTTTAAAAATAGAATATTAGCTGATATCAATTATCAAGGTATTAAAATTTTCCAACCAAATGATTTTGAAAATGATGATGAAGAAACAATTGCAAATACCAAACTGATTATAGAGACTTTTCCTTTTGCTGTTGTTGGATCTACAAAAGAGGTGCAAACCAATGATGGTAGAGTAGTAAGAGGTAGAAGATATCCATGGGGTATTATTGAAGTTGATAATGAAAACCATAATGATTTTGTTAAATTACGTCAATTATTAATTAGGAATTTCTTGGAAGAATTGAAAGAAAATACATCGAAAGTACTTTATGAAAATTATAGAACTGAAAAATTAAGAAGAATGGGTATTGAACAAGACAATACGGTTTTCAGAGAATTTGATCCAGCAGCAAGACAAGAAGAAGAAAGAGCATTGCATGAAGCTAAATTAGCTAAAATGGAAGCAGAAATGAAACTGGTATTTCAACAAAAAGTTAGTGAGAAGGAAAAGAAATTACAAAGATCAGAAGCTGATTTATTCGCTAGACATAAAGAAATGAAGGATAAATTGACCAAACAAATTAAATTGTTAGAAGAAAAGAAGGCGCAATTGGAAAAACAAAAATTGTTACCACAAGAACCTCCAGCACAACCAGCACCACAAAAGAGCCGTAAAGGGTTCTTACGTTAGAAACCCCAAGAGTAATTATTATTTATATAGCGTTTGTAAGTGAACTTCAATATGTATTTTCGTATATTAAGAAAAGGTTTTAAAGTGCAAAAGGGGCGTATGTAATACAGCTGGTTCGATTTGAGTTTCGCAACTGATAATGAATGAATGTGAAAATTTTGAGGGGTAATAGAAAGACAAGAATCATGATTAAGATGGAAGAATAATCCACAGATTGCCAAAGGACAAAGGAAAAAAAGGCGAATCAGTCAGGGGAGTTATAGTAATGTGACCAGCTATTAGAACGCCTAAAAAGCAAGAAGCAATACTATTCAGTTTTATAAATTGAATGATTCACCAACATCGGAACAAGTTCAATAGGCGGAACAATAGGGTTGCGATTCAAACGCAGAAAAAAAAAGAATGTGAAAACTCCATTCTAAAACTCATACACTACATAGCATTAACGATATGGTCATTAGTAGTAACAGATATCTAAAAGCAGATAAGATATTATCATATCCATTTCGTTCCTTGTTTCTTGTGGAACACGTAAGATAAAAGAAGAAGGAGTGGAAGAAGCAGAAAAAGAATGGGAAAAAATACCTGAGAGTAAACAGCAAAATTAAAACCAAAGTTCACACTCACATTCAGTCACATTCATACACATCAAAACTAAGTGATCCACACACATTCATATTCTAAAAATCTTATATTTTCTATCAACCTTTTTCTCTTTCTCTTTCTTCTTTTCCTTTTCCTCTTTTTGCATATCAATTGATTAATCATATAAGCAATGTCATCTGATAAAAAAGGTCTAGATGCCGCTACTCCCGCCACCACTCCTTCCAAACCAGCTTCAAAATTTGATAAGGAAAAATTGATTAAAACCGTTCAAAGCTTACAATTTGCCTGGTTCTCGGGTAATGTTTTAACATTAGTTGGGTTTTTGTTCTACACATTAACTTATTTTAAATTTGTACCTAAATCTTATAGAATTTGGTATATGGTCACTTTACTTGGTGTTTTATCATCGTTTGGTATATTACTATTCCAGTCGGTTCAAAAAAATGGTTTGAAATTCCAATTATTAATTAAGGATGACAATACTCATTATTTCCTCTTGGCTGGATTCTTATTATTCTTAAGACCCTATGTTTGGTTGACTTTAGTTCCATTTGGTGTATTTTCTTCATTTCATGTCTTGGCTTATATTAACGGGTATTTATTGCCTGTATTTGGATTGGATAAATCGGCAGTTTCAAAACATATTACTACATTTATCAATAAAAATAACGCAAAGTCTATCCAAGTTGCAAGCGGAATTGAATTGGCCACTTTTGGATGGTTACTTTTGAGAATGTTAGCGTGGAGAAAAAGATCTTTGTCTCCAGTGTTGGTGTATATTGTATTCTTAAAGAAAAGATACGAAGTTTCTCCTTTCACGAGACAATATTTCAAAATTTTGGAAGTCCAGGGCGATAATTTGGTTGGTAAGATCGGTCACCCCGCTGTAAAAAATGGTTGGGGCCATATGAAGACTGCTTTCAGAAAAATCGACTCCTATAAATTAGTTAATGACTATACTAAAGAAGATGTAAAGACGCAATAGGTTGAAAACCCAACAGAGGAAAAGAAAGAAGAAACTAAAAAGGAAGAAACTAAAAAGGAAGAAACTAAAAAGGAAGAACCTATAAAAGATGATGGAAAGAAACCAAATAGAATCAAAAGATTACGTCGAGCTATTATCGATGGAATTAATGAATTTGATTAGTACTCGTGAGTATCCTTTTTTTTGTCTTCTTATCCTTTGTTGTCGTTGTGTGAGATTTATTTCATGAGTCTGAAATTTGTACTGTTCCTGTTCCTGTTTTGATTATGTGTGTGTTATCGTTCTATTTACTTCCCTCCGGTTTTCCAACCGACTGATTGATCTTTTTACATTTCTGAATCATACTGACTGATTTGGGCTTATCATATTATGTATTTATTTAAGTTATGTAGCAATTGATTTTACTTTCAGGTCTATTGTATTTTTTGTTATAATTTGATATGTGTATTCTTTTGTCTTTATGTTGATCCCAAAGTTATGTATATCTACAACCGATACTTTAAAACCTAGGGATTAGTGCGAAAAATTTGACTATCCAAAACCACAAGTCGAGTTCCAATCCTCTTACCACCAAATGGTCCACAGCCATTAACACTCATTGCCTACATGTACATATATAAAAATGGAGTCATCACGTCTACGAACAAATAAACATACTTTATACATTCTTCTATTTCTAGGTGGTCTCATCTTGACACTAACAGCATACTTCTATAATTCACCATTGGTAGAGCCGGACGCTCCAGGATGCCGGGTTGTATGGATGGGACCGTCATATGCACGCATCAAGTCGTTTGACGAATCACACACCAAATTTGCTTCAAAATACTCGCTTTACTTATACCGCGAGCAAGATAAAGACAGGATTCCCGATGAGGAAGGATTGGTGTTGGATGGTGTGCCGGTATTGTTCATCCCTGGTAACGCGGGCAGTTTCAGGCAAGCAAGATCTATTGCTTCTGAATGTGCGAATTTGTATTTTGATGAGTACAACAAGTATCATGAGCGAAATCCGAGGGTAAGAAACCTTGATTTTTTCACCGCTGATTTCAATGAGGACTTCACTGCCTTTCATGGAAGAACGTTATTGGACCAAGGAGAATTCTTGAACGAGGCTGTTAAATTCATCTTGGACTTGTATTCGAGCAACGAGCAGCCCCCGAAATCAGTGATCGTTATCGGACACTCAATGGGGGGGATCGTGGCCAGAGCGATGTTAACCTTACCTAATTACGTCAAAGGTTCAGTAAATACCATCCTCACCCTATCATCACCCCACGCAGCTGCTCCGTTGACATTTGATGGCGATCTACTCAAGATTTACTCTGCAGTAGACCGATTCTGGTTCGAAGGTTTCAATAAAGGTCTGAAATCTGAATACGCCGCAATTGCACTGGAACGATTAAAAGACGTTTCTTTGGTTTCCATAACCGGCGGTGGATCGGATTCAACCCTCCCTGCAGACTACACTACCCTTGGGTTCCTTGTGCCGCCAACAAACGGATTCACTGCATTCACAACGGGGATACCTTTGGTGTGGACGCCCATAGATCATTTGGCAATTGTTTGGTGTGCTCAATTGAGAACAAGGATCGCCGAAAGTTTGCTTGAGATTGTTGATTTTGAACTGCCTGAAAAAACGCATCCGTTGAACAAAAGGATGAAGGTATTTCAAAAGTATTTCTTGACGGGATTCGAAGATTATGTAAAGCAGAACATTCTCAATGAAGAAAAAGAAGATGATTATAACCGTTTGAGCATTAAGCTTGACGCTGAAAAAGTAGGAGAGGTGACTGAGCTAAGAATAAAAGGGAACCGACTAGGTACCCGGTATAATTTACTTCCAGTAGATGAATCAATGCATTTTTCACTTCTTTCATCACAACCACTATCTAAGTTTAAAGAATCAGGAATATCAGTTGTCGTATGCTCGGTCTTTTCTGATGAAGTCAATCCCGAAAATGATTTCACAAGTGAATCAACAAAAGAATCCATATCATTAAAATGTTTAGATGTTGGAAACGGTGCTTCAGTTATTCCAAGAACAAGCAAAGACACACATGGTTTGATGGATTCTTCATATGGTGGGAATAAATCACCATTTTACAGTCTTGAATTAGATTCTACAATTTTGAAAAAGTTTAATTACGTTTTAGTATCTCAAAAGGGATCTTTGAATGATCAGGACTTCATTATTGCTAAAGTTAATACAAAAGAAGCACTCAGTCATAACCTAGCAACTAATTGGTTCAAATTGCTTACTTTTGGTTGTTCAGTTATATTTACAAAAAGCGGATTATCCACCAACATCAAGATTCCAGGTGCTTGGAATAGTTTAATTATTTACAATGTGAAAATATTTGGATTAACAGAAGGAGACATATTTAATACGTTTATGAGACAATGGACGGATGAACCATTTGAAAGTAAATGGTATTTGAATGTTGCAAATGGAAATGAAATTAAATTGAGTTTACATGGTGTTGCGCCATTTGTTCCATACAAAATTAAATCAAATTATGGAATGAATTTACAACTATGGTCGGAATCGAATAAAGATGATTTGAAAGTACATGTTTCGGTTGATTTATTGTCTAGTTTGAGGTTGGCGGTTCTAAGATATAGAATATCGATTGTATCAATGGTTGTTTCTATTGTTTGTATGGTTTTGATTGTACAATTTAGAATGTACGTAAAATATCCATCATTCATTCAAGTGTTGATATATATTAACCAGAAATGGTGGTGTGCCATATTGTTTATTTTGATTCTGGTTAATCCGTTGGTAAAATTACCCATTGTTCAAAGATTGCTTGATTTCATTGATCCAGTTGTACTACAAGATCATAATGAGATAAATTTAAGTTTACATTCAAATTACGAATTGAATTCATTTTACTTGGGATTGAAAGAACCGTTCACAATTATGGGAATTTTATTATATTTATTTGCCAACTTCTTATTAATAATTACCTATTTTATCTTGGTCATATTAGGAAGTGGAATCAGATTAGTGGTGGATTACTCAGCTGGTATCAAATTTCTCAAACCTTCTTCTTCTCCTTCATCATCTTCTTCCTTGGGCACAAAACGTAGATTAGCAGCTACGTTGCTATGTCTTCTGTTAATTCCGATCTTTATTCCATACCAGGTCGTTTACGTGATATGTTGTTTTATACAAATCATCAATGTTATCAAGAACTGGCGCAGTACATATACATTTAATTACCAAATTTCATGGTTGATCCTAATGCTTTGGATACTTCCTATAAACATTCCAGTATTGATTGTATTCATCCATAATTTATCAGTCAATTGGAAAATTCCATTTAGTTCCCATCACAATTTATTATCGGTACTACCTATTTTACTAGTGGTGCAACGAAATAGTTTTCAAGGTCAAAATTTGCCCAAAATTAATGAGAATTGGGTTAAATACATTCACTGGTTTCTTTACTACTTTATGTTTTATTCATTGATCTATGGAAGTCGTCATACTTTTTGGCTACATCATTTACTCAATATATTAAGTTGTATATTGATTATTGTGTTTTACGATGTCAGGGAATCAGTTGACCAAGAGGGAGAAACTTGAGTGAACAGAGTCCCCTCTCCCGCATATAGATAATTTATACACTATAGACTCCTTTACACTTTGATGTAATTAATTCAGTAAAAGATATAAACTAATGTACACTTTCAAATAACCTATATTAATATACAAAACTAAAACATATCCTAATAATAATAAAAGAAGTAAAACATAAAAATTTCAACACGCTACATTCTTTTTCTGATTGGGGGTGTGTGTAGTGGCTGGATTGTGACCGTGACAGTGACGTTAACGGGAGTGATGGTAGTAGTTTAGGGGTTGTTCATTTAATTAGAAGCAGAAGAATATTTAGTGACGGCTCTAGTACCTTCGGAAACAGCGTGTTTAGCCAATTCACCAGGTAAGATCAATCTAACGGCAGTTTGAATTTCTCTTGCACTAATGGTGGACTTTTTGTTGTAAGCAGCCAATTTAGAAGCCTCAGATGCAATTCTTTCGAAGATATCATTGACAAAGGAGTTCATAATGGACATGGCCTTTTGAGAAATACCGGTATCTGGATGAGTTTGTTTCAAAACTTTGTAAATATATGAAGAATAGGATTCTTTTCTTGCTTTAGTTCTCTTTTTTGAAGCATCAGTGGAAGCGGTCTTTTTGGCAGCTGGTTTCTTTTCAGCTGGAGCTTTTGAAGCAGGTTTCTTTTCAGCTTTTGGAGCCATTGTTATACGTGAATTATTAATAAGTTGATTGAAAGAAAGAAAGGAAATTAAAAAGCAGAAGAGAAAACTCAGGAGAAAGAAAAGAAAGAAAGGGAAAAATATTGTGATTAAATAAGAAACAGTGGAATCTGATGAATATTTATGGTTGTATAATTACTGTATTATTTTTTTTCTCCTCTGCCTTTTTTTTGTTCTGTTTTTTTTCTACTAGTTTGCTGACACTATGTTTTCTGTTAATGTTCTTTACTGTTTTGATGTGACACTCTTCCAAGTCTCTTAGAATTGTGTTTAACCTTTGTGTATTCCAATCGTTGTCTTTGTCTTTCTACGTGTAAATGTTGTTTTGTGTGTGATCACGCTTTGAACGTGATTGAAGATCAAAACGAAAACAATCTAGCGAGAACAAGAGAGAGTCAAGAGAGAGAAAAGAGAGGCAAAAAGTAGTGCACACACCACGAGAAAATAAGCTGTATAGTAGTAATTACAAGTCCGCAGAGTAAATTGGAGTACTGAAGAAGATCAGGTGAAGCAGCGAGAGAAGGACGGAGAGAGATGGAGGGAGAATGACACGCAAATACACCACCAAGATAGTCACAACCACGATGACAATAATAATGCAACAATAACAACAAGTATCTCAATTAAGTAATAACAAGCCAACAAATAATAACAAATACCACCTACGAGCAGAGTGGAATGGTTGAAAGTATATACAGTATATTATATTTGAATCAATCGATTGAATATAAATCTTGTACTTTTCCCTGCTGTTGAATTCTAATTTTGTTTTATCTCCTTCTTTTTCGTTTCTCTTCTTTTTTTCCCCTTTCTTTCCTACTTTGTTTCCTTCTTTCTTCATTTACTTGTTTTTATCAATTCAATCTTATATTATATACTAATCAATCATAATGTCAGGTGGTAAAGGAAAAGCCGGCTCTACTGAAAAAGCCTCAACTTCAAGATCTGCTAAAGCAGGTTTAACTTTCCCAGTTGGTAGAGTCCACAGATTATTGAAGAAGGGTAACTATGCTCAAAGAGTTGGTTCTGGTGCTCCAGTCTATTTGACTTCCGTTTTGGAATATTTAGCTGCCGAAATTTTGGAATTGGCTGGTAACGCTGCTAGAGACAACAAAAAATCAAGAATCATTCCCAGACATTTACAATTGGCCATCAGAAATGATGAGGAATTGAATAAATTATTAGGTCACGTTACTATTGCTCAAGGTGGTGTCTTACCAAACATCCATCAATCATTATTGCCAGCTAAAAAAGCTAAAGCTGGTGCTTCTCAAGAATTATAAGCAAATTTGAATTAACCTGAATGAACTGGAATTGAACTGCAAAATGTTCAAAAACAACAACAAGCTCACAAGCAAACACAATTTTCACTTATGTATTTTTATTATTTGAACTTTACTTCTTTTCTAATATGGGTATTTACTGTTTAAGTAATCTAGTGTATATTATTATTATTATTAAATGATTTTTATTCGTTTTCTGGTCTGACTGTTGTATGATGAAAAGTTTAAATTGTAGGTGGTTGTTATTTCTTCGATGATGCGCCGCCGTACTGTTTGGTATGATCTGGTGTGAGAATGATACCAAACGAGAGAAAAAACAAACTACTGACGTGATACCGACTTATTCTGTACAACCTAACCAGGCAACATCAGTGACACCGGGGATAAATGGAAAAGTTTTCAAGTTGGAGAGATAAAGCAACGGGGATTTCACCCTTTATGCCCCAACAATTTCCTACATTCCAGAAAAATCGTCTCAATGCATCAATTTCAATCATTATTAAGTCATCAACTTTCATTATTAAATTGCCTTTCTTTATTCTTGCGTATATATTATACACAGTCACAAACTTTACTTTCATATTGAAATTTATATTCACCGTTTTATTCGGATTTAGCAAAGTCGAGTTCTCAGTTGATGGAATCAAGAAATCACAAGGTGAAAGAATGGAAGCTTTCAAACCTAAACAAAATGATTTAATAATTTCCAATTATATAAGTCCATTAGATGGATACTTTTATGTTTTATTAAGTGGAACTTCAAATTTAGTGATCTTGATGCCCAGCAAGTCTGGTCAGTTGTATCAATATTCTCCTTGGTCTTTATTCAAGCACTGCTTTTCATATAGCGAGGGAAAATTAGTTGAAGATATCTCCAGGTTTAGAAATAGAATTGTATTTTTATTATTGGAAGGTACACCGTCAAATAACAAATCCCTATTGCCATTTATCAGAACACCAGATTATTCGTTTGATGAAGGATTCGACATAAAGACATTAGTAGTGAAATTATCACCAAATTATTTTACATTACCAATTCCACACGTTAATAAATTACAGTATTTGTTTGAGTTATTAAGTAATTTATCCAAGAAAACTACTCGCATGAAGATATACAAATTTGATACATTTGATGAAAGAAAATTGAGAAATTCATTTGAATTAAATTCATTAAATTCGATCAATCAAGATTTGAATTTAGATTCAAAGGATACATTTATTACATACTATTTTGATCATAGTGTCAAAAAGGACATATAGAGGAATATAATGCTAATTTCTTTGAGGACTACGATCCCGATTTTTATCTAATTTATCTTGATGAGACCTACGATCTCGATGAGTTCTATGGGATTTATCTCGATGAGATCTATGGGATTCTTCTTGATGCGACCTAAGAGATTTATGTCTATGCGATGATTTAGATGACCTTCGTTTCTCTTTCTTTTCCTCCAAGAATTTTTCCATCGGATCCTTGAATTCATCATCTTGATCTTTGTTTACAAACGACTCCATTGGGTCTTTAAACTCATCATCTTGATTCTCCTTCACCACTACTCCTTCATCACCACCCATCCTCTTCTCACCCTCAATCATCTTCTGTTCACCTCCGCCTCTCTCCTTCTCCTCAATCTCGCGCCGTATCTCACTATAGTCAATCAAATAATCATCTTCTTTTTCTCCTGCGTGTAATACATAATAATTATGATCCACCTTCAAAATCTGTCCCCCACTCAACTTAATACCATTGAAATTGTCAATCGCCAAAATACAGCTCTTGAAGTTAGCGTACTTCAAGAACCCAAACCCGCGATGCTTCCCCGTTTGCTTGTCCTTGATCAAATTTATGTGCGTGGGTATTCCATACTGACTGAATATCGCAATTATGTCCAGTTCATTCAACTGCTGCGGTATGTTGCCAATATATATATAATTCGTGTCTCTGTATTCATAGTGCCACGATGACTTGTACGGCGTGTTTGCGTTCAATTCCTTCTGATTGATATGAAGTATTTGCTTGATTGAATTCATTTTGGTGCTCGTGTATTTTGATAGTGGTTCTCATTTTGTTTGTCTGTTGATTGAGAAATATCGAAGAGATGAGATTCGAATTTTTTAGTTTTTTTTTTTCCATAATTGTTTTTTTCATTTTCGAGTACAGTGTCGACTACATTGAAATCATACAATGGCTAAGGTTAACAGCAAGAGTCCCGTTGTAGAGAAGAAAGATGTGGCAATACTGAAAAAGAGAAAGGGGATCGCGGACGAAGAAGAAGAAGTAGAAGAATCCGATCAGGAATTCAACGTGGAAGGATTATTAGATGGAGACGAAGATGATGAGGAAGAGGAAGAAGAGGAGAAAGATGATGATAATCAAGCAGAAATTGATGAATGGAATGAAGGTTCTGACTCGGAGAATGGGTTGTTTGATTCAGAAGAAGAATTAAATAAACTTTTAGGAGAGGAAGATAATCCTAGCGATTATGACTCCGAAGAATTCTCAGATGAACCAAAAGACGACTTATCGGGCATAACTATTCAATCATTATCCGTTAAAGACCCAAAGCAACAAGATATATTAACCAAGTATTCCGATGGGAAACCCAGAATCTTGAAACCCGAAATAGACCCTGTTTATGATAGTGATGATAGTGATGCGGAAAATTTCAACACCATTGGAAATATCCCACTATCTGCATATGAAGAAATGCCCCATATTGGTTATGATATTAATGGTAAAAGAATCATGAGACCTGCTAAAGGATCAGCTTTGGATCAATTACTTGAAAGTATTGATTTACCTGAAGGCTGGACGGGTTTATTAGATCAAAATACCGGTACTTCATTGAAATTGACTGATGAGGAATTGGAATTGATTAGAAAAATTCAACAGCAAGAAAATACTGATGAGGGTATCAATCCTTATGAACCATTAATTGATTGGTTTACTAAAGATGAACAAGTTATGCCATTAACTGCAGTTCCGGAGCCAAAAAGAAGATTTGTACCATCAAAACATGAAGCCAAAAGAGTTATGAAAATTGTAAGGGCCATAAGAGAAGGTAGAATTATACCTCCGAATAAAATTGAGCAAAAAACAGACGAGAGTGAATTGAATTTTGATTTATGGCAAGACGAAACGGAAGTTTCTGATCATATAATGAATTTGAGAGCTCCTAAATTACCACCACCTACTAATGAAGAAAGTTATAATCCTCCAGAAGAATATATTTTGACTCCAGAAGAGAAAGGGAAATGGGAACAGCAGGATCCAATAGATAGAGAAAGAAATTTCTTACCCCAAAAATATAAATCGTTAAGACAAGTTCCAGGTTATCAAGATTCGGTAAGAGAAAGATTCGAAAGATCGTTGGATTTATATCTTGCTCCTAGAATCCGTCATAATAAGTTAAATATTGATCCTGATAGCTTAATACCAGAATTGCCATCACCCAAAGATTTAAGACCATTTCCGATCCGTTGTTCAACCATATATCAAGGACACACTGACAAGATTAGAGCCTTGTCTATCGATCCTCAAGGTATATGGTTAGCCACAGGATCAGATGACGGAAGTATTAGAATATGGGAAGTTTTAACTGGTAGACAAGTTTTCAAAGCTCAATTGATTGATAAACAAATAAATGTGGAAGATCATATTGAAAGTATACAATGGCATCCTGAATCTCAAACTGGTATTCTTGCTCTATGCATCGGTGAAAATATTTATTTGATCGTACCACCAATTTTTGGATTTGATATTGAAAATACTGGTAAATCAAGGATCGAAAGTGGTTGGGGCTATGGTACTTTTGGAAACAAGAAACAAGATTTGAAAATAATAACCAAAGATAAAAATGATGATAATGATGATAACGATGATAATGATAATAATGTTGAAGAATCTGCCAGTGAGAATAGAAAAGATGTTGCTAAATGGTTAGTACCCAATTCTGAACAAGCTTCAATGGGAGTATCAGCCATTATTCAATGTCGCAAAACGGTTAAAAAGATATCATGGCATAGAAAAGGTGATTATTTTGTGACGGTATCTCCAGATAGCAAGAACACCGCCGTTTTAATCCATCAGTTATCCAAGCATTTATCACAATCACCATTCAAAAAATCGAAAGGGATCATAATGGATGCAAAATTCCATCCTTTCAAACCACAATTATTTGTTGCATCACAACGTCAAATCAAAATCTATGACTTGGCTCAACAAGTATTACTCAAGAAATTGATGCCTGGTGTACGTTTGTTATCAACCATAGACATCCATCCTCGTGGTGATAACTTGATTGCGTCATCATATGATAAACGTGTATTATGGCATGACTTGGATCTCAGTGCTACTCCATACAAGACATTGAGGTATCATGAAAAAGCTGTCCGGTCAACCAAGTTTCACAAGGGTAACTTGCCGCTATTTGCAAGTGCTTCAGATGATGGAAACATCCATGTTTTCCATGCAATGGTTTACGATGATTTAATGACTAATCCGTTGTTGGTTCCTTTAAAGAAATTGACTGGTCATAAAATCATTAATCAAGTCGGTGTATTGGATATCGTGTGGCATCCTAAAGAGGCATGGTTGTTCAGTGCGGGAGCGGATGGCACTGCTCGCCTTTGGACAACTTAGGATTGAAGTTCTATAGATAATTAAATATTGGTATAATTTTGTACAGGTAGAGATCTAAACTGTAGCTAGCTTTTAAAGACAGATACTTTCTATTATGCGTGCTAGCTTCTTGTCAAACGTTGATCACAAGACAAAGACTCATATATATATTTATGATCACAAAGAGCCCTTTCAAACGTTGAACTGCCACTATTTCCAGATGAAAATAAACAAGATTGTAGCGAATCAATACTTGAGAGCTGAGTTATAAAATTAATGATTAAAAAGTCCTGACAATAAAGAATGGACAAGTCTTTTTTGATTGGGAAAGGTCAGACAAAGTAGTAACAAAATTATTGATAGAGTAGAAGAATTGAATATCACGTATGATTTATTTTCTAAGAAGCAGATTTCTTTAGCTTAGTACATCTCTGAAGGGTGAATTAATGGTAATTTTCAAAGTTGAATTAAGTGATGAACGTATCAAATATCTTGATAATTCGATCACGCTTAGGATTTAGCCGCACCAATGGCCCAAAAAAACTTACGCCAGTCGGATTCTTTGTAAAATATCAAGTAAAACACTTCTATCTCTAATATTAAAATATATTCATATGACACTATTCACAAGGGTGTTTCGACCTTTCATTTAGATTTCAAGATTTATTATTCTGTTTTAAAACTGGGTTTTTGTTAGGATAATAAACACAACTAATTAAATTAGTATCATTATATTTAACTTCGAATAAATCTTCTTCTTTACTTTCAAAAAGATACTGCAAAATTATTTTGATATTATCGACAATACCAAGATTATCCTTATGAATGATCCAATCCCAATTTTTCCAATCCAATATTCCTTCATGATTATAAACCATTGGCGTTCTATAGTGCTCATACTGTTCTATTGTAACGTCAGCAGTGTACAAATATAACCCACCAATCTCTGGTTGATTTGTCGTTTGATGATCTTCAACTGTATGATAAACTTCCCATGTTAAAACACCTCTATTTATAAACTCTGACAAGTGTAATCCAGTTTCTTCTTCCGTTTCTCGTATAATACAATTCAATGGAGATTCTTGTGGTTGTAGTTTTCCTCCAACGCCATTCCACTTACCCATCCACGGCTTTTTGTTTCTGTTCAATAGTAGAATTTTATTGTTTTCTCTGCAACGAATGAACCCTAAAGTATAACTAATTGCTACCACCATGTCCTTTGTTTTCCTTTGCTATCTTTAAAACAGTTGTACCAGTTGATAATAATAATATCAATTATGATATTGTTGTTAATGTTGCTGTACGATAAGCAAAAGAAACTGCCCTTTACACGAACAAAAAAAGTTCCCGCGCGCCTCTGAATTAATACACGAAACACGCTTTCTTTGTTTGATGGATTTCGGAGATTATTTCAAATTGCTAAGAATAAATTGATCAAAAACCAAGGAGATGAACATTTTATTTTAAGATAAGCAGTGATCTTTAAGCGGAAGGCAATATAACACATTTAAAAAGTTCTTCCAATTCCATTATCGTATTTGCCTCCAAGGCCCGGTTTTTTCCATACTCGGTAATAACAAATTCTTCCAATTCTTCGATATCACTAGGATTTCTAAGACAATGATAATCCTTATTTAAGAAGAATGTTATGAACATTGATTTCTTTAACTGATGTAATCTTGAATCATTAAACTTCATATTGTACAAGAACACAGCAAATAGCATTATTTTAGTCAGATCGTATTCATTCAAATTTCCATAACCAGTTCCAATACCGGGTATAACCAATGTGTCTAACTCGGAGTCCAAATTGTTGAATAAATTCCATACAGCATCAAATAAATGAGTTATTAAATGTATTTTCTCTGGTATAATCATTGTAGGAATTTGAATCATTTCAATCAAATTCCAATTTTTATAAGCCAATGTGGATTTATAATCAAATGAATCAGTTTTGGGTAGATCTAGCAAATTGATTTTATAAATTTGGTTGGTGACAAGATACCCTTGATATTTATTTAATTGCTGTTGTTGAATCAAATTCTCAAGATGCTTGTAATGTAAGTTTTTGCCAATGAGAATACCTTCTAACAAAAATCTATCAAATCCTCCCCCCATGTAACTTAATGAATTTGTAGGGGTCACTATTGATGTTTTTGTACCGTTGCCAAATTTGAAATTTCGAATCATATTCTCAATTGTATGGTTGTGGAATTCAAATTCATAATTAAAATTACAATTAATGTTGTAATGATTAAAAATTTTGACCAATACTTGGTGGTGATGTTTCCAACATTTTACAATTAAAGGATTACTATCTATGAATACCAATTTCATGGAGTTTTCCGGAGCCTAACTCGATATATGCTTTTTAAATGATTTGATAATGGTGATTTTTTGAGCAAGTAACGTAGATAATCCGGTGACGAGAAGAATCAAAGAAAACTGCGGATAGAAAGAAGTAGGAGTAGGATGAAGAGACGGGTTTATTACTTTTTCTTCTTCTTCAACAATACTAACAATAATAATAAACTTTGTAACCTATATATAAGTGGGACCATTCGATAACTTCATCGAATCAACACACACTCTCTCTTTGACGATAAAACCCCATATAGATGCTACAATTTAAAATGCCGAATTGGGATGATTCTCTGATCAGAATGATCCCTGTAGCTTGACTGAGCTTATCTTAGCTTAACTAAATAACGTAATATACAACTACAGTAATCCATTTTATACACAGGAATATTGCTTTATTACCCGGATTTAAAACACCTATATATAATACATCTTTTTATTCTATTTTATATTATTATATTCTTCTTGCATTGTGCAGGAATTGAGTGGTTTCATCAAATCAAAACTATTCCATTGTTTGGTTAGTTTTTGCAACTGCAAACAGACAAGAGTAGGGCACGTTGTCTCATTTTTTAATTAAATTACCGAGACTATCTACTGAATAGAATCATCTATTGAATAGAATCCCATTCATGTCCATATTCATAGGAATATTAAATATGGAAATGCTACCTGAAAGTTACTTGGATAGATAAGACTGATTGTATTGCGTGAAGAAATCTAGAGTTTTCTCTTAAACTCAGCAAAGAAAAGGTAAAGAGTCTGCTTAAATGTCCGTTTGTTGCCATCCCCTCCTCCTCCTTTTAGGTGCTGCTTCATATTCAAAAACAAGAACAATTTAAGCATTGCTAAAATGTGTTGCACTTAGGCCGATTACGTAGAGGTATTTTTTTTTTGATTTGCTCTAACAGAATTCTTTAAACAAAACGTTAGTTCAATTTTAATAAGAAATAAAACTGAACAAGTGATACTGCTAACAGAAGAATCAAGGAAGTCAAAGAATCAACGAATCAGCGAATCAGCGAATCAGCGAATCTACGAATCAATAAACTATTGGAATGAATAGATGACTGAATGATACAAAGTAATTCAAACTCTATTTACGTTCAAATGTGTCTGTTTTGGCGGTGCGTATAGGTGTCTGTTTTCCTGCATCCTTTTTTGTTTTTTGTCTATTTTGTTTGGTTGTGATCTTTAATTACCCCACGAATTATCTCTGGTTTTTTTAGTGACAATAATTATTGACATTCACTGTAGACAAATCAATCACATCTCAAACTTGTACCCTAGCTTTTAGTGTACGGAATGTCAAATCCAGCATGACCACAGCATATATCTCCACTTTCCCAACTAAAAATTATAAATATTACAATCGATTAAAATGGATCACGCACAACAGTGTAGTTCGTAGTTTAAATGCCTGCTCTTTTGCTTTTGCTATCATTATACTGCATATAGACAATATAGCTTTTATTTCTGTCTGTCTGTCTGATGTTTGTCGTTCCATTACTCGTTTTGTTAGCAATGACAACACCAACAACAACACCATTCTCTCTCTCGCTCTCGCTGATTCTTTTAGTCCAACCAAAAACGTTTTCATTCTTGTTGGGAGAGTGCAGGCAAAAAAGCACAAAAAAAACCGAGCCAGAGCCAAAACAAAAGTCAACTCATTTCCTTCTTTCTTTTAGCTTCTACGACTCAATTCAACATCAATTGATTTATAACAATGGCTCCAGCTCCTTATTCCGACTTATCTAAAGCTTCCAACGATTTAATCAACAAAGATTTCTATCACTTGTCAACCGCTGCTGTTGATGTCAAGACCGTTGCTCCAAATGGCGTTGCTTTCACTGTTAAAGGTAAAACTGCCAAGGACGACACCATTGCTGCTTCTGTTGATGCTAAATACGCTGACAAAGCTACCGGGTTAACCTTAACTCAAGGTTGGAACAATGCTAATGTTTTATCCACTAAAATTGAATTATCTGAATTGTTAACTCCAGGTTTAAAAGGTGAATTGGACACTTCCATTGTCCCAAGTGGTTCTAGAAACGCTAAATTGAACTTCTTCTATCAACAATCTGCTGTTAATGCCAGATTATTCTTTGACTTATTAAAGGGCCCAATTGCCACTGCTGATTTGGTTGTTGCTCATGATGGTTTTACTGCTGGTGCTGAATTAGGTTATGATATCTCATCAGCTAAGGTTAACAAATATTCCGTTGGTGTTGGCTATGCTAACTTGAACTATTCTTTGGCTGCCACTGCTACTTCAAACTTGTCTGTTTTTTCTGCTGCTTATTACCACAAAGTTTCCCCATTAGTTGAAGTTGGTGCCAAAACCACTTGGGACTCAGTTAAAGCTTCAAATGTTAATGTTGAATTTGCTACTAAATATGCTTTAGATAAATCTGCTTTTATCAAAGCCAAAATTGCTGATTCCGGCTTAACTGCTTTATCTTACACTCAAGAATTAAGACCAGGTGTTAAATTAGGTTTAGGTGCTTCATTTGATGCTTTGAAATTGGCTGAACCAGTTCATAAATTAGGTTTCTCTTTATCGTTCACTGCTTAAACAGTACTTCATTGAGTGTTGTATCTTCTTAATGTTCTTTTCTGTTGTTTATACAATTGAATAAATATATATAAATATATATATATATATATTTATATATGTATTGGAGGTTTTATCAATATATATATATATACATATGATTAAACAAGTATAAATTATCATTCCTGGTGGTGGTCAGTAGAGTTGAATTGGTGAGGCATGATTTTACTACGATTTTACTGCTTTGTTCACAAACTAAACCAACTTCTCTCAAGTGCAGTGGTACCGTGTAGAAAAAAAAAAGTTCTCAGACAAACCATAATATCGAGCAACAGTGCAACAACCTATAAAGCCAATCCTATATCACTCTGCAGTCTGCATCTAGCTAGCAATCCATAACAGCAATAGCATTTCATCGAGCATGAGTACAGCCAAAGAAATAACACCTAGTATATCTGAAAATGGAACTAGTCATGTAACAATCCCAACAATAATACAAGTGTCAAGACCATTTTTCACTAATCAAGAAATATCATATTTACACAGCCAGACAATACCAGAGTCTTACAAGCTTCAATATAGTTCTACGAAATATCAAATTTTTCAATATTTGTACCAAGTTATCAAGAACTTGAAATTTCCGATAAGAGTCTTAGCGACTACCATGAATTATTATCAACGATACTATTTATTTAATAAATTTGAAAGCAATAGCAGTGCAATGGATGAAGATCCCTATATTATTGCCATAAGTTGTTTGTTCTTAGCCAGTAAAGTTGAGGATTGCATCAAGAAATTAAAAGATATACAAAACGTGTGTAATAAATTAAGGGATGTGGATGAAAATAAACTAATTGATGGAGTGCTATTTGTTGATTTGCAAAGAAAACATGTATTGGGTATCGAGTTCAAATTACTACAAATTATTAAATTTGATTTCAATAACGGAAGTAATCCTTCAATCAGGACAAATATTGATAATTTATTAATACAATTTTGTAAACAATTAGACATAAATTATAGACTCTCAATATTGGCTTGGTTCATTCACTTCGACATCATATCTACCCCATTGACTCTTGTCATTCCACCCCATTGTATTGCACTTGCAATCATAATAATTGCCTTGAATTTAAAACCACTTGAAATGAACTTGAATAAGCATGAACTAGGTGAAGAAGAAGATAACGTAAAGTTGAATAAAATATTAGAATCAATTGATTGTTTTGAAGATTTCAAATGTCCTGAAGTCTTGGTAAATGAAGGTATAATATATATTTTGGATTATTATATTCACCAATATCAGAATTCTATTTTGAATAACTATTTACCACAAATTGATTCAACCACGGGGAAGGAACAAGTTTTCAAATTCATGGAATTGAAATCAAGATTTAACGATGTTAAAATTATGGATGAAACAAGTTGTAATCATGCATTAAATTCAACTGATGAATATTTCAAAAACTGGGACTATACAACTGGATCAAAAGGTTCTGCTAGATTCATGCTAGGTAATAAAAGAAGAAGGTTTAACCAAGAATTAGAGCAACAAAAGTAAAGTGGCCTAATAATTATTAGCCAATTATCAAGGTGTATATTTTTGATGAAATGGGACTAGTACATGGAATGAATGTATTCTATTCGTATTTATAACTAACTGATGTGCTCACTTGATGAATATTTGTACTGAATGATGTGAATTGTACTTTATCTATATGGTCACCTTTCAATATCCTACCATCACCATGGGTGTCACACCATTCTATAGGAATACTAGTTTCGGGATCTGTATATACCAAGACATTGAATGTATATTCATCATCTTTCAAAACAGGTAAGTAAGAAACCAGACTTGTGATTTGGCGAATGATAGCCTTGATTTCCTTTTGAGATTCTTCCCTAGTCTTGTGCAGACCTTCTCCATCTTGTGTCTCAACATTGAACTCCCATCTTTCTACATTTTCCAAATCTGTCTTTGACACAATGACAACAACGAACTTGTCTATTTTTTTCCCGTATATCCATTTCTTTATTTGCGTCATTATGTTCTGTAGATATAATTGTACGTCATCATCATTATTTATGAGCATGGGTAAATCATATTTCCGCACCGTTACAAAATCTTCAGGGGGATATATGCCTCTTTGAAATAATATGCTATTCACTGCAAATTCAAAATAGTCAGCTACTATTTTTGATGAACCCTTAAGGGCTAATTTTGAAGATGGTTGTGACATTGAAGGATAAAGGCTGGTGTGGTAGATATAATTAGTGACACTTATATTTTTTTCCGTTCTCGTTTGATCTACATGAAAACAATTAGAAAACTAGTATCCGATTATCTGTGTTGGTCAAATTCAGCATAAAATGGTACGTATCGCATCACAGCCATCTAAATACCCGTGTTGAGTACTAACAATTCCAGCAACACGAGGTGAAAAGAGTAAATCTCACAGAAGAACAAAAGCGTCTCAAGTTCGAAAAGGATAGAATCAAAATCAAAAATTATCAAGAATTAACTAATCAGTTATTTCAATTGAGAGATGCAAACACTTATACCGAAGATGCCCTTAATCTAACTACAAAGATCCTTGTAGTAAACCCAGAGTTCTATACTATGTGGAACTACCGTCGCGATATCATTGTCACGATGTACAAGAGCCATATGGAGATTTATGAGGACATTCTTTCCCAAGATCTCAATTTCGCCTTAGCGCAGTTGAAAAAATTTCCCAAGTGTTATTGGTTATGGAACCATCGTCGTTGGTGTCTCTTTGAACTCGTCAATATCAACCGTGTGAATTGGAATTTTGAGTTCAAAGTAGTTTCAAAATTACTCGAAATGGATCAACGAAATTTTCATGGTTGGCAATACAGGAGATTTGTGGTTGAAAACATGGAGAGGGGAAAAGATGATGCAAGTGTATTGCAAATCAATCTTGATGAATTTGACTATACCACTAATAAAGTCCAAAAAGATTTTCTGAATTTTTCAGCGTGGCATAACAGAACTAAATTGATACCAAAGATATACGAATTGATGCAGAGAAATAAAATGAGTGACTATAAGTTGTTTACGGATCCACTTGCGATCTTGAAGAATGATTTAGACATGATTAAAACCGGAATATACATGAGCCCGGAAGATACTTCTATTTGGTCGTATTTATATTGGCTATTATCTGACGATTTCTTTGTCAAGGCATTCAAAAGCGAGAAAGAATATTTACAAGTACTTGAAGAGCAATTGTGCATAATTACGGAGCTTAATGACATGGAAAAAGAAGATACAGGAAAAGACAATGTTGGCTGCTTGAAAAGTATAATATTCATAGAAGCACTAATTCAAAAAGTTAAACAGCTAGATGTATTAAATAATCAAGATATAGGAACGCATTTGAAAACTTTGTTGGAAATTGATCCATTAAGAAGAGGTAGATATATAGATCAATCGCTGGGTATAGTTGACATAATTTAATGTTCACATAATGAAAACAACCTATTAAAAGCCAGCATATCATCATCAGCTCCTTGCATTTTTTCAGGTGACCTTTCATCCATCAATTTAACTCTATCCTGTTTAGCGTGGTCCAAAGTTAATGGCCAAGTCTCACCTTGTTTTAATTCCAAAATCTTCATTTTGATATCATTAGGAAACAAATATTCCAAACTTTCATCATTCCACCAATCTGATTGTTGAGGCGGGACTTTATCAGTAGCTACAACATTTGTATTATACGGATCAACAATGAAAAAGCAAAGAATCTTTCTGTGACCAGTTTTAGTTTTGTCTTTCAATTCAAACGGGTCAACATGATGTTGAAACATGTTGGGAAATATCAATACACGATCTTCTTGAGCTTCAACGCTTCCTATATTTCTAACCATCATATCTTCATCTTCAATGCCAAATATCTCTTTCCCGTAAACACTATCATTTTGTTCATATTTCGGATCTTCAAATCCTGTTCTGAACGAAAGCCTTGACTCTGCAATATTCTCACAATCATAATAATACAATGCAGTAGCAATTATGTCCTCATTAATTGTTCCTTCGACGTGCCAAGATCCGCCAGCGTATGATGGGTTTTCTGGAGTTAACTCTATATTTGCCAACTTTACAATCACTTTCAAATTATCAAATGTATTTAAATCAATAATTCTATCAAATGCAGGTTCTTCTTCCCATTTAGGTATGAATTCACGTAAATACTTTGCCTTACCCTCCTCAAATTCTTCCATTCTTTCCCAATCCTCTTCTTCACCTGTTCGTTCTGCTTCTCTTTTCAACTCTTTGTCTAGCTCATCAAGATCCTTCTCATAATCTTCCGTATACGCCTCATTGTATTCTGGAATTGGAATACGGGTAAAATTCTTCGACGCATATCTGGTCAATGTATAATTCAAACCCGGAATAATTGCATTAAAAATTAATCCGATTGACGTATACAAGTCCTTATGCCTGATTGGATGTAGGTTGTTAATGTATGATTGGAACACGAATTTGCAATCATTCTTAGTTAATAATGCAGGCAACCATTGGAAATTTTCAGACACGCCAAAATCAGCAACGTGAGCCTTGGCTTTTTTGATTCTTTCTGAGAATTTGACGATCTCTATCCTATTTTCAGCAGTCAAGATTGGAGTCTTATCATATTGTAACGTGAACAAGGAAGGGTGGACTAAATCAATAACTTGATTACTTGAACCCGGATGGTAATCTAATTCTTCGTTATAAGACTCAACTAATTTTGCAACACCCTTCATCAACTCCATTTTTAAGTTTTTGTCAATTGCACCATCTGAGTACGAAATTTTATCCTCACATCCAACTTGGAAGCTTTGCAAATCATTCTCCACCTTTTTATACCATTCCAACTCTTTAAAAACATATTCAATAACAGCTTCAATATATTTAGTATTATCTTTACATTGCTCCCTGATTTCACTTTTCCACTTTTCACCAACTTCGGTCTTGTATTTACTTTTCCAGTTTTCTTTGGAACGAATTGACCAAGACAATTCAATGATTAACCATTCATCTAAACATTTAGGTATGGGACCAATGTTACGATATGCGACCCACCAAGGGTGTGCAAACGGGGAACCAGTGCCAGGATCCTTACTGCATTCCTCTCCTTCTTTAGCAGAAGCATGAATCGTACTATAATCAATTTCATTATCATAATTTCCTTCAAATTCAGATAATTCACTATCTGGATAAATTATTTCAAGTTCAGCATAACCCGAAGTTATTTCAGTAGAGGATTCTAATTCAGTTTCACGATCGGATTCGGAATCGCTCTCATGAATCGATTTGCTTCTTGGGACTGGCATATCTTAAGATTGAAAATCTAGCCGTATATAGTCCTAAGCCAAATAGAAAGAAAACAATAGCAGAGACGGGAAAAAAATGGGGAAAAAACTTCATGGTTATATTTAGGACAATGACTCAGAGTTGAAAAGCTGGGTCAAAATTCATGGATGTATTTAGGACAATGACTTATTGTTGAAAAGTTTGTTGTCCTTCAAACACAATTATGACTTTGCTTTTTTCCTATCCTAACTACCAGTAAATGATCGTATCTGTAAAACTAAGAATTGAGAACTCCGGTTTTGTAGTATTATATTCGATTACCGCCGCATTCCTGATTGTTATGATGATTCTGATCTTAGTTTCTCTTTCGCTTCTCACTATTCAAATGTAACTGAAATTGAATAATTGAAAGTCATGCTTCGTCAGTGCACATGGCCGGCACTAAAAACTTTTGATAAATAGAGGATATGTTATAGGTTATTTAAGCAACAATCAAGGGCAAGGTAAGAATCAGAGGTCGTGGATCTACCAATACATCCAACTAACCAAAATGTCTAATCTGTAGCTTTTTGGATTAAATTCATTTTGTCAATTTTTGGAGAAACCAATTCAGGTTCTCCACATCATACTGCCATTCATATCTAACTTTATTTCTTAATTAATCGTGAATGGGTTTTACGTTGGGCTTGCCTATTATCTTTAAACATCGGTTTCTGGCGGTTGATAGCTCCAGTATAAATGTTCACTCCAGACAAGAACTTTGCAACAACGATGCAAGCTATTTTCTTTAAATATTCAACCCTTGCAGTCTGGATGATCTTCTTAGCAACTGGATTTCTAATATAAACAGGCACCTTCATAAAACTTAGTTGGGATACCATCTTTTATCTTCAACAAAACTAAACTTCTCAAAATTTGCATCATTTGTTTGTCTCTTCTGTTACCAAATGAGACTTAGGCTACTCAATTAGATGATCATCAAAATAAGAATTTTCGTTAATTTCAAATGCAGTGGTTCAACAAATATTTGAAAAGAGTTACTAAACCTAGAGCGTCAGTTTTAGCATCCTGCTTGAGAAACGACGAGGTACGAAAAAACAATGAGTTCTACTTTGTTCAAAAGCCATTACTCACGAGGTAACTCAAAAAGGAATTTTCTTAAATTTGCTACCTCAGAAGGCAATGCTGAAAAAACCATTGATAAGTCTTCATTTATTTCTTATAATTTATCGGTCCTTACAGCTGGCTGTCAAATAAACTGAATGGAGGCATACAATATTGTACTTCAACAAGAAATAATCTTTTCTGTAGCAGTTAGTCAGTCTGCTCGTAATTTACTACTTTGAAGGAAACCTATTATTTGATTAAAACCAATATTAGTTACGTAGAAGTTACTCGTAGGTGGTGTTGTTTGGAATATATTGTATTTAAAGCTCATCAACAATAAATCTATGAAGAATGTGAGAGTAACCACTTATTCTTGGTGAACTAAAAAGTGTCAATCGGTCCTATTCTAGCAAATGCTTACTGTCATAAAAAAGATGCATATTCGCATTTGCTAGAAAACTTATATTAAGCACTTTAGCATTTACAAAGGTATCAAGGTGTTGTATTTGACTCGAGTAAGGATATGGACGCAATATAGATTATGAGCTTTTATTTAATTGGTGTCGGTGTTGTTGATAATGGAAACTAATTATTCAAAAGAATAATTGAACTCTTCAAATGAAAACGCCTGTGTACTCAGGATATTAGTTGTGAAGAACCCACCGTTCATTAGGACTTTATCTTTTGAAACTTTGGACGCCTTTGTGAAAATGACTGGTGCAACATGTCGATTCGAATATTAACACGCAGATCCCCCTTTCACAAATTATAGTTATCCCTAAACATTTTTGGTACATTGAATATATTTTGTTAATTTCTAAAACTCGTAGCCAACTTATCACCCAAGGATAGAAAATATTATAGTTCCTCTGTCTACACTAATTGTGATTGATATCATATTTATCTCACGTTTTTAATTTGAGCAATCAAATTCGTTTTTTAGCAGCAATTATGTCACATACACAGTATATGGTTATCCATAATAATTCTGAAGAGAAGACCTACGCATCTACATGAAATTCAGTGTAACGTGTAATAAAATACACTAATATCTGTGGAAAAAAGATGGTTTCAGAAATGGTTACTTTGCCTTGATGTAAGAATTGCAAAATATTGAAGTGTTTTCCCAATTCGTGCTGCAAAGGAATCATGTTAAAAAGTGTTTTAAATAGGGAAAAAAATACGGGCGAAATAATGCGGCCCAGTTAAGATAATAAACAAGCAAAAGCTTATTGTTCGTGCTACATATTGAACCCTCAATAAAGTACTGCGGTGCAGATTTGTCTAAAATCTCTTACCCAATCTGGCTGCAAAAGGGTCCAGTTAACTGTGGATGTACACCGACATTGCAAACAGAACTGCTTGGAAATGAGATTAGCCTTATCCTGAATCTTTGAGTATAAATATCCCTTGAAATTTAAATGATTTTCAAGAATTTAATCTTGTTCTACATCATAATACAAATATAGATTCAAATTCATTCACTGTTATCTAATCAAAGCAAATCAAAAAATGAGATTTTCAATCGCTATTTTAATAGCTCTTGCTACTGTGGTTGCTTCTGCTCCAGCTCAAATTGAAACTGAAAAAGCAGCTGAACCTGCCGTTTCAGTTCCTGAAGAAACCATTGAAACTACTGTCCCTGAAACTGAAGACAAAAGAGATGCAAATGCTGAGGCTGCTCACTGGACTAACTATGGTTGGTACGAACCACATAAAAGAGAAGCTAATGCTGAAGCTGCTCAGTGGACCAAGTATGGATGGTACGAACCACATAAAAGAGACGCCGAAGCTGAAGCTGCAAAATGGACCAAGTATGGATGGTACGAACCACATAAGAGAGATGCCGAAGCCGAGGCTGCAAAATGGACCAAGTATGGATGGTACGAACCACATAAAAGAGATGCCGAAGCCGAGGCTGCACGATGGACCAAATATGGTTGGTACGAACCTCACAAAAGAGACGCCGAAGCTGAAGCTGCACAATGGACCAAATATGGTTGGTACGAACCACATAAAAGAGACGCCGAAGCCGAGGCTGCACAATGGACCAAATATGGTTGGTACGAACCACATAAAAGAGACGCCGAAGCCGAGGCTGCACAATGGACCAAATATGGTTGGTACGAACCACATAAAAGAGATGCCAGTGCTGAAGCTGCACAATGGACCAAATACGGTTGGTATGAACCTCACAAAAGAGAAGCCAACGCTGAAGCTGCTCATTGGACCAAATATGGGTGGTACGAGCCACATAAAAAACTTTGATAAACGAGAAGGTCTCAAATTCTTATTGAAACATGGTTGGTTTGAACCAATTTAAATTGGTCTTACATTATATGTTCAAACTTTTAGGACTTTGGCATTACTTTTTTATACTATTCTCCGGCAGAAATTCACATATTTTGTCTTCTTGTTTCGTCTGAAAGTTTCTTCTAATTATTCTACTTATATTGGTTAATATACAAAGGTATCTTTTTCTATTGGATTTCTTAATCTAAGTCGCCGTAAAATCTCAAAAATTTGAAAATCTTTTCTTATTAAGAAGTTGTGGATGATCTTCATTTGAATAGCTGATAAAGAATTGATAGATTATTCTATAGAAGGTTCGCTTTTGCAACAATTCATAACTCAACTGAGAATGATTACATAATTTGCGTTTATTTTATTTCAAGGTTTTTTTTTTTAGTAGATTTAATTTCAAGATGAGCATCGCTTATTGAAATCAGTTTCTAAAACATTAATAAATTTCACCAAAAATGGCAAAGGTAAAGTCAAGAGGCAGAAGAGCTGAAAAGAAAGTCAGAAAAGTAGAAGATGATGGACCAACCCCAGAAGTTCTAGATGAAGGAAAAGAAGTATCCACATCTACCACCAATATTCCAAATACATTCTTTGGGCTTGTTGATTCAAATGAATTAGATTATTTCAAGCAAGCAGAGTCTACATTGAATATAAATGCATTTGAGAACGACGAAGAAAGAAACGGTTTTATTAATTCAGTTTTGGAAGAAGCTCGTGGGAAGGAACTTAAATTGGTAACTAATCAAATTTGTTCAAAATTGATGGAAAGGTTAATATTGTTTGCAAATGCTAGACAATTGAAAGAAATATTTAAACAGTTCTCGAATCATTTTGCTTCCTTAGCTTTTCATAAATATTCTTCTCACGTTTTAGAAACTTTATTAGTCAGAACGGCAGCTTTGATTGAGAAAGAATTAACACAAACACAAGAAGAAAGAGAAGAAGAATTAAGAACAGAAGGAGAAGTAGACACAGATAATGTGCCAATAGAAGAATTGTTTAGAGGTATGCTCAATGAATTCAAAGTTCATTCAATTACTATGATAGATCATCAGTATGCATCACATGTATTGAGACTTTTAATACTAATTCTTGCTGGTAAAGAATTACCATCGACAACAACATCCAACTCTATATTAAGGTCAAAGAAATCAAAGATTGCCAGAAAAATGATTGAGATTAAAGATAATGAAGATTTTAATAGATCTTTCCAAACTCCACCAACTTTCAAAAATGAATTGAGAGAGTACTGCCAAATAATCGTTCAAGGATTGAATACCAAATCAGCTAGAGAGTTTAGTATTCATAAGATCGCATCGCCTGTAATACAGTTAATAATTCGAGTTGAAGGATTAGTTGATCGTGAACGTACTATGTGGCATTTAATTTTTGCTAAAGATTCTGAAGATAAGGATACTACTGAGGAATCATATGTCGAGTATCTATTGTCTGATCCAGTAGGATCTCACTTCTTGGAAGCGATTATCAAAAATGATGGAGCTCGTCCAAAATACATTGAAAGATTGTATAAGTTGTACATGAAAGACAGAATATTGAAACTTTCCAAAAGATCAACAACCGGAGTATACATAATTCAAGCAATGTTATTCAAATTAAAGCCAGCTGAAGTTGAAAACATTCTCGATAATATAATTCCGGAGTTGTCCGACTTAATTTCAATTGGAGATAATCAGAATTTAGACTTAACCCAGAAACTCATAGATGCATCAATCATTCGCGGTAATTATAGACGTGACGAAATTATAAACCAGCTATTCTTGAAATTTGCTCCAAATTATGATTTGGAAAACCCACAAGTTAACACGTCTACTGAATTTGTTGAAAATGTATTGCAGTTAACAGAATCAACTTTGGGTAATACAAGAGATGATTGGCCAACAGCGGAGGAAAGAAAAAGAGCTCTTTTTTTAGAAAAGCTTATGGAATATGATTACAAATTTGTCATATGTGCTTGGCTCAATTTCATGGCATTACCAACAGAAAGATTTCTGCAAATGTGTTTTCATGGAGTATTCTCTCATGTTGTTGAAAAGGCGTTTACTTTGCAACCACAGGAGCCCAAGAACATCCAAATTCTTCGAAAGAGATTACTCAATACATTTCAGGGACAAATTGTCGCACTTGCTTGTAATTCATACGGATCTCATATAGTCGACAAATTATGGGACTTCACTGTATTATTACCGATGTATAAAGACAGAATAGCTTCAGAGCTACTTGGAGAATCGCATAAAGTTAAAGAAAGTAATTATGGGAAATTAGTATGGAAAAACTGGTCAATGGAATTATTTGTCAGAAAGAAATATGACTGGAAGAGCTTAGTTAAGCAACAAGAACAAGATTTTTTGAAAATTGATGATGGTACTGAAAGAGTAAAGAAGCCGATCGATTTGAAAATGGAAAGATTGGCCGAAGAAAAAAGAAGGCACGAAGAACACGCTGAAAAAGCTCAAAGTGGTTATGCTAAACGAAAATTTGAAGAAGATTCTGGTTTTTCTGATAAAAAGCAAAAGCTCAGAGGGCGTAAACGTTGATATAATGTACATGTACAGGTTTAAATTTCATCTATTTACAATCTAAAATGCACTTTCTATTTACATGTCTTTTGTAGCTATATAATACTCATTCAATATCTTTTCATTAACACCAGTAGGACTTTCAACCACTGGATCGACCCCCGACTGATTCTTGGGGAATGCAATCACATCTCTGATACTAGGTGAACCAAGCACCATAGCACATAATCTATCAAACCCTAAAGCTAATCCAGCATGTGGCGGACACCCCATGCTCAACGCTTTTAATAAATGACCAAATAATTTTTCGTAATTCGATATTTTCAAAATATTCTCGAAAATAAATTGTTGCAAATTCGGGTCATGGATTCTTCTTGAACCTCCACCAACTTCTACACCATTGATAACTAAATCATAATGTTCTCCTCTTACTTTCAATGGGTCTGTCTCCAATAAATCATAGTCTTCCGTTTTACACATTGTAAATGGATGATGAGTTGATTCAAATTTAGTATAATCATATTTTGGATATCTGTCTTCAGAACTATCAAGGGTTTCGATTGGATTAAATAAGGGAAAATTGACAACCCAAGTTCCAACAACAATGTCACTGGCACTATAGTCATCAATTAACTTACCAGTGGCATCTTGAATTGGACGTTGCCATTTGCTTGGATACTCTTGAATTGCCAATTGTCTAAATTTACCCAAGGGAGTTGGATTCTCATACGGAAATTTGGCTCTTGTAGATACGGCAATTATATCACCCACTTGCAAATTCAACATTTCTTGTAATTTATTTTGATCAAAACTGGAGTTAGCTTTGATTATTTTTGCTTCTGATAACTTCTTGTACCAACTTGACACATCTTCTTCACTCTTGATAGCCCAAATATATGGTTTTCTTCTTGGATAATTCGTATCGGTGGCAAATGCTTTGGGTAATTTGTAATTTTTGGATATTGGTTCAAATGCATGTTTCAAGACACAAGCCTCAACAATCGGAAAATCGGGATTCTCCTGTGCCTGAAAAAATTCTTCAAGGTTAGTTATAGATATATTAGATCTCAAATCTGGTTTGTCTATACCGTATTTTGATAATGCTGTTAAATAATCCAACTTCTTAAATTGCAATTTATCCTTTTTATGACCCTCAATCTTTTCCAAGTATCCGCCTGAATTAACTTTATAAGTGGGTTTGTTTGCAATTTGATTCCAAACATTGTGAATTATATCCTCAACTACAATTCCGACTTGCTCTAAATTATTGATATAACTCATTTCCAAATCAACTTGCGTGAATTCGGGTTGTCTATCAGATCTCAAATCTTCATCTCTAAAGCATTTAGCTATTTGAAAGTAACGAGTGAAACCAGAACTCATTAATATTTGCTTGTATTGCTGTGGCGACTGAGGCAATGCATAAAACTTATTAAATGATCTTGTGGGGACCAAAAACTCACGAGCTCCTTCAGGGGTGGATTTAAACAACAACGGAGTTTCGATTTCAACAAAATCATGGTTGCTTGTAAAAATATGTCGTATCAATAGGGCAATTTTACTTCTTGTCCTCAAAGCCTTTTGATAAGACGGGGTTCTCAATTGAAGATATCTGAATTGAGGAGGTATATCCTGCGGATTATATTGTTTTAGCTTTTCCAATCTTGCCGCATCTAAGTTTGAAGAATTCAAAATTTGAAAATTCTCAACAACTAATTCCCATTCGTCCTCCGATTTTTCGGTTTTAGATTCCTTTACTTGGACAAATCCAGTAACACTAACTGAATCTTCGACGGTTAATTTTTTCATTAATTCAAATACTGACTCATCTGCATATTGAGGAATTGCAACGAGCTGTACCTCATCTCCATTGCTATCTCTTATAAATCCAAATCCTAAAGCAGGTCTTATTCTTGATTTTCTGTTAATATGTCCATTCAAGGTGATTTTTTGTTCTCTAGTCCTCAAATATTTGCTTAAGTTAGCATTAATTGATTTGATTGTGTGAGTCGCGACTGGGAAATCAAACTTCGCAAGTGTAGACGCCTTATCCGGTAATTGCGAGTAACATCTTATACCACTATAGTGTGGTATAAGTAGCTTTCTAAACATTTAGATTATTGTAGATTTGATTTGGCACCAAACGGGCAGTACTAGTGATAGCTTGATAATTGTAGGTGTTTTTTTCGCGCAGGTTTTTTTTTTCTCGTTTCAGACCAACCACAATGATTTCATCTGATCCTCATTGAGGTGGGTTGCAGAACACTTTACAGTACGTACGTGTTATTCCTTAATCCAATGGGTTTTATGAACAAGGAATACCAAGAATTTATAAGGACGACAGATCATCCAAAGGTCTGATTTACATATGTGGTTATACTCAATCTATGCTAAAGTACAGGCTACTTCAGGGGCTTCAAGACAACGTTGTTTTTTGATGGACCCTATACAGAAACATACACAGAAGCTCAGACAGTCTCGACAGAAACCAAAGCAACACATGAATCTGATGAAGTATTGCTAGTGATATTGTTCAAGACGCGATTGAGGAATTACATAATTATCTTACCTCCTTATTTGATGCGCATTGCCTCCTTGCTTTCTGAAGAGAGACAAGGCTTTGAAAGGATAGATTCCAAAGGTTGGTACACGACAGTCAGTATTATAAAGCACTCTTTTCCTAAAAGTGATACAATGTAAACATTCTATTATTATTATGTGCTTCGGTGGGATTTCCTTTTTTTTTTTTTTTTTTTTTTGATACCAACCAACAGCATCGCTTTTTCGCTGAACCATAAATTTCACCAAAATTGAATTCAGTTGGTTTTATATTCGTGCATTGCTTGAAAAGTGACCATTTGGTGAAAGAATCAACTTTAAAGAACCATGGCTAGTTTAATATCCTTAAGGAAAAGAAAGCTATTATATATATTTATTACTTCTGTCGTTGTGTTCCTATTATTGCTACAGACTAAAGTCATTCCACATGAAAAATTGTATAATGAAGATTGGTCTATGAAATCTTTGACTGACAAATTTGATTTTTCTTACTTCCCGAATTTAAGTAATAGCTTGAAATCTCCATACAACACAGTAAGTTTAAAATCTTCAGATACTATTGAATTGCATGAAAAGGGATATGTTTTGAAACCATCAAACGTACAATTCCAGTTTCTTAATAGGGCAGGTAAAAAGGGTACACGCGAGGAAATTATTGAAAGTGATATGCGTAGATATCAAGACTTGTTGAGTAAAAAAATTGATAAACCTCAAGACGCGTCATTAGTCCCCGTGCCTGAAAACCCTCTAGAGTATCAAAGAGCAAATGCAACGATCATAGCATTAGTGAGAAATGAAGAAATTGCTAAAATTGGTCAAAGCATAAAAAGATTTCAAAAACTGTTTAACTCAAAATTCAAATATCCTTACACATTTATAAATGACCAACCGTTTAATGACAAATTCAAGAATCAAATTACAAAGTATACTGAGGATGCACCAGTTGAATTTGTGACTATATCGCCCGAATTGTGGGATAAACCTTCATTCATAGACGAAGCAAAGGAAGAAAAAGAAATGGATATAATGTCACAACATAAAGTAGCATATGCTAAAAAGGCTTCTTATCACAATATGTGCCGCTTTTATCTGGGAAATTTTTATAATGTACCCGAATTACAAAAATACAAGTACTATTGGAGAATTGAGCCCCAAGTTGACTTTTACACTGATCTTTCATATGATGTTTTTAAATACATGGAAGCAACTGGTAAAGTTTATGGATTCACCATAGGTTTATATGATATAGAAGAAACCGTAAAGACCTTATGGCCGGAAACACTCAAGTTTTTGAATGAAGGCGATAACTACAAGTACATTAATCCTAACGGAAGTTTCCAGTGGTTGTTGGAGGATTTACAAAATCCAGAGAAAAACCAATTAGCCGGTTATTCAACGTGTCACTATTGGTCAAACTTTGAAGTTGGAGATATGGATTTCTTTAGAGGCGAAGCTTATACTGAATGGTTCAAACACCTTGATTCTACAGGCAAATTTTACTACGAGCGTTGGGGTGATGCACCTGTGCATTCCATAGGAGTCAGTTTATTTGCTGATAAATCAAAAATTCATTGGTTCAGAGATATAGGATACCTGCACGATCCTTACTATAATTGTCCGAATACTCCTTGGACGAAAGGCTGTAGTGTTGGGAAGTTTAGTCGATGGGAACATTTGAACGATCAAAACTGTATTATGAATTGGTTAGATAATGAGGATATCAAAAATGTGTATTAGGCTCTTTATATAGCACCTCTAACTAGATATATCGTATCACCAGTTTTGAATACATTCGATTTTGTTGAATTCAGTATTAACTTGGGTTCATTATTTTCTTCAACTTTGAAAATGTTCAATTTTTCCTCCCGCCTATTTGTTGAATTATTATTGTTTCGAATTTGTAAAATGTCAGCAATGGAATCAAGAGATTTTCCAACCACCCAATTCTTAGATACATACACTGCTTTCCTATATTTTTCGATCTCTATCGAGTCGTCCGGATTCTTGATGTAGACACACCAAATGTAGATCTTATCATTGATACCAATCTTAGCGTCACCTTTGGCTTCTTTCTTCAATTGTGCAATATTAACGTACTTGGCAGCATGGGTGCTTTTAGATTTCCCAAACAATTTTGAGATAGAACCACCAGCACTACTTTTGTTCTTATCTTTCTGTATGTTTAAAAACCGTTGAAACTTCTTGAATGCATTGGATCCAGCAACATCCCCGACTCTGAATTGTGTTTCTTTGATTGTGGTGGGCTTTGGATCTTTCAAACTGGCATTCAACTTCCTTTTATCGGCCTCACGATCGGGAAACAACGATTTTGAAGATACAGATGGAGGACTAACTGATCTACTTGGAGATTGGTTATAGAATTTTTCCTTGTAGGGACACTGATGACGTTCCAAGGTTCTGTGCTGTGAACAAAATATTTGCTTGCAGTATTCACATGTGAATGGTAGGAAATCTAATTGATTGCAATACGAACAGTTCTTCCCTATGTCTATTATACCTTGATCTTTTTTGGGAGACTGTGACTTATCAAGGAACAAACTAGCTACTGAAGACATGATTAGCAAGGTTGGAATAAGCTTGTGTAATGGAATGGTTGATCTCTTAGAGATGTCAGCGGGGCGGAAAGGTTGCTTTATTTATATAATTTGTAATGGTGGCAAATTTGAAGTCTTGATTTGTAATTACTAGTTCAGATCGTAGATTTCTAAACACATCTTGCGTTCTCTCACTCGCTCACTCAGCGCCATCGAACTTGAGAATTAAAAAAAAAAGCAGCATCTATGATGAAACGAAAAGACCAAGAGACTTCCACTGATCATCACAGTCGCATTGCAGTCACACGCATACACAGACCCAGTTGAGTCGTCATGTCATACGATCTAAATATACCGTGGCCCATAGACAATTACACCGTCAAACCAACGCCACAACAACTAACAAACTTGAAAAACACCATAATAACAAACTATACCCTCGGCATCACTCATCAAGTTATAAATTTCTCCATACTAGAAACGGTGAAGATTCCCTTAACCAATCCACAAGACATAAATCCAATACCGGTATCGCAACTACTCAACGAGCTCAAACCGAAATTCAAAAATTTGAAACTATTCAGTCGATTAACGTTGGTGATAAATGACGGCTCAAAATTACAAGGTCTAACTAAATTACAGAATCAATTCGATATACTTGCTATACAGCCGTTGAATGAAAGAGCGTTACAATTGACGGTGCTTAATTTGGAGGTTGATTTAATATCCGTTAACATGAGTACGAAACTACCGTTTTTTTTGAAATTCAAGACCATTGGAAGCGGGATCGATAAGGGTATAAAGTTTGAAATATGCTATAGTCAGTTGGTCTCTGGCTCTGTGGGGTACGTCAGTGATAATGTGAATGTCAATTTAATCAAGAAGAATTGGTTTAATAACGTGTTGCAATTAATCAGAGGGTCAAGGTCAAGAGGCCTAGTTGTTTCGAGTGGAGCACAAAATCCGTTGCAGTTAAGAAATAGCAATGATATTTTAATTTTGTTAAAGACTCTAGGACTAGATAGCAGTAGAGCCAAAAGTTGCATAACATTGAACCCAGAACGAGTATTGATCAATGGAAGACTAAGAATCAAGTCTCAAAGGCAAACAATAAGTGTAGGCGATGAAAATCTCATTGACAATACCCATGAAAATGTGGACAAAAAATCTAGTAATACTGGATATAGAAAAAGACTACAAGATACTCCAACCGGTAAATTGTTGAAGAAAAGAAAGATTTCGTAGGTAAGTCGTTACATGTCATTAATCTATATGTATATATCAACTGAATATAGATGATTTGATGGGTTTAATTTTACTTGGAGTCTCTTCTATTTTCGTTATTTTCTTCTTAGAATTGGTTCTAAGTGGTGAAGTTTTATTTGAAAGTTTCCGTTTACTTTGTAGGAATATGGATGGCGGTGGTTTTCTTTTTTTAGTTATGTCTGCGTCAGCTGGCGGCGGGGATGGCGATGGCGGTGGTCGCACTGGCGACGGCCGCTTCGGTGGCACAGACCTCGAATTTATTGGTTCTTGGCTACCCTTTGTCGTGGGATCAAAAAAAGTTGTTCTCTTGACTGGGTGCTTAGTTGGACGTGGCGGTTTGATTGTATGCGGTATAGATTTAAAAGGATTGAACGGATCATGATGTCGTTGCGGTTGTTTTCCAAACATCAATGATCTGGACTGTATATCTCTTCTTGCTCTTTCCAAGATTGAGTTCTTATTCAATGATTGAGCCTGTCTCATGAACCCATTTCCATTCGATATTGGCCTTCTTTTTATCGTGGGATCTTTCAAGACATCATTAACGGCAACAATTTTGTTCTTTGATTTTTCCTCTTGTAATGATTCATTGATATATCTTAATCTCTTTGTTGAATCCCTTCTGAACTCTTCTCTTTCTTTGACGTATTTATAATATAATGATTTATAGAACATATGAGCTCTTTTCGTATTCAATACATCTAATTTGATAGGTCGATCAGGAAAGTCTTTTTGAATTAGCCGTACCCATAATTTATCTGAATGGGGCATTAGTTGGCTTGACTTCGTTTCTAATTGATTCAACTGTTTTGCTGACATTTGACTCAATATCGGCTCCAATAAGTGGTATGGGGTTGTTCCAACGTCTTGTAGCTGATTTACATTTCTTTTGATACATGATATTGATATATGTAGTAATGTGGGTATTCCACTTTTATGTCGATACGATGAGACCACTTGATCACTCATCTTATTTGTATGAAAACCCCAAACTTTTTTGAAGTGAAATATCTGGAGGTGGAAGTATTCGTAATATATATACTAAGGACTATGGTTCTGACTAACGGGTTGCTCTTGCTCTGTATATTTTATGTTTTTGCTAAAGACTTTATATTACTTTCATGTATGCTTGCTTTATTATTAGCTTTGTTAATAGCCTTAGTGTTTTCTTCTTTTTTTTTCTGCTCTTCTGTCACTCGATGTAATACTAAAGAAACAGTCTGATAGATTTATATTTGATGAGGACCAGTTGTTTTGAACCAACTTCTCTCTTCACAATCGATTTTCGAACCGAAATTTCCAGCATTGATTGAAATAGAACCATTCAAATGCAAGCTCTGTACTTTATGTTCGCACACATTTTTATGCTGTCTTGATACGTGATCTTGATTTTCTCTACTAAAGTCACAGAAATCGTGATTGATCTATATTTACTTGTTAATATGAGCGCTTGCAATCTTCACCAGTTCCTCTTGGATTAACATTAGCGACCCGTCAACACTGAATACTGTTTTTGACTTCAGTGTCTCCAAAACCAGATGCTAATGCATTTTGCAAATTGCTGCAAATCGTACCAAAGCCGCAATTAAAACTCGGCAATTCCAAAACTTTACCTTACGGTCTCAAAGATCAAAGTTCTGCCTATCAAAAAATCCGAACTTCTGACCCCCAATATGCTACCCGATTTCACATTCAATTCATAGCGCACTTTTCCACGGCATTGTCGGCGAATGTCTTGAAAAAGCGAAAATCTTTTCGAGCGAGATTGCATATTTTTTCAATTCTTATCCCTTTGTTCAGTGGGCGGTAAAAGTGTATGGCCAAAAATTCAAAGATTCCTACTATATCTATACTACATACATGCTCTCCAAGGCAATTGGATTTGGGTTTTATTGGAGTGTATAATAATCTATGTAAGATCACGCTCTTGTACGCGAGATGCTAAAGAAAATAAATCTAACCGACAATTCACGTCAATTTTTTTGAAGGGCTTTTCTAAGCGACTATTCAGTGGAATAAGTCGTGGTATGTTGTGGGAGAGTTCGTTAGTACCTACTTTGTCCATCTCGGATAGATAGATAGATGGTTGCGTTGCTGTATGTTTCTTTTTGTTCGCTTAACCGTGGACACCGTAATTCCGTCGTCGGATGTAAAACACGGAAACGGGGATATTGCAATAGTTCCTTATTCCGTTTTTATTTTTTTTTGTGTTTTTTTCTTGCTGTTTCCTTCGCTCTTTGCGCGTCCTTTACTTTCGCTTTTTCTTGTTCGCTTTTTTTTTATTCTTTTTTTTCAGTGTCTAATTACAGTTTTGCATCATTACAAATTAAGTGCTCTTAGTCATTGAATATTCAAATATTTTAGTTCAATTGACATAATACCACAAATTACCAATCGTTACGTGTAACATGTGTAATATGTACATGCACATGTACATATATTCACGCATTGAACTGTACTATACCATACTATACTACATTATGCAATAGTCTAGATGTGTTTTCTTTAGTAATCTCAGACAAATCTTATTCCGTTTCCCGTTTCCCGTTGTGTTCTCTTCTCAACTATCGATTTCCCTTTCTTCTTTTACAAGACAACTACTGAATTGCACTTTCTAGTTCATTACACCCCCTCCGCCCGCCACCGCATTGGATCCGGTTCTGCAGAGATCCCATTATAACTCAATTAAACCCACCACATCTTCTTAGTTCTTCCGAGTCTTATTTTCTCCCATTATTGCGAAAGTTCAGGTAACGACTTTTTAAACGGATTAAAATCAAAGACTGGAACAGGCCAGAAAACTACAACTACAAACTGAAAGAAATTATACCTACAACAGGTATACGATACCAATACCAAAGATGTTCGGCAAATTAAGAAAAACAGTGCCATTAGTACCTCCGCAATCACAATCCCCATCTTCAACCGAAGCATCATCACTAAATGAAAAAACAGTAAATAACGAGCCACCGCGATTTATTCCATTCAATGAGCCTCCTATAGACTCGCATATTCCCAAGGAACCAACATTGTCGGACGATCAGAAGCAAAAATATTTAAAAGTTTTGCATCACTTCCAACTGCCAGATTTGAAAATAGCCGATAGCGAAGAAAATCATAAACACAGAGCAAACCTCCAACAGTTATCAGTGGGTGAAAAATCTTGGCTTACTAGAGAATGCTTCTTGAGATATTTGAGAGCCACTAAATGGAATGTCGACGAAGCAATTGATAGAATAGAATTGACATTGGCCTGGAGACGCGAGTTTGGTATTAATGAACCCTTTGATAAAGATAACACTGTCAATGGAGCATTGGTCTCGCCCGAAAATGAAACAGGTAAAGAAGTCATATTGGGGTATGACAATGATTCAAGACCTTGTTTATATTTGAAACCAGGTAGACAGAATACAAAGACCAGTCAAAGACAAGTGCAACATTTAGTCTACATGTTAGAAAGGGTGATAGATTACATGCCATCGGGACAAGATTCGTTAGCCTTGTTGATTGATTTTAAAGCACATCCTGTTGGTACTCAAGGTGGAAAAATTCCTCCCGTAGGTACAGGTAGACAAGTATTGCATATATTACAAACTCATTATCCCGAAAGATTAGGTAAAGCATTATTAACAAATATTCCATGGTTGGGTTGGACTTTTTTGAAAATCATACATCCGTTTATTGATCCATTGACTAGAGAAAAACTAGTATTTGATCAACCATTTGAAAACTACGTACCTAAACAACAATTGGATAAGGATTTCAATGGTGACGTGAATTTTGAATATGATCATAGTAAATATTGGGATAAAATGATTGAAATAAGTCAGGACAAAAAGCACAAATATTTCGAACGATTTGAAAAGTTTGGCGGTGTTGTTGGATTGAGTGAAGTGGATTTAAGAGGTAAGAATGAGGAGTTGACTCATCCAGTTGGTCAGATTTAACTAGAGATGTGCTATTTTTACACTTTATTAAAGCAAATCAAACATACAGGTACATATTAAAATTAATAATGTGTGTATGTATGTATGCACAGTAGTATACATATATTCAACATAGTTTCTATAATTATAATATGAACTATTCACGTAAAGGGATTAGCATTCTTTCTCTTTTCAATCAACCCGGTGTCTATATCTATCATATTCTGCCAATCAATAGGATACATTAATCCGCCCGCTCCATTTTCGCTCTTTGCAAACACTACACCGAGATCGTTTCTGGCAGTACTCAAGTAATAATTTGAACCGTCACCCAAACTAATGATCATCGCTCTCACGATATCTCCCGGCTTGAAACTTTCCACAATCTTGACTTTATCTCGGTCCGTCGACCTTACATCCTGACTTCTTATGATCCCCTTGAAGCTCTCTCCCAAATCATGGATCTGCGCTTGCAAGGATGTCGACTGCGAAGAAGCAACGGTTTGCTGGTTGAACATGTGCTGAGACCCAGCTCCTGGAGGTAGCGACGCATGCGCCGTGGCCCCGTTCGCGCCTATGCCCGAATCACTCAACACATTTCTTTTCTCCACCGATATGATCTCACACCAGATTTGCTTCAATGAGATTCTCGTGATCCTGACGAGCACAACGTCGTTTTCCTTGGGCAAATTGATGGACACCATATCTGCTGCATCGTCGTAGTCATCGGACACATAAATAGACGCCTTAGGCACAACAGTGACCACATACGACTTCACGTCTTCAGTAGACTTGGTCTCTTTGATTCGTACAACGCCCAATATAGTGGACACCACCACGGGAATCGATTTGTTCAACTCCCGGTTTTCAATCTGGGATATTATTGCTCCTCTCCCGGCAATATACTTCGCAGGCTTGCCATCCTCTAATTTGTATGCGGGAACTATGTATTGTCCTGGCACGACGGGAGTTGGATTTGACATTAATGTAGAAAAAGTGATGTAGGATACTTTTGTTTTATTCTATTGCATTGCATTATACTTTATTATTTTTTTTTTCAGTCTGCCTCAACCTATCACTTTCTTTAGTTACTATGTCGTCATATCCAGAATATGTGAATGGTGAGCCACCAGTTGTAACTTTACAAGAATACGATTTTGCTCTGTGGGCAGGACCAACCTGTCTCGACCACAGACACGGAGAATACATAATTGTAATCATGGAAAGTCCAGAAAAGATCGTCGCCAAAATAGATCCCAAAGATTTCGAAACATTAGACAAAATTTTCGCCAGTGCTAAAGCAACTCATGGAAAACAACAAACTCAATCCCAAGCTTAAGCAAAAAAGAAGCAAAAAGACCTACACACATTGACACTTTCTACGCCAGTGTAAATTAAAATTGTATATTCTTTATAAGACCGATTGTACTATCTATTTAATATACCATTAAACTAAAAGAAATGCGTATAACATCTCGACTCTACGTGCACGTCCATTTCGCTTTTCAACGCGTTCAATTCCTCCTTGATTTCTTGTGCTAACAACGGAGTCAATTGGTTACATGTTGCAGTATCTGGATGACGATCGTATTCGTCGCCATCATAAGTGTCGTATAATATGATTCTTGAGCTGAAACGAACCCCAGATTTGATTGGCATGATTTGCAGTCGTTGCTGCGGTGGAGGCGGCGCAGGCCTTGGAAACTTTGGACTTGAGGTCGCGGAGCCTCCTGACTTCTTCCATTTTTTGGAAATCATAGACGTAAAAGATCTAGGAGACGAATTGGCTGATGACTGATCAGAAATGGATGGAATTTTGTTATGCCTGAACTTTGGTATAGACGGAGGTTGAGGAAATTTATCAAGCTTATTTGACTGCTTGCCAACAAGCACTGGTGATGGTCGTGATGGAGGTGTAATTGAGCCATCAGTTTGTGGTTGCTGTTGAAGCGCAGGCAATATTTTTCTTGGTTGAACCCTATTTTCTTTCTCATATTCACTTAATAATGCTACCTCGTCTTCATAATCATCATCTTCTTCTTCTTCCTCTTCCGAGCTTGAGCCAAATCCTCCACCAACTGATGATGAGTCGTCGTTGAAAGTAATCGTGAAGGATTGATGAGAGTCAGTGCTTCTTAGATTATGTTGGGTTAATTTACCCGAAAAAGAGGGTGCATTTAATCCCTTGAAGGACATTGATATTGGCCTGTTATTAAATGTAGACTTGCCATCTCTTGATTCGTAGACACAATCTAATATAGCTGAGGTTTTGATTATTTCAGCAGTATTATTCTCTTCATCATTCTCGCGCGTGACATCTGGGTTTGCTCTCATCTCTTCGGCTTTCTCCTTCTCATTATTGTCTTCAACTATTTCAACATAGATTTTAGGTGATGATGAACGTTCCATCGAAAGTGGGGATGGTGACGGAGTTCTAGATTCAATAATTATTGGTACCGGCGAGTCAGCATCATTTTCATTTGGTGTGACAGCCTCAGTAGTTGTAGTATCAGCTGTCGGTATTGGTTCTGTAAGTGGTACTTTGCTAACATCCTGATGTTGGTCTTCAACAACAATTGCTGGTGGCTCATTACCAGCAGTACCCGCTGCCATATGTAGCATTTCTTTTTCCTCCTGCTCTTTCTCTTGAGACAATCTCATAATCGCTTTATCATCAAAGCTTCCTGATTGGGGCAAAATAGGTGTGTTTTCTCGCGTAGATGTACCCTGTAAAGGAGAATTTGAAAAACTAAAATGATCAAGGTCAATAAAATCAGTGAATTCCATAAAATCAGAAATATGTGAATCTTGAGCATCAGAATGATTAACAAAATCGCCTTTGGGAGTTGAACTAGGAGCAAATGACATATTTGCATCTATGGAATTCAGCAATTCTTGATTCAAATTAGATCTTCTGCTACCTGAATTTTTTAAAATGGAGTTGGATCTTGCTATACCACTTGTATTCGGAGTTGAAGTAGGACCAGTATACTGAACTATGTTATCATCACTTCCGTCATAATTCACAAATGAACTACGTTTTGATTTCACTGATTTCATAGATCTAGATCTTTCCAATGACACAATACTCTCAACTTCATGGGCATTCAATGATTTAGGGAATAGTGCTTCACCCAATAATTGTGAACTTTTATCATCATTCAATTGTGGATATCGATTAGGCAGCGGTGATGAGATTGGGCCGAGCGTTGAAACTTGATTTCCTTTGGATGACTGTCGTTGAAAATACGTATGCAGTTGAAATGGTTGAGTTTGATGCTCTGCTGTTTGAGTAGGAGATAAATTCAATTGCAGCGGTACTTTTCTATCGATTGATTTAGGAGAACTTTGATAATCAACTTTGAAAGGAGATCCAAACTGTGAAGAATCTAATAATGGAGGTATAACTGAAATTTCTTCTCCAAATTGTCCATTGCTAGACAATTTTGTTGGCGGATTCTCGAATAAATTCTTCGAATCATAAGAATCGTAATCAACATCATCTTCAGATTTGTTTGATAAGCTGAACGATAGTTTGTCGGCATCTTCAAATTGATCATCATCATCTTCTTCATCATCATCATCATCATCGTCATCATCATCATCGCCGTTGTCGTCGTCGTTTTCTTCACTATATTCCGAATAAGAACTTTTGGAACCAATTTGTACATTATCTTCGCTTACTTCTCGTATGAAATTAATTGTCCCTGGCTTTGCTAATGGTGATGGTTGTTTAAATTGTTGATCGTTATTAATAGTCCTGATAATTGGTTCACTTGGAAACTTACTACTGGAAGGAGGTGTTGGAGACAAACCGGACCCCACTGTATAATCCTTTTTAGAGTCATTGCTACGTTGAGACCCAAATTTAGCAAGGTTTTCGGAAGACTTGTTCTTCTTAAAGACATTCATGATCGTGTTAGCGGTTTTTTTTTGATATCGTGGCTGTTCTTGTTCCATTGGCTTTTCATGATATATAGGTATATTTGAAGTTGAATATGACTTAGATGCTACTTTTTTGGATGGATCTTGTTGCTGAGTAAGATCGTCAGATGCGATATTCAAGGAATGATTTTTTGACTTTGACTTAAATAAAGATTTAAAACTAAATTTCTTCTTCTCGCTCCCGCTTATCGAAGCAGAGCGCGGAGCAGCTGGTGGAGGCGGTGGTCTATGGTAATATTCACCCAATTTACTAAAATCATCCATAGTGCTACTCCTTTTGTGAACTAATTTTGAGGATTTTGAATCACTTGTGTCATTACTCGATTTCTTATTAAAATTCAACGAGAATGTAGAATTTGATCTTATATGAGGGGATATTCTTGGTGAATTATTTATTACGGCTGCCGAGGCATTACTCTGAGGAGATGAAAGTTTTTGTTGTAGTGACCCAGGAGTTGATTGTTCTTCAGCAATAAACACTGCAGTACTTTTTGATGTAAGAGCTCTCTTATCATGCAGATGATCTGGAAACCGTGGGTTTTGTGAATAATTCATCTCCAAAGAAGATTCCACCGAGTTAGGATTTTGTTGTGACAAGTTTGTTGATTTATTAGAAATCTTATTTTGAATTGGGAAGGTCGGTTTCGATAATGGTGCTGACACGTTCCTATTTGAAGTACTGTTTTTCTTGTTTGCTGAGAATGTAAAATTTTTATTATTATCCAGGTAGTAGTTTGTATATATCGGATTATTAGCGAGTGGATACTTTTGATTATTTTCAGTTATCAGATAATTAGGTAATTTAATATATTTCGAAGAATAGGTTTTAATTTGTGGCTGACTTAGTGAATTCTTTTTTCCAGAATTTGGAACCGAGAATTTCTCGTTTGATTCTCCATCTTTAGAATTAGTAACATTTATACCGACTTCAGATTTAATAGTTTCTTCGCTACCATTATTGCCAACATGATTACTGCTTGTTTCGTCTATCAAAGTATTATCTTCTTTAACATCATTGAGTCCAATATGAGCAATATTACTAGAAAAGCCAGTTTCAATAATTTTTAACTGCGGGGATTCGGTACTGTGAGGAGTAAAATTGTGGAAAGTTGGGGCCTGACCTAGTACCGGAGTATCATCTGTACTATATTCGGTTTCACTTATAGTTGATATTGAAGATTTGGAATATTTATGAGTATTGAAACCTTTAGTATTTTTTTTGGAAACGCCATCTCTGTATTTGCTTTCCTGAAAATCAGCTAATTCTTCTTGCTCTTTCATGGATTCTGTTGCAGTTTCAAATGTTTGAACAGAAAAACCAACATCTTTGTTGTAAGCGAAGCTAACTGGCGGTGATAACGCTTTAGCGCTATCTTGTTCTTCCTCTTCTTCCTCTTCTTCTTCAACAATCGAATTTTGGCTCCAGTTTTTACTCTTTTCATTGAGTATACTTTCCAAGGCTTTTAATGAAGGCGAGGACTTTATAATAGCAGTACGCGTACTCACAGCGTTTCCGTTATCATTCGTGTGATTTAAATCATCTTTTATAGACCTTGAACTAATTGAATGTTTAATTTGCATTGAATTTCTAAGATTATTTACAAGATTGTTACTATTATTTGTTGGTGCCGAATAAAAACTGTTTTCTGAAAAGAAATCATCTAAATTTGATGATTGATTCATAAACGAATTTGACATCAGGGAACGTTAAGTATGACTATGCACAAATAAACTCGAGTGTAACCAAGAACACGAGTAGAATTGACTTGTAGTTGCTGTGATGTAGTATATGACTGATTGAATTATGGTTGCGGGAATGTGGTGTATAATCAATTGAAATGATTGATTGGGGTGAAGTAACTTCTGGATTGAAAATACGAAATAAACCAATTAAGAGTTTGTAATGAGAAGCCTAGTGTAAGTTTGGCTTGTTACCGAAGTTGTTTGAAAATCTGTAAATTTTAATTAAACCCAATTGGGAAAGTGAAAGGTGGTAACTATTTTTTTTCTATTTTTGCTTTCCTTGCTTTCTGCCTCGCAATCAGAAATCTTTCAGTTTTAGATCTACTATGTTTTACCGGTGATGATTTAGTTTAATCTAGCTTAGCTGGATTATGGAAGAGAAAGTATCTTTAAGGTCTATGTGAGAAGTCTATGTGTGCTTGTTTGGGTATTTGTTTAGGTGTGTTGTCAGCGTATCTTTTCTTCCCACTTGGGATCTCTTTGTCACGTGCACCCGTGTTTTTCTTCTTGTCTAGTTAGTGATATGGTAAACAACAAGAGACGAAAAAAAAATACACAAACATGAGACGCGTAGCATTTGGACAAAATTCCTTGTGTGTAGTATTACTTAATTATGTTTTACGATAACCAGCCACTCAAGACACCTATCTCATTCCCTTCAGGTGCAGTCAATCAATCTTTGAAGTACGCCCACATATTTTTTTCAAACAAAGCTTGTGGCACAACTAAAACTACAACTACAACTACATCTACAGCAGCAACTCTGACCAATCGCTTAACCAATACATTTGTTCTTGATTAGAAGCCTCGCTCGTTATACATATATACAGTCATTTTTAAACTTACATAATAGCACAATCACCTTTCTTTCTAATCTTGCTAAATCTCTTTCTATTGTCTTTACTTGGAGTTTTCTGTAGAAATTGGCCTGAAAAGATATTTGACGCCACTTTACTACTATCAGTTACAGTTGTGGTATCGGTCAGTACAGATCTTCTTTCATCAATGAGCGACAGTGAGTCAGCAGTGAGCACACTCGTTGAGCCCATGACACTATTATTTCTTTGCAACAGTATATTTGACCTGTTTGGATTCAGTTCTGTACGTTGTAGTCTTAGCACTGGATCAATACCAAATTGTAAAATCGTATTAGCTAAATAAAGATATAATTTAATCCATAATACTTCCAATTCTAAAGTGAATCTTTTGCCAAATCTTTCATGGAAAGTCTGAATTAATGCTTCGCCCATCAACTCAAAATTTGAGGAGCCAATTCCCAAGATTCTTGCATGTCTCTTACCTAATTTCTCTAGATAATCATCTAGCACCGATAAGTTTTCTAACTGACTAATCGCCAAGTTCATTACCCCGGCAAAACTAGCAGCCTGGTGCTTTATTGAAGGAAACATTGCTTCTAAAGCGGAATTCATATGTAACAAATTTGAATAGAATTGACGGCAAAATAGTGATGATGCAATTGCTGATGACGTGAAGGTTGCAGCTTCCGCCTTTGAAGTGGCAGGAAATGCCCCGGGCATATTCTTACTTTTTTTGTTCTCTTCTAATAACATTTGATTCCAGGTATATCTAATTAATTCAATTTCATGTTCAGTTAATTGTAATCCTACCCTATATTGCACAGGCTTTTCGGCGTAGTATGATTCCATAGATAATCTACTATCCATTTTGGTCAAATGGTATGAAGAATGAATATGTGACTTTATTCCATCTATAATTCTACTAGTCTTTGTACTGGTGGATCCATTCACTGTTGTAGCTGAGGTTGAAGTGTTTGATGAAACACTAGTTAAGCTATCAGTATCAGTGGTTTGAGTATTATATTTGAATAATGTAGAAGGCGGTTGTTTTGGAGGTGGTGCGGAAGTGGGAAATCTTAGTTTATGTTGTTCTGATATTGACTGTGATAAAAGTGACGAAGGTAAGGTAGTAGAATTTGATGAAATGGAATGTACATCTCGAGGCTGCTTGAGTACTGTCGATGACATTTTTTTGTTTATACAATTGAAAGATAACAGAGATGGTGACAAATAAATGGTACGATTTTAAAAAAAAACAGTTGATGGGAAGAATGTCAAATCTGTATATAGAATCAAAGTATTTAAAAAGAAAGGTAAGAAGCGGTGAAAGAATTCTAAAATACTGGAATCACATTCAAATATATACGCCCGGAGAGATAACGAAGAGTGCAATATAATTACCTCAAACCATCAATTAATGCAATAGATGATGTACATGTACATACGAAACAATCCTCAAAGAGAACCCGTCCTTGTTGGAAGTTAAAAGAATAAAAAATAATATCTTATTTAAATCGCTTCATATTTTTATCTTTTCAAAGCTTTATATTCTTTGAATTAAATATTTTTTATCCAGCTTCATCCTTGTTCCCATTTGCCAGTCCATTCACCAGGTTTACTGCCTTTGTAAAAACTTTAAAAGGATTCTGGTTAATCAAGCAAACGGAACACAAAGCAAAAAAAAAGAGTTAAGAATTTTCAGTTAGAATAAAAAGAAGTTGGAGGTTTAGAATTGAAACAAAAAAAACTTACTTAGTCTTATTACCTATAATTGAGCATTTAACAATGCAACGTATAATTATTGACAGTATAAAGGCTATTATGTAATACTTCTAGGAATTGTGTTCTATGGGTCTTTGATATGGGTATATGTATATCATATTATGTAGATAGTAATTTGGAAACGGAGACGGAAAATATTTGGAATCAAAAAGCCTAGAATTATTGAAGGTTACATTTCCAGAATATTGTTAAATGCATCCTCTAAATGCACTTAAGTTTTAAAGTAATAAAAAAAAGACGAAAATGTACCAAAATAGCGAGAAAGGGTCGGGGAAGGGTTGGCACCATTAATAACAATAAATCTGGTGGTTTTTTAGGTGCTTTTAATTTAGTTTATGCATAACTGGTGGTTACAAGAGCGTAATAACTGTAAAGCCAAGCAGTCAAGGGATCAAACGCCATATCATTTATCGGTTTCAATATTATGTTTTCAATACTCTAATCTGGCGGTTGAAATTATTGTACATATTCGAAGAATCTGGACTGAATTAATCATTAAGATACATAAAATCGAGTTATTTATGATGTACTGCGACAGTTATTGATGCAAGGTTGTCGTTTCGTCTAAATCATTGATTTTGTGTATCATTATGGATAGTTGTGACAGATAAATGGAACGCAGTATATCTCCTATATCATTTCTCCCATATATTGCTTGCTACTTTACATTTAAACGGGAATGTCTCATAGCGTTCTAGAAGCATTAAAAGCAATTGCTTCAAATGTATTGACCATACAAAGTTTTAGTATTTTGTTTTTTTTTAGTTGGTGAACGGTCACTTCAAAGTATTCTAGATCCCATATTAATAGTGAAGTTGTCAATTAAAGCGCAACAATCATCATTATAGGCTATCCATTGTGAATATTATACAAGACTATGCCGTTTTAACTGCTTCCTTTGATTGGTGAGTTTTTTACCAACTCGACGCGTCATATTAGCAGAGAATTATAGTTGTTAAAGATCAACCGCGATTTGTAAGCTATAATTGCATTTTTCATCCAAAGATCAGAATCTGAAGTTATATCCGTTCGTGTTGCGTTTATTTTCCATATAATAGTAATATTAAAAGTATAACATTCGGGTCTTGACTCCTTATCTAGAAAAGAAAACACATACTGCTGTGTGTCACATTCTCTTACGCTTAACACAGTCCAAGCGGTGCTGGAAAGTACGGTTCGTAGAATTCCTATTGCTGCGCGTACCAAAGCATAAGCTGTAGCCTAACAACTATCTAGATTACAATACATCAGATTCAACAATTTCTGGAAAGGTGAAAACTAAAATTTCACCAAATTATACTAGGTTGCGAAATATTCCTGCGGTCTAGGTAACTTCATATATTCTGACTCCAATATTTCAACTTCCGTTATCCTTTCTGCGGCTTTCGTTTAAAATGCAGTGAATGTATGCATACACTCAATAAGCCTTTCAAGTTATACCTTGCAACTACTACTTGAAATCACAAAGATTGCAAAACCACAAAATGTATATATTTGGCAAGGGTGAAGACAAGCAAATGTTCTAGACATCATTCACGTCAAACTAAGCCCAAATTGGGGCTCATAAGTTTAGAATCCATTTTGTTGTGAACCACAAGCAGTTTTTGAGGGTGACCGGTTTATGGTCCTTCTGCGTAACTATTGGTTTAGTGCATTGATCAACGGATTACCTCAGTCATTGGTTTTGTTCAAATTGTTTGGCTAAAGTATGGTTTTGCCTTTATATCTAGTGGATGAATTCACACTTATAATTTGTGCAAAAAATCACCGTTGAGAAACAGCTAGGCATTTAGAGTCCATGTTGGCTCCATTCACATTCAGAGTGTACAATAGCATTAACTTCTCACGATCCTAAAAGTGGGTTTCGAAAGACAATAATTAAGTTTTGGGTTACTTTTTCATACTTGACCGAGGTCTATATTTACGATGGTTTTAGTTAAGTGACGACAATGCAACTTACTTGCTTCAATAGCCCTTCCCTCTCGCGTTTCTCTTTCCACACTGATGTTGAGCAAAATAAAGGAACACGGAAAGAGGCATGAGGAATTCTTTGCATAAATAGTCAGTAGTAATATCGCTGTAAAAAGCAAGAGTCCAAAGAAACTAAAAACCTCAAGACTGACTTAGTCTGCTACAGCTAAACCGCGCTCTTCTAAGATTTATTCTTCTACAAACATATCAGCCGAGCAATCCTCTGAGCCCATATGTCTATTTCATTATATTCAACGACTCATCACTGACGGTATCATTATATTAGGATACATTACAGCCAGCTAATTGCTCTCCGATTTACTTGTTAAACTACGGACAACGCGAAGAATTGTTGACACCAGCCCGTTATATAAGCCTGCATTCTTTTTTTCTTTTTTCTTCGTACATTGGTTCCAAAACTATTGGAACATTACATCCTTAGAGAATATCGAGGTATTCGGGTTGATTAGAAATGTGGAAGTAACGCAAAGTAATCTCTACCTAAAACCCAGCCTACCTCTCCTTTCTGGCAAAACAGCCATTAATACATTTGATCCTGACTGAGTCAGAAATTCCATTAATTAGTTCATTAATTAATCTTTAACATTATATCTTCAATTGAGTATTGCACTGTACTGTATATTGGATGCTAATAATTCATATTTCCGTTGTTAAATTTCCACTGTCATTGCAGCACGTGATCAGCAGATGAAAAAAGTTAGGAGTATCTACTGCGCTAACTACTAGTAGGGATTTCGATGCATTTTAAGGAATGAACCATAAGTTAAAATTATTACAATAGATCATTAAATAGAGCGTTGCTTTTGACAGGAGTCCTAATTAAGGTATGTGAAAGAACAATTGTTTATCATCACATTTTAGTTACCTTAGGGTAACCTTAGATAAATCGGGAGATATGAATAAAATGTCGAACCCTTCGAAAATATATTATTAAAATACCTGGTTGTTTTTGATAACGTGGAAAATATGTTATTGTATAATGTCTTTAAATAGACAATGAGTCTATATTAAATAATAAAGGCGTCACCTCATGAATATTTAATCGCCTAAATAGGATTTGTTTTTTCATTATTATCCCCCCCAGACGCAGAATTTTTCGAGAATTGTTGAGTGCTACCATGAAAAAATTAGACTGATTACTTGTTTGGCGAATCGCTCACAAGCCTCACGGCAGAGCAAAAGAACACATGTGTGTTCACCAAAAAACGAAACTAAAAGGATTACTTGGCTTAGGATTTATTATTAAACCTCACATGTATGTTCCATGTGAAGCACCTTTCTTATTCAAACGAGTGTCCTGTATTTATTCATATGATAGTTTTTTACGAAGTTATAGTTATGAAACTATGTCGTATAATAAACTGAAGCGGCAGTGATACACGACAGTCGAGTATCGGTGATGGAAGATAAAGAAGCCATTTTCAATTACTGATTGGATAACTAACAACTGATAAACTGGGCCAGGGTAGTATTTGTATTCAAGGTACAGTTTTTTTTTTAATTGTAGTGGCATTTTTCTTAACTGATCAGTTCTAAATCAAATCGGTTACTTGAACATACATTCTCTTCGGACGAAGCCCAGTATTACGCCCCCAAACTATGAATTGATACAATTTGAATCTCACCTGCTCGCTAAATATATATATATTTAAATCGCTGTCTGCGTATAAGTCTTACACGTGATTGCCGTCAATCGCTCTTCAAACAAACTTGGACATAAATTCATTTAGAAGTATAATAATATGTACAATAGATAATACGTTCAGGTTTCTATTTGTCCCCGATTTTAGATATATTACACATAATTTATGCCTATCGGACAGGTCAGCAAAACCCTGAGGTGGCTCAACATTATTTTGTGAGCTCCCAGAAGATAACCATATCAAATAAAAGATCTAATCTTCAATAGTTGCTGTTTACAATCCAGACATCTCGTACTATTTTGCACATAACTTGTCAACGACAATATGCCTAAGTTTTCAAGCCTATTGTCACAAAAACTGCACAACAGAATTTTCACGTGTCACTTCTTAACTGGAAAGTCATGAAAGAAATCCTAATCACAAAAGTGCTGTTTTGGAATAGAAGTGGCTTTAATATTTTGCAGTGTTGTTTCTCAGCACATTACTCGACTTTTGTGTACACTTTGAAATACCGCTATAAAAATCTTGTACAACTACCTGTTAATTGCTTGTGAATACACCTCTAACGCCTCTTCTACTTTGTGCCCATGAAAACCACTTTCTTGAGCAGTTGGAAACCGACAAAAAATAAAAAGAATAAATAAAAAGGATAAATCAAATGATGGAATATAATTCAGGAACCAAAGCTCAGGAGAGAGAAGCGGGAATTCGAGAATGCAAGAACAGAACGTGCAAGACACCGAAAAAAAGTCGTAGATTATGATAGTAGAGATTTTGCAAACGATTTAAGCTCAATATTTAGTTATGGTAACAATCTCTGATCTGGATCTGTGATTTCACACCGAGTATCTTGAATTAATTCAATCAAGAGCAAAGAAATGCTTGTGTCGGTTGGAATTGATCTTTTCACCTTCGACGAACTGATGAAGGAAAACCAACCCGAACAGAATTAAAGAATTAAAAAGTGAAAAAAAAAGAAAAGAATTGAAAAAAAAAAATAAAACCAAAAAAATAAAAAAATATTTGAAAAAAAAAAAATTAAAAACTAAAAATATTTTTGCGAGAAAGAAACACAACCACTACCTACTGCTCTGCTATTAGAGTATAGTATTATTATAGGATTATTAAACTACTATTACCAACAACACAACACTTGTTCTTACACTGGTAGACAACAACACATTAACAACACATCATAGACTACATATTACACATTTTTCATCCACACTCTTGTCCCCTTACATTCGTTAATTTTAATACAAATCTTTTACTGTCTAAATTGCATACCTATCCCGTCTATCAATCCTATCCTATCGTCCCTATAAATATATACTAGTATTCACCTACCAATTAATACTACACTCTACACACAGGCGCATTTTACGAATATGGATGCAGGTACTGCTACATTAACCAATAAAGCTCGTTTAAGACAACAGATTCTAAATGGTGAACAAGATATAGAAGCCTTAAGTGAAACTGTATTACAGAATCAGCAGGAACAACAACAGAAACAAAATATTCGTTATATACCAGCGTATATGCAACAGCAGCAACGGTTCTACAATAATGCCATACCTCATACAAATCTGATTAATTCGACTTCAACTACAAATTATGATATAATGACACCTTTACCAGGTACCGGCACCCCGTTTACAACACATAGTAGTAATAGTGTCTCGAACATTCAAAATCCACCATCTTCGAGAAAATCTTCGATTACTTCTCAATCAACGGGCGTAAATCGTTTTTTTCGTCGTCATAAAGGCGGGGATCCTAATTTTAATGAAGATTCTGGTGCTGACATCCATGAATTAACCAGTGGTGCGGATGTCTCATTCGATGATATTGCTCATATGAGAGATCGTGGCCCATATGGTGCACAAAAGACGTCAGATACAGCGCCAATTATACCCACATTGGGCCAAGTAGGTAGTGCTTCCTCATTTAATAACGCAGCGCCAGTGAATAACATACAGTATAGAAAGCAAATGAATCAACAAAAGAAAATGGCAATGTTGAATGGAGCGAGAGCTAATTCTTTGGCAGGTGGCGGGAATTTGATGATGATGCAACAGCAGCAACCAGGAATGGATCCAAGGACCATGTCAATGAATGGGAATTACCCAAGAACTATGTCATTAAACGCACAGGGTCCGAGGGCAATGTCCATGAGAACTGGTCCTTTCCCACCACCACAATTACAACAGCAGCACTTAATGTCTTATCAACAAATACCGCCGGAGGGATACAGAGCAATGTCATTAAGAACTGGACCTTACTATCAGCAACAACAACAACAACCGCTACTGTATCCGCAACAGGGCATAAATCTGAACCTAGCTCCTAGAACCATGTCATTAATGAACGGTGGAATTCCAGGATATGGAGTAAATATTCCGCCAAGTCAAGGCTATCCAAGAACCAAATCCTTAGGTGGCGCAGGACCTCCAATGGGATACCAAGGTCCACCACTAAGGAGTCAAAACCTAGTACCAGCAAACCCACCTTATCTACCACAAAAAAATACTTCATACGCTTCCCCTCAGCAGCAGCTGCAAGAACAGAATGCTTCATACACTCCCACTCAGCAGCAACAGCGGCAACAGCTGCAGCATCAATACGAAACTCTTGCACCGCAGCGGTTGCAGTCACACCCTATCCAACAATCATTTGCTCCCGGTCAACAGCCATTCGCACCTAGAAATCCGCCAATTAATGAGCAACAGGAACAACAGCAACAGCAACAACAACCCACTAACGCACCATACAAGCAACGGATATACAATTCCAGCGATTCCTTGAAAGGGGTACCCGAAGAAGAGGAAGAAGAACTAATATCACAACGCAGCCGTGAACGCTTGGTTGATCCTAAACTAGATTCGAAAGATGAAGATGTCATATATAAATTCGAAGATGAAGAACTGGGTAGTCACCTATCGCGTAAATCCACTTTGAAAATGAGTAGTCAGTTATCGCGTACATCGACTTTGAAAAGGAGTAGTTCAATGAGAGTACGCAAACTAAATTTATTTAATAATGATTCAACTTCTACGGTGACAAAAAAACCACTTACAAGAAAGAGACCTCCAATTAGCCCCGCGGATGAAAAATTCAAACCAGTTAGCTCAAATGAAGAAGCGGGAAGATCGTTATTGGTAGATTTCAATGTGAGTTCAGGCGGCAAACAATTACCAGAATTACCCGATGAGAAAGAGGTTGAAGAAGATTTCGTTGAAAAAAAAACGGAATCGCCTTCATTCAATGTACATCGAATGTCAGAAAGAGAGTTTTCTTTTGAAGATGACTATGATAATACAGCTGGTGACGCTTATAAAGCTTTGGGACCTCATGTTACGAATTCCACTAAAGATGAATTTATGACTGCTCAAGAATTTGCGTCTCCCCAGAAAAGTACTAAATCATCAAAAGCACCTGCTGTTGAACCTTCTCCACAGAAATCTTTGAATCTGGGTAAATCAGGGTTTCCTTCACCAACAGTTGAAGATGACTATGAAGATGATGAAACCATTCAAGGACAAGATGAAAGTGCAAAAACGTCAGTTGAGGATTTAAATAAAAAAGATAGCTTTCCGTACATGCAACCTAGTAATCCTCGTAATGCACTGGAAAACAGTTTGATTAAAAACCTTGTCGCTAACACTGCATTTAATAATTTTAGATCTGATACTCCAAGTTTTGCCAGTCCACAAATTAGAAGTGAATTGCCACAAATGGAATCACCTACTTCGTTCTATGAAGATTATGATAAAAACTTTAGCGAGCATGAACTAGCACAAGTTAATAGTGTTGATTTAGATGATAACAATTCTGATACCGAAGATAGCGAATTTCCTAAACCAGATCATCAGGCACTATTTGATAAAAATAATGGAATTCTGACTCCTCCTACTGCATCAGCTTCGAACTTGTCTCATAAAGCTGATGATACGCAATACAGTCCTAAAGGAATCGAAGAAAGAGACAGTTTCTACGACATACCAGCAAGAAGTATTACTGAACCAATACGAGATATTTCAGAAGAACAACGAATGGCTGAGGAAAAAGCAAGAGAGTTTATTCCAGTGAAATTTGATGATAGAAACGACGCAGAGGACAAGCAATTATCATCGAAACAGATATCACGTCGTACATCAACTAATGAATCTTTAAAGCATTCAATGGCATCTTCAAACTTATCGTCCTTATCGTCTGGATCTATTTCAAGCCTGTCAAAAGGATTAGCAAGCAAGAAGGAAAAGCATTCGTCGTTTACGTTGAGTAGTTCAAAAAACCTTTTCAGAAAGTTATCAAAATCAAGTAAAAGAGCAAGCACGGTTTGTAATGGAGAAGAAGATTGTTCAACAAACAGTTTACGTCAAGTTTCATTAACTAAAAGAGTTACATCTTCAAGTACATTGACATCAATGGAACAAGCACCAAAGAACCAAACGTCTTTAACTTTCACTAAAGAAGAGATGGGCATAATGAATTGCAATAATGATTTATTAAATGAATTAGAATTGGTCACGACTGAATTGGCCTCCTCCATTAAGAGGGAATTGGCGTTGGAAAACAAACTCAGAGGACTTAAAAGCCATCAATCACCAAACTTGCATCAAGACTTAACATTCGAAATTGCGGAAAAGTCGAAGATAATTGTTGATTTAGAAGAGAAATTAACAAAAGAGAGAAGATTAAGATATATCAGTGAAGAGCATGCATTACTAAGCGAACATGGACAGACACCTTCACCATTGAAATTGAACTACGAAAAAACTGAATTATATAAACAATTAATCATCAAAAATGATTTAGTTAATCAATTAGAAGACAAGATAAGTGAATATGAAAGCAAATCAAGTAAAAGGGATGGTTCCGATTCAGAATTAATTGATAAATACAATGAATTGTTAAAGGAAAATAGCGAATTCAAATTTGAAATAATTCCATCATTGAATAAACAGATTTCAGAACTAAAAGTTTTTGATAATAATACTGATTATGAAGATAGCTTAGAGGAAATCCAAGCTTTGAAAGCTCAAAGAGATGAATTACGTGAAGTAGTGAATAAATTAACCTCCCATAACAATAAAGAATTAAAGTTGGCAAATGACAAGATCAAACATCTTGAGATGAAATTACAAGATTTGAAACAAATAAATGAGAAACTAAGTAATCGAAGTGATGAAACAAGGAGAAAAGGGGGAAAATTGAATGGATTTACAATAGTTTCTCCAACAAAGAAATTACTTGATGATTAACTGGAAAATGGTAGTTATCAATGTATAGAATTCTAATTTTTTTTATTTATTGATTCTAAAATAGAAGGTTCATATTTATTGTAGTTTCAAGTAATAAATACCTCTAGTTGTTTCCCCGCACGAGCTCTCACTATCTGTATGCCTCACTATTGATAAATACTAAGAATGCATTATAAAACTGATTATAACCTTCCCAATCAAGTCGCCCTGATTATTTAGGGTCTCTGTATGGTACTTGTACTTTTCGTATTCGTTTGTATTAATCAACCCACTCTCGAATTTAATTCTCAAAAGGTCTAATGTCAATTGAGCAGTGAACTCCGGGTGGCCCTGGAAGGTCAAGATCCTCAATTTCTCGTCGTCGTCTGACACCATTCCCTGGATGGAGCATTTTGTCGTTGATCCAATGGACAACATCGAGTGCGCCTGTGGTAGGCCGTGGACTATATCCTGGTGAAACTCAACCAAGTTCAAATGGTTGAACAAGACACCGTCGGTAGTCAACGGCCGCACGAAAGGCGAGCGGGTGAGCTTGAAAATGTCCTGGTTCAAATCTATAGTGGAAATGCCTGCCTCCCACCCAAGCTCGTTTCGTGTCACTTTGCATCCCATGTTCTTGGCAATGATTTGGTGTCCGAAACATAACCCAACGAGGGGCAAGCCAGCGGCAAATAACACGTCTTTGATGAATCGATCCAACATGTTGATCCATTGGATGTCTTCAAAGGCGTCGTTTCGACTTCCGGTTAGAATAAAACCAACAACATCCCCGTTGATTATGGTGTTTTCCAATTGATCGTAAGTTTTCTGCAAAACATCATAGTCATCACTATTCAATTGGTACTTGACGAGTCTGGGAAATGATTCAGTAGAGTTGGAAAGTAAGTCTATTACATTGTCACCAAAATCTCCGTATTTGTCAGTAACATATGGTATAGGGGTATCTAACACCAAAATGGCTATTTGTTTAGTCATGAACAGAATGATGACAATGGTGTCTCCGGTGGATCTGCAATAGAGAGAAAAAAAAAATACATGCTTTGGAGATAATGAAATGTGGATAAAGACAGATAAATAAAAGAAGAAATATCACTTTGAACTACTCACTGTAAATAACAATATGCTACTCTGTATAATTTATGTATAATAAAGGAGTTGCTAAGTTTGTTATTCTTATTCTATTTATCTCTGCTATCTGGCCTTTCTCTCTGTCTCTCTATCTTTCTGCCTTGCTTGGTTCTCTAATTCTCGTGCGTTCCCTCGAGGAACTCTCCGTCGAATTTTACTCCATGTGACGTAACAATTTTGTTTATTTTATTGTTTCTCGAGGTGTTATTTATTTCTTTACTATCCTATTTCTCATTTGTTTGGCAGTACATGATGAACCCATCATGTGACCTACTGAAGCCTACTTTTTGTAATGCCATATAGCTATGCAATTCTAATCGTTGCTGATACGTCGCTAATGGTAGCACACTACTCTTATCGTAAAGTTACCAAATGACAGGCCAAGAATTTTGCTTCTTGTTCTATTAATGAAGTATTTGGTTTCTCCGGTCACTACCTTGATATCAAGCTTATATCCCTCAGCAATCAACCACACTTCGGTTTAATATTGAAAGCACGTTATTTTATCTTCTTTGAAATTATTATAAACTAAAGACTGGCGCATTTTGAGCATTCAATCACCCGGAACAAACGTATTCACTGGGAGTCCGCTTTGGAGTGAATATAGCGTTGTTAAACCAGGTATCAAATCCAATACTTTTTTTTAGCTTCACAGATTATACACTAACTTAGAGAATTTGACCTAGACTCTGTTTATGTAGTTAGTTAATACCTTTAATCTAAAGTATTTGACGGATAATAGCAGAAAGTCTATATGCCAGTGTGGTATGTGCTGGCGGGTCGTGTTAACATGGACGTTAAAGTATTCTGCAAACCAAGTGACTCGCTCGCTCTCGTTGACTAACTGACCAAATAAATCATAAACTACTAAACTAAACTGACCTAAAGCGGAAAATTGCATTGTTTGAATCACATTGAGAGAATCTCAACAGGAAATAAAAAAAACAGAGGAAAATTTTTAAAAGACTCCAATCTAACAACAATCTAACAACGAACGAGTAATAATTAAACTATTTGCACCACCAGTCAAGTAACCATCCCAACTTACCATTTAACAAAACCAATTATAAATTACCTAACTCCGGCAACTTTATTCTACTACAAATACACACACAATCATACCATCACGTAGATTTTTAACCATTTAACATACCATTCACTGAGTATTCCGCGAAGTCATTTTAGCGTTTATATAGTGTCCGGAAAATATTTTTGAAATAGTATAACTACTAGATAGTCGATTTGCTAACCACGCTTCTATTCTCAGCTGAACCCATTGATATTCATTGTAGCTTCCTTCGAATTAACAAAAAAAAAACATCTTAATAGTCCACCACAACAATAAGTAATAGCATCGACTAGACATGTCCGACCAACATATTGACCAACCCAACAATAATAACGGCAATTCCAATAGTAATAACGCACATACAATTTCCAATTTATCAGCAGGGTTGAAATCCGTGTCGTTAACAGATCAACAGCAAAATGAAGTGAATCTCAATTTGTTGCAGCAGCAGTTACACAATGAATCATCATCATCACAACAACAATCTAGAATAACTCAATTCTTCCAGAATCAACCCACTGAAGGATACACCTTGTTTTCACATAGATCAGCACCAAATGGGTTCAAAGTTGCTATAATATTGTCGGAACTAAACTTGCCTTTCAATACAATTTTTTTAGATTTCAATAATGGTGAACAAAGAGCCCCCGAATTTGTGACAATAAATCCAAATGCAAGAGTTCCGGCCTTAATTGACCATTTCAATGAAAACACGTCAATTTGGGAATCAGGTGCTATAATTTTATATTTGGTTTCGAAATATTTGAAAGAAAATGGTGAATGCTCTTTATGGTCAGATAATTTAATCGAACAAAGTCAAATTAATTCCTGGTTATTTTTCCAAACGTCAGGACACGCGCCGATGATTGGACAAGCGTTACATTTCAGGTATTTCCATTCCTGTCCTGTGCCAAGCGCTGTCGAGAGATATACTGATGAAGTAAGAAGGGTGTATGGAGTAGTAGAGATGGCATTAGCCGAAAGAAGAGAAGCTTTGATCATGGATTTGGATGTTGAAAATGCGGCTGCTTATAGTGCAGGCACTACACCTTTATCTCAATCAAGATACTTTGATTATCCTGTGTGGCTTGTAGGAGATCGTGCAACCGTTGCTGACTTATCATTTGTTCCCTGGAACAATGTTGTTGATAGAATTGGCATCAATTTAAAAGTCGAGTTTCCTGAAGTTTATAAATGGACCAAATACATGATGCGAAGACCTGCTGTTATTCGTGCATTACGTGGAGATTAGGGATGTACTTGTATATTTATACGTAAAAAGTGTTGAAATTATTAATATACCCGTACAATAGTTTTGATCAACTTAGTAATACATGCACCACAGTTTATCACTTTTGCGGTCGTAGATTTGATGCGAGTAAATTTTTTTTTTAATTGTTCCAATGATCATCTCAATAATCTATTGACTATGACTATGACTACACAAGGTTTTATACTAGGTGAAAAAGCACTTGATAATGCTACAAAGTCGTTGAATTCATTGATAATGCATCAGCGTTCAGTATCTTCAGAAATTGTGCTTATATATCTTATCATAAACATAAAAATCAAAATTGTAAAGACCAAGGATTATACCCCGAGAATAGTACCACTAACTCATAAATTAGATAAAATTAGAAACAAGTCGATACTAGTAATTACCAAAGATCCATCAACATCGTATAGAGATGTGCTTTTAGCTAAAGATTCTCCAACAGAGGACTGCTTCAATGAGATATGGTCGCTTAAAAAATTGAAATCTCTTTCCAAGCACCGAAAGAACTTGATAAAAATCTTCAAAGAAAATGATATTATATTAGCTGATAATAGAATTCACAAATTTTTACCCAATATATTAGGTGCCAATTTCTATGTCAAAAATAAGAAAATTCCCTACATGATCCAAATGGCGAAACCAGACAAGTCAGCTCAATTACGTCGAACTAAAGAGAATAAATTAAAGGACGATAGATGTGATCCAACTTATGTCAAGGGTCAAATTAGATCCATAGTGGGAAACACAAGCTATTTGCCCACTTGTAATAATGGAGACTCTATATCTTTGAAAATTGGATATACGGACTGGGATTTGAGGAAATTAGTTGAGAATATAAATGATGTAGTTAGTTACTTGCTCGATGAAAAGAATTTACCGGTTGGTGGATTCTTGAACTTGGAGAATTTAGGAAATATCTATGTCAAAACTAGTGAGAGTGCTAGTTTGCCTGTCAATCTGAAAGATGAAAATGATGATACAAAGGATGATGAAGATAATGACAGTGATTTTGACTTTTGATATAGACATATAGAGTATATACCTCACCAATAAACACTACGTCGCAGCTTCAGATAAAAGCACCAAATTGCGACAACTGTTTTTTTTTGAAGATTCTGTGTGTTATTTTAATCACAAATAATGAAGTGATGTATCATGACCCTGACGATGATGTAATCAAGTCACTCAAGGACAAGATAACAAAATTTTCATTAGCAGAAGCAATAAGACCCACATCTTTAAAGCAATTCAGTGGTCAAAAACATTTAGTCAATCAAGAAAATGGAGCAATCACAAACTTCATAAACCTCGGTTATTTACCATCAATGATTCTATATGGGCCACCAGGGGTAGGCAAAACTACTTTAGCATCCATAATAGCTTTTGAATGTGGATACACACACTTTTTGGAAATGTCTGCTACGACTCTTAGTACACTGGACTTGAAATCAGTAATAGCAGGTCAAGAGCGCGTTGTTTTATTCATTGATGAAATACATAGATTAACAAAGATTCAACAAGACTGGCTATTATCATACATCGAAAACGGTGATATAATAATGATCGGTGCAACTACAGTACCACCTCATAAACGAATACGGCGTGGAATACTATCTCGATGTCATGTATTTGAATTGTTCAAGTTGGCACCCACGGAAATGAAAATAGTGATTGAGCAAGCTATTAATTTTGAGAATTTGAAACGAAAATATGTGTATCATACAGGTGAAATGATTTTTGATGATGACTGTTTTTTAGTTTTAACCAAAAAAGCAAATGGAGATTCCAGAACCGCGATTAATTTGGTTGAATTGATAAGTGGTCATTATAGAGGTGAAGAAGAAGCAATACTCGTGAAAGGAAATGAATTGGTTTCGGTTCTTGTAAGTTTAAATAGCCCTCAAGCTAATGAAATATCTAATGAGAGTAAGCAAGTCTACGATAGGTTTATGCAGATTTTGCAAAAGGGGAGTAAACGAAGCAATAAGTTTTATAAGAATAATCTAGAGTTTCTATATGAAGATTTCAAAACGCAAAGAATATTATCCAACGATCAATTACTTCAAATGCAAGTATCCGACGATAGTGATGTGGAGAATGGAAATATTTATACTAGCGACCACGAAGAAGAAGACGAAGCGTTAGTTCCACAGTCAGTCAATGAATGCGACGTTGCATTAGTTGAAGCAATCTACTATTTGAATGTATTACTAATGAAAGATGAATCTTTAATCTATCTTTTTAAACAATTGATTATTCTTACATGCAAATTTATTGAATTTGACTCATTTACCCTTAGAAAATTATTGTCATTTTATAAAAGCATACAAAGTCTGAATACAAATGTGTATTACACAATGTCAAATTGTATCGAATGGCTAATGGCTCAACAAAGAGGTGATTCCGGAATGAACTTGTATAATTATATACAAATATTGAAGAGATATCACAGAAATCAAGAAGAGATAGGCAATGATTCTACTGATAACAAGCTTGATGAAGTTAATATTTCATATTCTCCTGACGAAATAAAATTAGCTGAAACATTTCCAGTGGACAGACATAAGGAATCGGCACAAATCTCTGGGTTTGAAGTGACATTTGTGGACAGTGATGAATTGTTTCTTGGTGAACCTGCTTGACTATACAAAGCAGACAATTTCCCCTGTTGCAAAAAAAAAAAACCAAAGGAAGAAAAACTACTTGCCGCCAACCCACAAACAATACAACCACGATTGAACATGACAAATGCAGTGATACCAAACTCAAATAGTCCCATGGGTATATTAAGGACATCTCAAGCGGTAGCAACGGATTTGTGGATAAACTTGTTTCTATACATACTTATTAATGTTGTCTTAGTATCATTTCAGCTCCGCGACATAATAATCGTGCTAATCAAGTATCTACAGATTATAGCCCTAATTTTTGTGGAATTCTTCTGGCTATTTGTATTTGTAATAATCAGAATGGTGTATTTGACATATGGAACCAAAAGTGCTTCTAAAATACATGATTTTAGGTATAATACAAGAGGTATTATTCGAACTTTTACAATGCACCAAATCTATTGGCAACATCAAGGCAAACTTATAATGAATTCAATGTTTCAAAGGGGCCCCAATATTTTTTTGGATGTTGATGAACCAAAAGTGATTGCCAACGTTGTGGAGGTCAATGATGAAGCAAACGCTGCGGTGTCTTTTGACGTTGAGGATAATTTGTCTATGATTACTGACGATTCAACACACTCAAAGTTTCTCAAGAGTTTCCCATTCAAGAAGCATGGTCGCGGTAGCGTAGGGGCTGATAGTGCTAGCTTAATTAAATCAAAACCCTTTTCGATAGAAAGCAATTCCAGGCAGTGAAGTAAATTTGACGAGTTTACAAGTACATGCGATGTGAAAATTTCTCCAGAACTTAAAAAACTTGATAATATATATAATTATATAAAAATAAAAATAACAATAAAACTATAATACGAAATATAAATTTAATGCAAAGCTTTATGTCTTCATGGGAATGAAGAATTGTATAAACGGATAACCAGAATTATAAATATACATATACAGGAGGTATATATTAAATGTATTACAAAAAAAGACTAGATTGGATATCTTTCTCCTTCTTTTTCTCCCTAATTTTTCTTTTTTTGGTTTTGGTTTGGATTGGTTTAGATCTGGTTGATATCACGCTTATTCATTATCTTCATTATCATTATTATCATCATCATCATTATTCAAAGCAGCAAATCTATTAATATGAGCGGACTCAGATCTCTTGGACGAATCTCTTTGAAGATCTCCGGTTGAACCAGCCGGACTCTGTCCACCACTAGATATTGATCGTTGATTGACAAATGATGGTGATTTCTTAACAAAATTAGATCCTGTGCTAATGCTATTGTTCCATGAAAATCCAGCTCTGGACGAATTGGATCTACTTTCTTGATTTTGTTGGTGCTGTCTTCTTCTTTTTTCATTTTTGGCTCTATCCTCTTCCATTTTTTTGATTTCGGCATCACGATGGATTTCTTCAATTGTTTTTGGACCAGCATCAGACTTGGAGCTTACCCATTTAGCTTTTCTTAAATCTTGTAGATCCATTAACATGAATTTGATTCTAGAAGATAATTCCACTCCATTGATGATTTTTTCAATATTATCAAAAACAATCTTGAGAATAGGTCTTCTGGTTTCGCTTGCGTCCAATTTTGGTCCAACAGTCTTAACTAATTGTACCAAATTTTCCAAGCTATCTTCAGATGGATCAACAGTATTATTACATTGATCTTTTAAGCATATAAACAAAACTTGGTCATTCAACATATTCAAGTTATATAAATGACCAATGAATTTAACTAAACCAAGTCCTCTTCTTTTAGCAGCTGCCATTGCATAATAATCATCAGACATCATTTCAGGTTCTAAGGGTGAACCGTCAGGATTTGTTGGCAACTTGTCAGACCAACCTTTTTCATATTCCGCTTGACACGTAACTAATAATACTCTTCTTGCTAAAGCGCCTCCAGATGGATGAGTACCATCCTTCAAAGTAGTTGTTTCATCAGTAATTTCAGGTAAAATATTAGTACACATTTTAGCGCAAAACTTAGCATACATTTCCGACCAATAAGGTTCATCGCATGCTTTTGAGAATGTTAACGATATTATTTGTTTTATAGTTTGTGCATCATTTTCCCATTTAGATTGATTTGAAATTGCTAATATCTCATCAGTTATAGCCTGGAACATTTCTAATGTTAACTTATTCAATAAGGATTTAATCTTTCTTTCAACTTCTTCCTTTTCTAATATGACACTTCCATCTTCCGCGTGCCTAACCTCGATCTTTTGTTGTCTCGATCTAGGAACCCATCTATTTGCTGATTTTTCCAAAGGTTTGATTTCTTCGGCTGATAGCTTCCCTTCTTCGTCCGATTTTTCACGCATTTCTGGACCTCCTCTACCACTTCTTTTTGAAGGTGTGCCTTTTCTAGTTGACTTTTCTCTTGATGATGCACCTCTTCTCTTTGATCCGCTTCTTGAATTTTGTCTACCAGTATCGTATCCACCCGGTCCAATCGGACCCTTACCTGGAGGGCCAATAAATCTGGTTGGTAATCCACTAACATGTTTCATACCCATACCGCCACGTGAAGAGCCATCTCGAACCGATCCAGAACGTTTAAGAGGCTGTGGATGAATGTCTAAAGACTCCAAGTGAGCTTTGAAGCTTGGATCAATAGTATATTGAATAACTTCGCGGAATTGTACCAAGAATTGAGGATCGTATCGATATTGTTTACCAGGAATTTGCTTTGAGCTGTCAACACCTTGAATGTTTTCAGGATACTTCACGGCTAATATGTTATCAATTGGGGTAGCAATTTTCAACTTTTCTAGAAACTGTGAAATTGTAATTTCTGGCGCAGACGATGATGCGGAAGTAGTAGTTGAAGATTCTTCTAGTTTATCTTCAACAACTGATGTTGATTCAGCCTGTGGTTGTTCTTGTTCCTTTTCCTGAGAAGGTTCAGTTTCTTTGCTTATAGATTCTTGTGCGGATTCAGTAACTGCTACTTTTTCGGATTCAACCAATTCTTTTTCAGGCACTTGGGCGTTCTCCTCCTTGATAGTTTCAGAAATTTTTTCATTGTCTTCTTCGGGTGATTCTTCTTTAGATTCTTCAGCTACTAATGCGCCACCTGCTTCAGGAATTTCGGAAGGTTTTTCTTCCACAGCTGTCTTGACTTCAGATTGTACTTGCTTTTGCTCCACTTCTGGCGATTCTGGAACAGGAACTACTGGTACCGCCTCTTCATTGACATTAGAAGTGGTTGTGGTTTTATCAGTATCAGCTTTTTCTTTAGTCTCTCTCTCTTGTTTTTCTTTAGCAGCTGCTGCTGCTCGCTCTCTGATTTTCCTTTTAAATTCTTCGGCGGCAGAAAGCGCGGCAGAAGGTTTGGAGACAGTAGCTGTGTTTGGAGAATCTTCTTTAGTTGTATTGTTTGCAGCTGGAGGAACGGAGTTTGTCGTAGTGGAAGCATTTGAGGTCACTGGAGAAACATTAGCAGGATGTGGTGATGCAACTGGAGTAGACGATGCAGTTTTTTTCTTTTTTTCTTCCAAATCAACTGGCTTGCCATCTTTAGTAGTCAATTTGACTCTTGGAGTAGGCGGAGTAGAAACCTGTGTTTGTTGTGGTGGTGTGGCAGCAGATGCAGCGGAAGCATATTGCTGATTAGGAGTAGTTGACATTGCCCCATATTGGATGGGGACTCCTGGAACATACATTGAAAAACCTCCCATGTAGTATGGATACATTTGAGGTGTGGTGTTGTATGGAAAATTGACATATTGCTGTTGCTGATGAGGCTGTTGCTGACTATGGTGATTGTGATGATTCATTTTTTGATTACCATATTGCTTCCTGTTGGATGACGATGAATTATTGCTAGTGCTACTGTTGTACCTTTGTGAACTATTGGCGTTGTTGTTGTTATTGTTGGCGTTATTGTTAAAATTCTGTCTTCCACCACTATAATTTTTGCTATTATTATATTGGTTTTTACTATTGTAGTAGTTACTACTATTGTAATTACTGAAGTTTGAATTATTGTAGGATTGATAATTGCTATAATGATGGGAATTATGATGTTGCTGTTGTTGGTGCTGCTGATTAGGATAATAATGGTGTTGCTGTTGGTGCTGCTGTTGCTGTTGAGGTTGATCAGCAGTGGAAGTTGCAGTGGAACCTTCTGGGTTGGATGATGAAGATGGTGTTGCAACAGTTGAAGTGGTTGAAGATTTTGCTTCGACCAATGAGGTCGCAGAAGCAGAATTATCTTTACTATCAGACATTTAGCGTTGGTTGTCTTGATAATATGACGGTGGTATTATAAATATAATATGAAATACCAATTGATGAAGAAAGAAAGATTTTCCAATATAAAAAATTTTTTTTATTTGTTTTATTTTCTTTTTTTTTCTTCTAACAATTGTTGTAATATGTATGTGTCGATTAGTATGGTAAAATCGTCTCAGCATTTTTCTGGTGATGGACGGACAGAAGAAAGGGAAACAGAGAGAGAGAAACAGACGGAGAGGGAGAAAGGGAGAGGGAGAAAGAGCGAATGATGTGATATCCACTAATAATCAGTTATTGATTGTAAATTGTTTGCCTACAGTGTTTACAATAGGTTCTATGCCGGGGCAAAACAATGATTTATATTTGAATCATGTATTTCATATTCAAGTTGTTTCTTTTGGTGCTTTTTTGTGGAATTGACAACCTTCGTCGTAATTCAATTTTTTATGTACACCTCAAGGTGTCGTGAGTCGGGCAGGCTAATTCTCTCAGGGCCTCTCAGGGCCTCGACGACTGCCTGTACGAACTGTACCCTAGATACGCCAACAAACCCAAAACAATGGTTAAAAATGTATAGATGATTAAAAAATCCTTGAATGACTCGATTTGAAAACAACTTATAATAATATCCTGCTTATCATCGGTGCCGTCACTTATACCATCAGCATCCTCCACTGAACACAAGTCCTTATCTTGCTTCAAGCAGTATTCTTGTGTGCATAGTTTACATTTATCTATAGGATTTATTATAGTTTTTCCATTGCACTCACATTTACAATATAACTGATATGATGAAACGAATGCAATTAAATTCAATATTGTCAATGTTAAAAGTTTTTTATGTGATCTCATAATGATATGCGATCCACTATGTTATATACTCTACTTGGTTTGTATGAACCTGGTTGAATTTCTGTTCGCTAGTTGTATTTCGAATGTTGGTTGTAAAATCGATTGGGTGACGATCCACACGACCAACGATTCAGGTATTTCTCTGGATGGCAAACGCAAGAAAAAAAACTACGCTACACTAAATCAATCGACCAACTGTATTTAACTCACAGTAGACGAGCCATGACTACGTCAATTGATAAACCGTATGTTCACGAAGGTGGAATTAGACCATATTTTGAACAGCAAATACAAGATACAGAGATTAGAATACAACAAACCACCCAAAACTTGCGCCGTTTGGAAGCTCAGCGTAATAAATTGAATAATAATGTCAGACAATTAAAGGACGAATTAAGATTATTACAGGAGCCAGGTTCATTTGTTGGGGAAGTGGTCAAAGTCATGGGATTGAAAAAAGTGTTGGTGAAAATTCACCCAGAAGGAAAGTATATTGTAAATGTCACTAAAGATATTGATGTTAAAAAATTAACACCATCCATAAGAGTTTGTTTGAAAGCTGATTCGCATGATTTATACAAAATCTTACCTAATAAAGTCGACCCATTGGTCTCATTGATGATGGTTGAGAAAGTGCCAGATTCAACTTATGATATGGTTGGTGGATTAGATAAGCAAATTAAGGAAATTAAAGAAGTCATAGAATTGCCCGTAAAACATCCAGAGTTATTTGAATCTTTGGGTATAGCTCAACCAAAAGGTGTAATATTATACGGTCCACCGGGTACTGGTAAAACTTTATTAGCAAGAGCTGTTGCACATCATACAGAATGTAAATTTATCAGAGTATCTGGTTCAGAATTGGTTCAAAAATACATTGGAGAAGGTGCACGTATGGTCAGAGAATTATTCGTGATGGCGAGAGAACATGCGCCATCGATTATATTTATGGATGAAATTGATTCGATTGGTTCATCAAGAGTTGAAGGTTCTTCTGGTGGTGATTCAGAGGTTCAGAGAACGATGTTGGAATTGCTTAATCAATTGGATGGTTTCGAAAGCTCGAAAGATATTAAAATCATCATGGCAACTAATAGATTGGACATATTGGATCCTGCCTTATTGAGGCCTGGTAGAATAGATAGAAAGATAGAATTTCCTGCACCAACTGTAGCCGCAAGAACAGATATATTGAAAATTCATTCGAGATCAATGAACTTGACTAGAGGAATAAATTTAAGAAAAATTGCAGAAAAAATGAATGGATGTAGTGGAGCAGATGTCAAGGGAGTTTGTACGGAAGCTGGTATGTATGCATTAAGAGAAAGGAGAATTCATGTCACTCAAGAGGATTTCGAATTGGCTGTTGCGAAAGTTATGTCGAAGAATGATGAAGGAGCTGTTTCATTACAAAAATTATTTAAATAAACCAAATTCACTATGTGTATATATCTATGTACAATTTATACTTACATCTACTTTCTCTGAATAATATAATGTAATGGGATGTTTAGCGTTGAGTCTATTATTGCAACATCGTATCCTTACCACGAAGCCGAGAACGAAAGAGAGATCTGGTGAAGACTGAAAATAGAAAAAAAAAGAATCTTTGAGACAACACATCAATAATAATAGCAGCAACTGCAGTACACTTTTTTTTAACAACCAGATTTACCAATCATCAATACACCTATATTTATACACATCATTTTCAATGAAGGTATCCCTCTTGAATCTATTCACGTACTCCATACTAATAGCGTTAGTATCATCTGCATCTGATAGTAAGTTACAAGATAAAATCTCTAATGTGGAGCTGTTGTTTTCCGTACAGGGGCCTACATCGACTGTATTGCAAGAATTTGATAAATTAATCACCGAAATAACAAGCACCAATGAAGCTACGTCGTATCTTTCACAATTGTATTTCAAGAAAGCACTAATTGAAATAAATTTGAATAAAGATGCAAATGCCATACAAGATTTGAAGAAAGTCTTGGAATTGGATCCAATTATGAAACCTGCAAAGAATAAACTTGTGGAACTATTAATTGCAAAAGGGGATTTTGACACTTTATTGCCTTACATTAACAAAATCGATGATGGAGAGATTGTTCAGGTTGTCGATACGGTTAGTGAGTCTTCGTCATTAGCCAAATTGTCTTTCCAAACTGGGAATTACGAGGCTTGTTTGAACCAATTAAATACAATTTTAACGAGTAGTCCCAAGAATTACAAAGCTAATGAATTGTGTTATAAAGCTTCATTGGCAATCTTCAAAGCGGACCCAAAGAAGGAAGTTACTTATCTTGGTGAAAACTTGCTCGTAAATAAAGTAATAATAACAAGTTTACAGAATTTAATAAATATTCAACCATTGAACAATTTATCATCATATGAGATGTTATCTCAATTCTTATTATATACTGAGAATCAATTTGAAAATGCCAATAAATTTGTTAAAAACTGTCTTCGTATAGATAATGAATTTAAATCTTGTGGGAGTTTATCGAAGTTTTATTCAAGATTTCAAGATCTTTTGAAAATATTAGAGCAATATTCAATTATCAATGGTCATTATTATAGCAATTTTGAATCCAATGCTAAATTAGACGAGGAGCTCAAAGACCCCAAATTTGATTATATCTTTATCCACAACTTTTTATTCGTTGATGATTTAAAAGTGTCCAATTTGGAAAAGCGGAACTTGAATAGTAACATCAGATCTAATTTTCAGTACTTGATATATCAGTTATCTCAATTTTTGAACATTATCGGTGTCAATGATAAGTCATTTTTTGATCAGTTGATATTCATTCAGGATTTGGAAAAACTAGCTTGCGAATCATTTGTGCAAATTGGTGATATCAAGGGGTGCAAGCAATATTGTAAGAATATTGATGATTCCTTTTTCCCAAAAATGATTCCCGAAATTGACAACTTACTTAGGAAACAAAGGTACCAAGAAGCAGAACAAAAGCTTAATATGTTTAATAATAATGTAAAGCAAACCAAATTGTTCACCGATAGATTCCTGAAAATTGAAGAGCATCATAGAAAACAACATCAGCAAAGACAACAGCAATTCTTTCAACAACAACAACAGCAACAACAACAACAGTATCAAAGACAACAACAATACAGACCGCCGCCACAACAACGTGGAAAGCCAGCAAATGATTACTACAAGGTATTAGATATACCAAGAGATGCAGATGAAAAAACAATTAAAAAAGGATATAGAACACAAACTTTAAAATTTCATCCTGATAAATATAAAGGATCAGATTTAACGCAAGACGAAATTGAAAAGAAAATGCAAGATATAAATCAAGCTTATGAAGTGTTGTCCAATAAAGAGTTAAGAGAAAGGTATGATCGTGGAGATGATCCAAACGATCCTATGAATGGACAAAGTCAACCTCAATGGCAGAGACAGAATGGTGGTGGACAACCCAAGTTTAATTTCAATTTCAATGGTGGAATGGATGGTGATTTCTTTCAGCAATTCTTTGGTGGGGCAGCGGGTGGTCAAGGTTTTAAGTTTAGTACTGGTGGTAATCGTGGTAATCCATTCCATGGACGTCAGAGAGTTAGAGTCAAAAAGAATAATAAAAAAAAGTGGAAACAGTAATGGTATAAAATATATAGAATTTATTAATAGAAGAATTGGTTTGAAGAGCCGGCTTTAGTTTTCTTTAATAGCGGGCCGATTACAAAAAAGCTTTGTTGTAAAAACCACTTCCTGAAAGCTGCATACATCAATTAATAAATGTCAAACATTGATTTCCATTACGAATTTTGACGGAAAAATCAACATAATTATTTGTATACTGGTGAATATTTGTAGATCGGAGTTGATTACTGCATTGGGAATAGTTTGTTATGATGTTGCAGTACAAGTTTGCATGAATTATTATTTGTATTTTGACTGTACGTTTTCTGTGATGACTCCTCATGTTTATTAGCGACAACTTTCCTTATCTTACTGTTCTCCTTCCTTTTCTTCTCTTTGACAGACAACACAACATTATGAAAGTGCTATCATTAACAGCATCATTAGCATTAATTGCGTCTATTAATGCATTACCTACTTTAAATTTATGGAGTAGTTTCTATCAACTCACTAACCCATTATCAGAAGATTCTACAGTCATTACCCTGAATACCTTTGAGCAACAAGATCCTATAATAATGGAAGAAGTGATTGACGAAACTAAGTATAAGTTATTACCCGAAATCGATACCGAAAAGTTACAATCCCTTGTTACTGAAGCAGGAATCCGTTCAAGAGCCGAAGCGTTGTTTTCAATTGCTCAACGTTCAGTTGGAGAATACGGACATCCGACAAGAGTAATTGGCTCGCCAGGTCATTGGGGTACTGTCAGATACATTATTGACGAGTTGAGAAAGTTGGGAGGCTATTATACTTTTAGAACTCAAAGTTTCACTGCTATCGATGGTCATGTTGAATCATTTTCTTTATTGATTGATGGGGTTAAACCCAAGTCGTTAGAAGCTTTGGGTTTGACTCCTCCCACGCCTAACAAGGCTCCAGTTCATGGGAATTTAGTCTTGGTTGAAGAATTTGGTTGTTCTTTAAATAACTATCCTGAATTTGCTAAGGATAATATTGTTTTGATTAAGCGTGGTGAATGTTCATTTGGAGACAAATCTAAAAATGCAGGAGCTGTTGGTGCCAAAGGTGTAATTATTTACGATTCAAATGGAAGCTTACATGGCACCTTGGGTACACCAAATGGTAAGGAAGTTGCAACTGTGTCAGTTGCTGAACAAGATGTTGCGGAATATATTGCAAAATTAATTGAAAATCCAACTCATCAGTTTGAAACAACTTTATGCGTTGATTCATATATAAAAAACATTTCAACTTTGAATGTTGTTGCAGAAACAGTATTTGGAGACCATGATAACGTTGTTGCCTTGGGTGCACATTCCGATTCAGTTTCTGCTGGTCCAGGTATCAATGATGATGGTTCGGGTACAATATCATTATTGGAAGTGGCTACACAATTGACCAAATTTAAGGTTAATAATGCTGTTCGGTTTGCATGGTGGGCAGCTGAAGAGGAAGGCTTATTAGGTTCGACTCATTATGCTGATCATTTGTCAGAGTTGGAGAATTCCAAAATCAGATTATTTATGGATTATGATATGATGGCTTCTCCAAATTATGAATATCAAGTGTATGATGCTAACAATAAAGATCATCCAAATGGTTCAGGACATTTGAAAGATTTATATGTCGATTGGTATAAATCTCACGGTCTCAATTATACCTTTGTTCCATTCGATGGACGCTCTGATTATGTCGGTTTTATAAATCATGGTATACCTGCTGGTGGTATAGCAACTGGCGCTGAGGGTGTTAAAGATACAAACTCTCAAGAAAAGTTTGGTGGCGAGGTTGGTAAATGGTTTGATCCTTGTTATCATCAATTGTGTGATGATGTAAGTAATCCCGATTATGACGCTTGGGTTGTAAATACCAAGTTAATTGCTCATTCAGTTGCTGCTTACGCCAAATCCTTTGAAGGATTTCCTAAACGTGAATTTAATCAAGTATCTGCTGCTGAAACTAAGAAGAATACTGGATTTGTATACCGTGGTTCGAAATTGGTCCTTTGATAAATATTAGACAATGTACATTTGCTGTATAGATACAAGTAGATAATAAACAGACATTTTTAATCAACTGTGCTTATGCAAGTCTCCACTTAGCTAAGTTATATGTAAATTACAAAAGTTGAAAACATTCTAGCTCATGGATAAAAGTACTTGTGCTTTAACTGAAAGTTTTGAAAGAGGAAGGATCCCGAAAAAAGCCAGATTCTCTAAACCTATGTTTGTCAGAAAAAAAACACTATTCAGTTTCAATTTGAAAGCATCAATGAAATCTATAGTATGATCATTTTGAACTGTAGTTTCTTTGTCTGGAATACCATGCCTGTCTTTTTTTACGTTCAAAGAGTTAACCATTCTAAGCCTATCAATGACACCATAACGACGTCGTAGAATAGTTTTGATTCTTTTTGACAAAATGTTGCTGGAAGATTTACTGAGAACCAAAAAAGAGAAGTTTATCGCAAATTTTTTGGAACATCACAACTTGGAAACTCACTTTATCACAATACAATGTACAAAACTAATTTACCACGAACTGCAAGTTTAATCGGGCGTTATGGCGTGTGCTTCAGTCATTCAATGAAAACAGTTACGATTTCGTGCCGATAGAGTAGTCCGTAATGTATAATGGTACCCCCATTTTTCCCCCAAAAGAACAATCATTGAAATAGGATCCCCCACGCTCAAAGGTTACTGTCCCCACATAATCAGATTCCAATTCCATCAACGAAAGTACATAAATAGAAATTCTTTTCTTCTTTATTTTGCTTTTCTGCATTGCTTTTATACTTAGATCAATATCAAGAACAATGACTCCAACAATGAGACCAAAAGTTTTAAGAATAGGAAAAATCGAATATGCACAAGATAAATGGGAGGAGGTTAGTAAAATCGCCGATATCATCGACTGCAAATCATCCACACGCGAAGAATTCATCCGTGATTTACAAGGCAAATACAAAAACATCACCAATATTGCCAGGACGTTTGCTTCGGTTGAGCAAACAGGCAGGTTTGATTCTGAATTAGCTCAATATATGCCAAAAACCTTGGTTTCCCTTAGTCATAATGGAGCCGGATATGACCAAATCGATGTAGAACCATTTACTAAACTTGGAATCCAAGTCTCCAACGTTACAGTGCCAGTAGAGGGCCCAACCGCCCTAACGGCGGTATTCTTGGTATTGTCGTGTCTAAGAAACTATCAAGAAGGACATCAAATCTTGGTCAATGGTGGATGGGATAGTAAGAAATGCGGAGGTGCTAAATTAGGTCGTAGTCCTGAGGGTAAGATTGTGGGAATATTGGGTATGGGAGGCATTGGTAGAGCTATAAGAGACAGGTTAGAACCTTTTGGATTTGAAAAAATCATATATCACAATCGTTCTCAATTAAAACCCGAATTAGAGGGTTGTGCTGAATACGTTTCAATGGATGAACTATTAAAGCAGGCCGATATTATATGTATCAGTATTCCGTTGAACGCTAAAACCAGGCATTCGATTAATAAAGAAGTTATTAATAAGATGAAGGATGGTGTAATTTTGGTCAATACAGCAAGAGGTGCTGTAGTTAATGAAAAGGAATTACCTTCTTTGATTAAATCTGGTAAAATTGGTGCATTTGGAGCTGATGTTTTCGAAAATGAACCGGAGGTTTCTCCACAATTGTATGAATTACCAAATGTTGTTAGTTTACCACATATGGGTACTCATACCTATGAGGCCATCAAGAATATGGAAGAATGGGTAGCTGAGAATGTTGAATCTTGTATTAAGACAGGAAAGGTTAAAACAATTGTACCAGAACAATACAAGATGGATATTAAGCAGGAGCCATTGATTTGATCTTATAGTTCGTAGCGATAATGAATACAATATATTAAAAACTGCATTAGAACTATCTATCCAATGAAGGAATGCAAACGCCTCATTTGAATTATAATTCTTTAGAGTTAAGGTTGCGGTAGGAATTAAAGTAAAGCCACGTTTACAGAATAAATAGTAAACTCTGAGTGGGTATGTATTCGTCTCAAGTTAAAACGTTAAAAGGTCTTTGTCTCCAAATTGACAAACTCTATGCAAATTAAATATAACAGTTAAAGAAGGTATAGATAAAAATATAGATAAAAATACTTGGTGCTTTCAACTTTCTACTTTCTTTCATTCTTATCGCGCTTTGACTTTATCATGATCCACTATACTCTTTACATGTCAATTAGTCATTCATAAAACTGATAATCATTCATTGGTTGAAAAAGGACCAACATTTAGTTCTCAAGATTAATTATTTTTTCAGCAGCAATTCCGAGCAAGGGGAACGAAACGATTGTACCAAAAATTTTTCATCAACTAATACAAAACGGTTAGTGAAAACTTAAGTGAAATATACCACACTACTCAATCATTTTATAGATTCATAAGTTTAGTAGTATTCAGACATTGTCACAAACGATCAGCAATACGTGGAATTTCGCAATCATACTTATTCAGAGAACAAAGAATATACCGCATTCCATCTTGCAGGTAAGAAAAAAAAAACAGATACTGCTGTCTCCACGTCCAGCATAGCTCTCTCATTATCCTTTCTTATTATCCTTTTCTTATTATCCTTTCTTGCTATCCCCCAAAAAGCATCGTCACATCCATCCCAATTCACTATTTTGTATATATACCAGTTTCTTGATTGAAGCTAAAGAGGATAAAAGAACATTAGACAACTAGACGTTAGGATTTTTTTATCAAATAGACATAGTCATAAAATCACATACATTTTTTTCACATAATGGAGCATCAAATTCAATTTTTGCCGAAAGACTCTCTTGAAATTGATTATGAAGCTTTACCAGATGATGCATCATTAACTGCTCAATTGAGTGCTGGGGCATTAGCTGGTATTATGGAACATACAGTAATGTTTCCCATTGATTCGATAAAAACGAGAATGCAAATGAACCTTTCTAATAAAGACATATCCCGTGGGTTATTAAAATCCATATCAAAAATTAGCTCTAGTGAAGGATTTTATGCATTATGGAAGGGTGTTTCATCAGTTGTATTAGGTGCTGGACCAGCCCATGCCATATATTTTTCAGTATTCGAATCAACTAAAACTTTCCTCGTTAACAGATTAACAAATTCTCCTCACTCAAATAAAATTGTTACTGACGAAAACCATCCCGTTATAGCTAGTTGTGCTGGTATCGCTGCTACGACTGCTTCAGATGCATTGATGACACCGTTTGATATGTTAAAACAAAGAATGCAAGCAAGTGCTGCATATATAGAAAACAAACCAACATCAGTAAGATTATTAAAATCAGCTAATGATATCTATAAAAAAGAAGGCATATCGGCATTTTACATTTCATATCCAACTACATTGTTTACAAATATTCCATTTGCTGCATTAAATTTTGGTTTTTATGAGTATTCGTCATCCATCTTGAACCCTTCAAATATTTATAATCCGTATTTGCATTGTGTAAGTGGTGGTATCGCAGGTGGTATAGCTGCTGCATTAACCACTCCTTTAGATTGTATAAAAACAGTCTTGCAAACTAGAGGAATATCTCAAAATGAGTCATTACGACATGTTAGTGGTTTCAAAAGTGCTGCTCAGGCCTTATATAAACAAGGCGGTGTGTTTGCATTTTTGAGAGGTTTAAAGCCAAGAGTAATATTTAATGTTCCGAGTACGGCTATTTCATGGACTGCTTATGAAATGTGTAAGGAAATATTGATGAAAGGGTAATAAAAGGGAGTGGGGTGTATGTGTCTGATTTACTTGTTAATATATAATAGATACCTGGGATTTCATTTATTTAATGTTTCATCTTGTTAATTAATTTTGGTATTATTATCACGTTTTAATTTTGTTATACTATCTTTACTAAACTTAATACGATTATTCGTCCATCATTGTAATATTGTAGAATTCAATTTGATTTTGTAAGATTTGATCTATATCAACGCGTGCCAGAATTCTATGACTGTATTGCTTTAAGTAATGCATCAGCTCTTGCTATGTGGGCTAATTCACGAGGATGTCTAGACAATCGTTGAGCAACAAATGAAAATAATACACAAGATCCAAGGAATCCTAATAAATTGAAAAATGCAGTTCGGGATAATAATCTTTCTTCTTCTTCAGTTCTAAATGATTGAAATATCCTTCGTATACTCGCAAATATCATTTTTATTAAATTGTTTATTTTCTTTAATTATTTTTTCCTCTAAGGTGTTTTCGAACCTTTGATATTCAAGACAAATCAGGGTAGTAGAATTAGTTGAATTGAGTTCAAACTTGAAGAAAGATATATTAAAAAAAAAACCTAACTCACATCGATGATCGGTATCGGGTGCTTGAATCGTATTCAAGTTCGCATATTGCACTAAATAGCTCCTGATTGGATTCACAACCACGGGCCAACCGTCCATGGCGCCATTTCCATACAAAACTTTGGACCATAGCCCTCGGCTCTGTGTATATTTCTTTTAACGCCATCCATGCGCTTTCACGCTAAGGAATAACTCTCAAGAGTAATGAATTTGGACGGAGAGTACCACCGAATTTCCCACCCATTTTATATAATGATAATGTATCTAATGATACAATCTCCTTTTGTTGACGGGTAAATGCGAAACGATATGAGAAAAGTTTAGCACGGATATGCCAACTTCTTGGAAAACCCAAATTTGTAGAGCAAACGTAAATTATACCATGGATTGACGTAAATTACATTCATTGAACATCTTTTTGCTAGTTCATTTTACGATTGGTCAACTCACTTTATAAAGGGTCCACATTTATTGATTCTATAGCTTGCTTATTTATGTAATAAATATATGCCACCTGTAGAAAAATAAAACTCACATCTAGCACGTCAATTAAACTTACATTTGAAAGTGATCGAGCTTCCTTTCCTGTTACGAACAATGACATCAACAAGGACCAATTCTTTAAATCATGAAAGATATCCTTGTAGCAGTGGAAACGGAATACATTAGAGTTTCAAAAAATCCATTCAGATTTATTCTAAAGGTATAAGTCATGATTATATATCCTAATGTCTTGAACAGGATTGAGATCTACAAAAAAATATCGATTTCATTTAAAAGCATCTCAACAGAGAATTACATAAAACTAAAGACGACAAGGCTGATTTACTTACAAAAGCCTTTTCCCAAAAGAGCATAATTAATCAGTTAGATTGAACTCATTAGTAGAGTTTAACACCATAAGACGTTTGAAATAATTGATAATCCATTCAACTACTTTCTATATGCCCACCATTCTTTTTACAATAAAACAAGAAAGAAGGCATATATAAAAATGGTGGAAAGGTCGAAGAAATGCCCCATGGAATTAAATTTTTGCTTACATATAATTGGACAATAGAAATTTCGCCTGACACGAAGCATATATTATCTAAACTGGACTATGAGTTAACGATATAACTCATATAAGTCGTACATAATTATATCCAAAAGATCAACAATTCCAATAAAATAGACCAAAGTGAACATCGCAACATACGAAACAAGCTTAGAAAAGGCTAAGACCTCTTTATTACAATGTAAACAGCAAACTGTAAGAAATCTAATGCTTTTAAATGGTATAACTCAACATCTAATATGAGCCGTTCACATATAACTCTATGTAGGCGGCCTATTGATAGCGTACATGAATTTTTTTTTCATTTCTGGTTGCTAAATGGAATCAAATCTCTATTTTCGGTTGTTGTTTTTTTGCCCCAACTACTTTGTATTTTACAATTCATGCTTGCAATTGATATATTATTACAATAAAATTGCTAGACTAGATAATCTTAAAAAAATAAGTTCTCGCAACTTGGCAACTTGTCCGAGTGGTTAAGGAGAAAGATTAGAAATCTTTTGGGCTTTGCCCGCGCAGGTTCGAATCCTGCAGTTGTCGATATTTTGTTACTGTTAATTGTTAGCCATTCTCAGCTTTTTTTTTTTTCCAATGAAATTACTTGTATATACCAGCTTTTATTCAAGATATTATTGTCAACTTCGTAAGCTTTCAGCAATTTAGGAAAGGAATATTAGATTACCAAAGAGACATGTAGTGAGATGACTGTAATTATAGTGACATACCATTGAATATTATTTTCGTTATTTTTTAAGTAACCAAATTGTCGAGAAGATTGATTTGCCTCTTCTGACGAACAAAACGGCATTCCACTTGCCAATGTCTCGGGGCAGCATCGCATAATGAGTCGTCTATCGGTCTCCGATGTTACAACTTTCTAAGAACATCGCAGCACTTTTGGTTTTAGTTGGAAAGGACCGTATTCATCGAATAACGAATAGATAGAGATCTGGGAAGATGTTCGTTGGTATCAGAAGTTTTCGTCAATAGGTTTAGAGATGTAACATTTCTAAGCAAGCCAACAGTGCATATAAGTTTTATCTGTTTCTTCTACTCATTAGATCAAGGCAGCCTGGCTCCACACCCGAATGTAGTTTGTATTCAAGGTGCACTATCTCGCCTCGAGTGATCTACCGCGCAAATACTTTTGTGTAGTTAGAGAGGTGAAAACCACAGTAAGATACCATTAGTGAAATTTATATTAAATGAATGTACATAACTTCACATAAATCTTTGATGACCCTGATTTTTAATTACCCTTAAATAAATTGACTTCCCAAACGAATACAAATGCTTCATGAAAGCAAAAGAATTGAACAACTATGCATGATTGTGACGTTATACCAACGAAGCACCTGAGCTGGTGGTCCATTCCATGGATACTCCTAGATTTACTTCGTCTCCAACCCCTCCCCCCAAAAGCACATACGAAACAATTGTTTTATGATCCATTTACGTCACTTCTCGAATGATCGTACTACTTGTCGTAATTTGTCGCTACTGTGAGGCATATCAAATTCATTGAATTTTTTGGCTATTCTTGAAACGGTGAATACTCAAAGAACGCCAAACACCCATTCCCAGTTACCAAATACGAATGCGGTAAACCTTATATCTATTTCCGCAGAATCATAATCATAATCACAATAACAATAAGATGAAAACACCAGCTATCCCTTGACTTCTTCCAAAAACTGTTCTAAATCCTCTGGTTCGAATATGACTTTAACCATTAACGAGCAAGACGGACATACTGCAATGTCCTCACCATCCTGCAAGTCATCCAATGCGATTGCAAATCTGTCGCCACAGGGACATGGGTATTGGAAAAGCTGAGTTACTGGATCAAATGTAAAATCTTCTATTTCTATTTCGTCATATATAGATTCCATAGTCGAGATGAAGATATATGGTTTAGTATATGATGTATTATTTATACGATTGTTCTGTGCGTGTCTGATGTATCGAGATCACCACATTCAAATTTAAATGCGATGGGGTAGGTTTTGATTTGAATAATAAAAAGAAATTGGTACTTGGGCTGTAGCCCTGATTTATGTTAACAACACGTGAATGTAACATACAGGATAGAGTTCTGTGTCCTTACACTACCTTTGTAACGCATTGTTTTCTTTTTCGCTTTTGTTTTTTCTACTGATATCATATATAGTAATACTCGACAATCTTAACTATGAGAGAGAGACAGGCATAGTAAAGTCGATGAGAGATAGTGCGCGCACAACACACAATAATAATATGGCACATACATAGCACGTAGTCTTTGTCCGCTGCAACTGAGTTTCTCACTCACTTAAAAAATTTTTCGTTTTTTCTACTCTTGTAACAATTCTTCCTTTTGATTAATTAACAGTGATACTGAAGTGTATGTTTAGCAATATACCCTACCTTTGAACTAAATATAGTTAGGAAAGAACCGAAGGTCGATATCAACGGTAGCAGATTATAGACAATCAACCTGAATGAGTGAAGAAGACGAGGAAAGAAAACTGAGTTTGGGAGCAAATCAAATAAGTTCGGAAAAATCAGAGATGTACGAAGAAGAGTATTAAAACCACAATGCTATTAGCAGCAAATACTCAATTACTTACACGAAAATTACCATCTGGATAAAAGACAAGAAATGAAATGGAGATGAGGAAGTCTAAACAACCAAACACGCATCTATAGTTGAAAAAATTAAATGTATTTTGAGACCTGTGCAGACAGACCCCTACTAATGATATTATTCACTTCCTAATTATAAAATTTAGTCTCCTCTTATTCATGAATTGACAATATACTAACATTTTCAGTAGGTTAATATGGGTATTTCTAGAGATTCACGTCACAAAAGAGCCGCCACTGGTGCCAAAAGAGCTCAATTTAGAAAAAAGAGAAAGTTTGAATTAGGTAGACAACCAGCCAATACCAAGATTGGACAAAAAAGAATCCACACTGTTAGAACCAGAGGTGGTAACCAAAAATTCAGAGCTTTAAGAATTGAAACAGGTAACTTCTCATGGGCTTCTGAAGGTGTTTCCAGAAAAACCAGAATTGCTGGTGTTGTTTACCACCCATCTAATAATGAATTGGTTAGAACCAATACTTTGACCAAATCTGCTGTTGTTCAAATCGATGCTACTCCATTCAGACAATGGTATGAAAACCACTATGGTGCCACTTTGGGTAAAAAGAAGAACCAGCCAGCTGCCACCGAATCTTCTGAAGTCAAGAAATCCAGAAAATTGGAAAGAAAATTAGCTGGTAGATCAGGTGCTGCTGCTATTGAATCCGCTGTTGATTCTCAATTCGGTGCTGGTAGATTATACGCTGTTATTTCTTCTAGACCAGGTCAGTCTGGTAGATGTGATGGTTACATCTTGGAAGGTGAAGAATTGGCTTTCTACTTAAGAAGATTAACTGCTAAAAAATAAACAATTTAGTTGTTAGGGGTATCAATAGTTTTAGCATTTTATCTTTTTATTATTTGTTAATATAATATACGTCAAAATAAAAATTTCAACGTTTAGGATAAAGTTGAATATAAATTATCTTGAAACTTTCAAGTATTATATTTAGTTTTAATATATAAAACAAAGGCTTATAAGTAGCGAAGTCCCTAGTAGAGCTGGTTGCAGTGTGGTGTCCATGCAAGACGTTGAAATTGAGATGAAGATCAGCCCGGCGTCATTGCATAAAGTCAACACTTGAAATCGATCTTGAGGTATTGAGCACTGACACAATTAAGAGCAAACAGACGGAGCTTCAATTGATCTACATTTTACCTATGCGATTTGCATGAAATTAAATGGTCGTTTGTTTATTGCATTACGCTATACAAATGAGTTATATACGTCTAGTTCATCTGTTAGTAAAAGAACTCTTTAATTGCTCCTGGAAAGTTGTTAATTCAGAAGAGGCATGTCGTTATCCTTCAATATAAAAAAGCCGTAACTGTTTTACTCAGCACAGGTCTGTGTAAACATTTTATTCATCATATTAACCGTAATTTCCCATCGAAAAATTGTGTTTAAGATGTAAGTACATACAAGTCGACTCACTTGAAATAAGCAAGAGGTAAATGGAATTTATAAAAGAAGAATGAAAAGTAAGTTGCAATTGAAGTTTGAAAAACTAAAAAAATTTTCAGGTCTCATTGAATACTGATTTATTAATACTATAGGGGAGTCTCTGCGTGGAATCACGTGCATGGTTACCCGGTTTTGTAGTTTGTTTTTCTAGATATACTATTCGTTTCTGTTTTTAAAATGTGTATAAAAAGGGATTTCAATTCAGCGGAAACAAACAAACCCACCTATCACGAAGTGAATAATGCCAGTGGTACCCTTAGAAGATACGATATATGAAGATGCAGTGAGTTACTATTACCCATATGAGTCTTCGTATCCAAAAATTGATGGGCAAATAGGGAAAGCACCCATTTCATTGCAAAAATTGCCAAATAATTCGATGTCAAGAGTAACTTTTCAGCAACATTCACAGTCACATCTACATCCACAATCACAGCCACTACTACAACAACCACAGCCACTATTGCAATCACAACCACAGCCACAGCGGCAATCAGAAGGTCGAGATGTAATATCATCGTCTTCATCTTCGTCATCATCTGTACTTAGTGAAGCATCGTTCAGGATCCTACAGACGAAATTATCCATCAAGGCACAAAACGAAATTGAAGATTCGAAAATTAGAGAAATTAGAAAATTGGATAGACCAATGTATTATAAACCGCCAAGTTCCAATTTCAAGGATTCTTTTTATGGCATTAAAGATTGTTTGCCTCCGAATATCACTTTTGGCAAGAAAAATCAGACAAAGAATAAGGTGCCATTACTTGTGAATCATAAGGACAGCATGGCTTCGAATCCAAGGGAAATCTATCAGAGCATTAGAAATGAGATGAATGATAATAGTGACGATGCTGATGAAGTTGATGGTTCGGTGAAGGATGATGCTCCCACCGGAGATTGGGAGAATCCGATCGTTAAGGAAGCATTATCGAGACAAATCAATATTGAACATTACATCAAGGAACTCTTACGAAATATTACTTACGTGATAATATTTGCATTGCTTAAATCATTCGTTAAAAAGATAATGCACTTTTATGATTTGAAAATGAGGTCTCAACAACCACAATATAGAGCAAATGAATTCAAGCCATTAGATAGTTATCAATTTGTTTTACTCAGTCGAGTGATAATGATTGGGTTTGTTGTGAGTATAGTAATACCATTGTTTAAAATTCTAAAGGGACAAGACCAATGTTGGGATTTACCATTGAGTACAAAGCAACGTAAGCTCATTGGGTTGAAGATTAGAGACGTGCCTGAAGACATGGCCATTGATGAAGAAGCTGAATTGATTTTGAAGCAAAGACAATATGATTTAAATAAGAAACACGCATACAAACCAATCCCTAAATATGAAAGAACAAATGATTATCAGGTGTTTCATATTAAGCCAAATAACAATGCTACAAAGCTGTCAAAAATTTCGGGACAAAGTGTTTATTATGTTAGACTGCCCTGTGAATTGGGTAATACTGATCTTTCTGGCACAAAAATGTTGAGCGAAAGTAAAAGCTTAGTTAAAAGTAGAGATTCGTTTCATAAATACTCGTCGGGAACAATAGAGAAAGCACAAGCTAAATTTGACAAAAACTTTGACTTGCAATTCAATTGCAGATAAATAAAATGTCATTGGATATATATATACTTATTTATAAATTTTTTAATTCATTTAGATTATCAATTAAATTATCTATCTCGGGGAAATCATGTTTAAAGAATTGGGATTTTTGGGTGACTGTTTTTCCATGTGGATTATTTAATTCATCTGTTAGATAAAACATCAAGAACTCAATAATTTTAAAATTGAGATTTTTTTGAGACACTTCATTGTTCAGTTTTTGCGGTATATCATCCATTGAATCTAACTTTAAATGACGAATTAGGATAGAGCAGCCTCGCTTATTTTCAAATATTCGATAATTAATATAATTCTTCAACAAGATATGAATCAATGTAGATATCGTGGAGATAGTCAATGTAATATCTGTGGAATTCTCAAGTACATCTAAAATCAATTGCATATTTCTATCACGATTAAAGATATTCTTTGAATTAGAATGTAGTAATAGTAGTCCCTGGAGTAGTTTATTACATAACAAGATCTCTTCTGTTGATAATTGCTTAGCTCGCCTGTAAATGCTGACTAAATGGGATGCAATGTTGAACATGAAGTCATTCTGTAAATCCTTGAATTTCTGTATATTGGAAGGTACAGTTTTGTTTCGCTGTTGTTGTTGCCGATATAGTACTATTGTGGGCAACAAGTTGTGTAAGAATCTATTTAGGTGATTTAATCCTAAGATTAGATCATTAACCTCTGGTGAGTCTAGTTGCTCTATTATTTGTAATATCTCATTCTCCATATGATGAGACATAGCTTGAAGACTTCAATACACTTTATGGTAATATTAAAAGTGAAAAGCAGAGAGATGGAACCACCAAAAGAAAACACCTAGACGTGATATTGTTGTGTTTAAAAATTATGTCGCGGGAGTTGAATGTGGTTTAATTCTTGCGCTGTTAATGTCGCGTAGTTTTGGTTGTATAATATAGAATCCAACTTATCCCATTTAAACATGTATTTTACCCTCAAACAAACTCTTACGAAGGATTCTACTCCAGAACTGAATTAAAGATTCAAGAGCGTGCCGATTGAGAAAAAGATTGGAAAATCGGATGCCATTTGGAAACGACCTCATGAGTTACAAATTAGGGTGACATTGTCCACCATTTAACAGGAAATTTTGAAGCTGTTAAGTTCTAGCTAACATACACCTCTTACTCCCAACCCTTATATACCATTTTTCGGGATATACATAATTGTGGGCAATATTTGTACACCATTAGATCCCAGTTTAGCTCTGATATATGTTTACGAATACCCCTTAAGGAAACCCCTTAAGGAAGTTGGAAATAATAGATATAAGAGAGAATGAGAATGAGATTTATATGCACTTCGCAATCAGAATTAGAAAAGAAATTCCTACAAAATCAAGTATGTAACAGAAAAGGAACTGAAAGATGTACCGGTGTACAATCCTAATATCAATTGTCCTATATACTATCACATACAACTACACTAAACACTCAGCATTACCACACTCGCCACACTCGCCACCTAAATATTAACTATTATCACATTGCTCCTTTGCTTACTTTGCTAGACTTCTATTTTGGTGTATCTACCACAGCCTTGATAGTGCACGCAAAATACACCGATACAATATTTCCTTCCCACTGATACAATATTGATCTTTTGACAATCTATTCGCTTATACTACCATTTAGTATCTCACAAACAACTTCCTGTTATAGGCCGAAAAAGTACATACCGTATTAACACCATGTCGCAATCATCTTCTTCTGCTATAATACTAGGATGTGCTGTTGCCGTAATATCATCAGGTATACAATCATTGGGTATAACATTACAAAGAAAGTCTCATTTATTGCATATTCATATAATACCCACCACCACCACCACTGCCATCAACGATAGACATACTCCACATTCTAACCATCGCAGTGATCACCACCACTTCCAACAACAACAACAACAATTAAAGAGATATAAACGAAATATGTGGCTTTTTGGATTCCTACTATTTATTATTTCTAATGTCTTGGGATCACTTATACAAATATCAACGTTACCATTAATCATATTATCTCCTTTGCAAAGTATAGGATTGATTTTCAATAGCATATTAAGTTGCTTATTATTGCCTGGTGATTATCATTTTACCAGAAAATTGTGGGTTGGAACATTTATTATTGTCATTGGTGCTCTTATAATTGCCTGCAATGGCAATGTGCTGCCCATAGACGAAGGACAACCTATTCCTAGTATAGATGAAAGATTTGATGATATACTACGGAAATTATTGAACAGGTCATTTATGATGTGGTTTGTTGGTACGTTTTTAATGATGGGAACATTGTTGTTGATTAACCATTTTTGCTTGTCTGCAAAAAAATCTCAGCAAAGTCAACAAGATATAATAATAAAGAAAGATAATATAATATTGAAGAAATTTAATAAATATCAATTCTTCAAAGGTATAAATTACGGAATCATTAGTGGAACTTTGACTGCTCATACATTTTTATTTGCAAAATCCATAATTGATGTTATCATAGAAGTTATATTGAAGGGAAATTTTTCGAAAAGATTTTTAACTATGTGTAATTTAGTACCATATGTGCTTTTACTGATTATGTTGAGTATAGTTGGATTACAATTGACAGCTTTCAATTTTGGATTGGCCCATATTACTACGGCAATATTATACCCATTATGTTTCTTGGTGTATAATTTAATGAATTTGATTAACGAGTTGATATTTGATGGTTTGTTGGTTAAACATAGAATGACATATTTACAATTTGCATGGATTTTAATTGGATTATTTGGGGTATTATGCGGGGTGCTTATACTAAGTTGGGATAGTGTGTTTAATGATGATAATGAAGGAAAAGATGCTATGATGAATGATGAGAATCTTATGAATGGGAATAATGAAAACGACAATTTATTGATTATGAAATTTCCATATAATCAGCATCAGCATCAACAAGAACTAAACGAAACGACGGGTTTGTTAGAAGCTTCGTTGTCGTCTAATAATTCAACCGACACAAAAAAATATAGTAGTACAAATGAAAGTACAGTTAGCACAACAATATTATCTAATGATGAGACTATCGGGGAAGAAGTGGAAAGAGAATATGTGCAAGGAGAAGAGAATCCTGAGCAGAGTAACGAATTAATGAATACTTCCAATGGTGGTGGGAATTTGAGCAGAATATTATCATTTGAACAAAAGCAGTTATTAAGTCTGTTGGATGTACCTTTGTAATTATTTAGAGACTTACAAGAAACAAATGCATTCGATCTTTGGTAAACTGTTTTACTCGTTTGCTGTTTTGTTGTTTATTCAAGATGAATTTATAAATTTAAACTTGAATAATAGACGAAATGGGATTTATATCACAGACCATTACACGTTACAAAACATACATACCCTGCAATAAACATGCAATATATACATATAAACATATTGAACTTCGAACACTGACAGCAAAAATCTTGATAGTGGCATCGTTCTCTATATTAACCACTAGTTATCATTGGTCACGAGATCAGAGTATAGTAAAGTACTGAGAATCAAGATTTGTTACTGGAACCAAACAGATCTGAGATCTCTCGTTACTTTTTTTATTTTTTTTGTTTACGGTTTTTTTTTTTGTTTGTGTTGCCATTTTTAAAATAGACAGAGATCTGTTGATAATTGATCATCATATCATCACTATACTATCATCATCATATCGCTATAAATCAATCAATCAATCATCATTCGAACACAAACTGAAGCCAAACAAATCCACACGCAGACAAACAGCTATACATACATATTTATATAGGGAGAGAGCGAGAGAAAGCGAGAGAGACATATTAAGATCAAGCCATATCATCTCCATTACCTTATGACTTATTGGCAATAAACACTTGACCATCAAATCATGACCTCTATATCGCAATATAAGAGAACAGAAGTTATAGGAAGGGGAAAGTTTGGTATTGTTTATAAAGCATACCATAAACAAACTAAACAGGTCGTTGCAATTAAAGTTTTAAATCTAGACACTGAAGATGAGGAGATTGTTGATGTTCAGCAAGAAATTCAATTTTTGACTGAATTGAAAAACGTGCCCAATATCACTCATTATTATGGGTCGATTTTAAATGATACTAAGTTATGGATTATAATGGATTATTGTGCGGGGGGATCTCTTCGAACTTTACTAAAAGCTGGGGTCTTGGAAGAAAAATATATTGCCATTATTGTTAGGGAATTATTATTGACATTAAATGCTGTCCATAAGCTAGGTGTTATACATAGGGATTTAAAAGCTGCTAATGTACTAATTTCAAAAGAAGGTAATGTACAATTATGTGATTTTGGAGTAGCTGCTAAAATAACTTCAAATTCAACCAAGAGAACTACAATGGCGGGCACACCATATTGGATGGCGCCAGAAGTGATTAAAATGGGGGAAACCTATAACAGTAAAGCAGATATCTGGTCTTTGGGGATAACAGTATATGAGGTTGCCACTGGAAATCCGCCATATTGTGATAAGGACGCAACATGGGCAATGCAGTTGATTGCAAAGCTGACACCTCCAAGGCTAGAAGGTAGAGATTTCTCACTGGCTTTGAAAGAATGCATTGCCTTATGTCTTGATGAAAACCCAGAAGAAAGACCTTCAGCTGAGGAATTATTCAAATGTAAACTAGTTAAAATTTACAAAAATCATCCAACTTCATTATTGAAAGAGGTTATATCGAGATATTTGTTATGGAGAGATCGAAATGCTTCACGAGATTCAGTATTCATAAATCTAGAAGATGCTGAAGAAGATACTGTTGATGAAGTTGTACAGAATAATTATGAGCAACATGATCATAATAATGATAACAATAATAACAACCATGATAATAGTTACAACAACGACAGTAATAATAATGATTGTAATAACACTAACAATAGTAATAATAATAACAATCATCAAATACAGGTGAAATGGGATTTTGATTCCTTGGAAAGCAGAGAATATATAATGGAAAATGACATTGATTTGTCAAAAGTTGATAACGAATACGACACTCAAAGAGATGGAGAAGAAAATGAAAATAATACATATTCAACTTTGCCCACTTTAAAAGCCAACAACAACACAGCTAGAAATAATAGTACTTTGGGATTAAATAAACAAAATTCTTCAATGGTATTAAGCAATGGTGGTAAATCTTCTAATGATGTACCTAAATCTTTACAAAGATTATTTGAAGATGAAGATAGCCGTAAAGATTTAACAAGTTTAGCCATTCCTTCAATGTCAAATATAAGTGAAAGAATACAATCTCCTACAATTGAAATCCCTGATATGGAAAACATTATAAATTTCCCAACATCCACTAATACTTTAAATTCATCCCATCCACCATTAAATAAACCACCAACGCTATATCATTCACAATCTGCATCAGGAAATTTAGAATCTCGTTTCAGCGGCATAAATACATCACCTAATGAAAATAGACCCAGAAAAAAGACAATATCAAATACAATTGGAACTACTCAATCATCTACATTATTGTCATCATCGCCTACTCCGCATACTCCGCCTTATACTGCGTCAAATGTAGTTAGAACGCCATCACCAAAACCACCTTCAACTGCTACATTTTTGAATGCAACTGGGGCAACAACAAAGTCAAATTCACCATCTAAAATGAAAGCACTCCATGTGAACTCGAATCCACTTTTACAACCAATAAATTTTAAACTGAATAATAATGAAAATAGTAATTCTATGAGTACCGGAAACTTACCCCCTACTCAGCCACCACCCCAGCTAATTCAACAACAGTCAATGCCTATTCTTCCTGTTGCTGGCACCTCAAGTACATCATCACAGCCAACGACAGCGGCAACAACGACAACAACGTCCACTACTACTACTACTGCACCTACATCCACGACAAATTTGAAATCGAGAAGAAATAGGCCAGGATTCATACAAATGCCAACACCTTCAAATACAATAAATGGTTTATCTGCTTTAACGAACGATCAAGATAATGAAAATGTGAATCAATTTGGTATAAATCCAGCTCATGCTGCTCATATGCCAATTTCAATGACTCCAGTGACTGAAAAGGAAGCACCACAGTTTTCAAGCAAGAATGAAGAGCCGGAAAAACAATTTCAAAAGGAGAATACCCCAACTTCTTCCCTCACAAGACCTCATCAAAATAGTATTTCAGCTCAAAAGAAATCATCATTGGGAAATTCTTCAACTCACTTGTCAAGTTTGAATGTATCACCTAATGTTATCTCGTCAACGGGGGCACCTAATTTATTTTTATCTAAAGGTAATTCAATAACTGGGACCAATATTGTCCCATCACAAACAAACAATAATAGATTGGAAAATAGTAATTCTAGTTTTCCAATTATTCCACAGATTAACGGTGAGTTCTTTTTAGATTCAACGGAGAAAGCGAATATAGTTAACGAACTAGATTTAATGATAAAGTTGTTCAATCAAGGATTAGAAACACTTGAAGAGAATTTATAGAGTATATAACATATATGGACATAATTACAGACGTGCAAATATCCGTATAGGTTTACGTGTGCATTGCAGTACTTTGTACATCACATTTAATGCCTTTTGGATCAAAAAGAATCTATATTTTAACTCTACTAAAAAAAACCTGCCCTTTACGCGCATAAACACAAGTATAATTACAAAACCAACCACCAGTAGCTCTAGACCTACCATTCTTTCATCATGCCATCACGTATAAGAAGAAGAATCACCAGTTCGAAAAGGGAAGAAATAGAGAAAGAACAAGAGGAGCTCTCCAAAACCATAGTCCGACCCTTTGACATTTCCCACGCCCTACCTGTGTCATACTCGCAACCTCCTCCACCTACATCATCATCGATTTTGAACCAACCACTAACGATCAAGGATACAGGGGTACTATACCGCTCGCTCATAAAGTCGCGACACAACTACGTGCACTTGTGTCCCATGTTCCAGCTCTACTGGGTGAAGCAGTCGTCATACGTGAGGAAGTTGATGGAGTTGGACAAACCGATCCCCAAGAACCTCAAGGACGACATATACACAGGGCGCAAATGCGTATTGGGGAATGATATCAATGCACGAGATATCATGGTGAAGTTGTGTGATGCCGGGATGAGTCTTGGTGTGCATTTCTTTGAAATACGTGTGTTCATAGCTAAGGATGAGCGAAGTGATACAAGAGAAGAAAAGGAACGCTTGAGGAAGGAGAAGGCTGAGAAACGGGCGATGAGGGAGAAGGAAAAGGAGGAGAGGAAGAAGAGGGCGATGGAGAAGAAGATGGAGAGGATGAAGGAAAAGGAGGAAAAGATGAAGGAAAAGGAGGAAAAGAAGAAAGACACCGAGACCGAGAGTATAAAGGATAATGACAATGATAAAGCTGCCGTCAAGATTGAGAACCCAAATGAAAAAAAGGATACAGAGGATACAAAGCTTGATACAGCAGGGGCTGAAATAGAGAGTCGAGATAAAAAGAAAGGCCTTGAATCAAAAAAAAAAGTCGACGAAGTAGCTACAGAAGATACAGCCAAAGAAATCGAAGAGAAATCAAAGGATCCTAGTCCTCCAAAGGACAACAAGAAACAGGATAGTTTAAAAAACTTAAATGAAGAAACCAAAGATTTGGCGAACCTTGAAGCTACCAAACAAGTAGCAGAAATAACAACATTGGAAGATAAGGATGTAAATAATCAATCTATTGAGGTACAACCGGAAGAAAAAGCAAAAACTAAGAAAGCCGCAAAACCAAGATCCAAAGCAATGATCAAAGATAACAAAAGGCAGATGTCTGCGTCAAAACCTATCCCAACTGATTCCTCTTCCAGACCTGATGCAAATGATATGCAATCTCGAGAGAATCAAATCATGATTGCGAATTTGAATTTCATAGCTTCTAAAGACGAGTCGTTAAATACATTGATGAAAATGGTTGCTTCTGGTAAGGGTACTATCAAGCAAATTGAACTCTTTCAAAAATATATCGAAAAAGCAAGAAAAATGGGCCCACCTCCACATGATGAATCAATAATAGGAGACATTCTTGAAAAGCCAATCATCAATGATAGCGCTACTTCTCTTAGCTCCAATAAATCTGAAGTGAGAACTGTCAAAGAAAAAAAAGTACCAAAAGAACCAAAGGAGCCAAAGGAACCGAAGGAAGTGAAGGAAAAGAAACCTCTTAAGGAGCCCAAGGTAAAGAAACCACCAAAAGAGAAAAAAGAAAAACCACCAAAACCACTGAAACCAGTAATTGCCAAAGAACAAAAGCTAACAGCATTTCAAGAAAAGTATTTGGTTGACGCTACATTATTATTTGAATTTGTTGAAAATGCCAATGTTCGCTTTCAATTACCGAAGTATGCCATATGTGAAGTTGTTGATCCTTCTACTATGATTAACGCTGAAAATGGTGATAACTCTGAAAATAAAGATATTTTGGTTAGTTTTTTGTGGGTGCATAATCAAAATGAAGTTGATGAATATGAAACTAAATTAGCTGAATATAATAAGAAGAAAGAAGAGGAACATAATAAGAAGAAGGAAGAAGAACTGAAGAAGACTGAAGAAGAAGTGCAAAAGAGGAGAGAAGTAGAAGAACAACAGAAGCAAGAAGAGGAAGAGAAGAAAAAGAAAGAACTGGAGAGTTTTAAGGAGAGTGAAAAGAAAGAAGGTGATGACAGTAGTGATAACAATAATGCAGCCGAAGAACAAGAGGCAGTCAAAGATAGTGAAGGTGAAAAGCTAGAAAGCAAGGATGGTGTTGAAATCATAGATAATGTGGTTGATAATTCTGGGCAAATAAGCCAAATAAAAGTAGTAGAAGTCAAAGAACCACAAGAAGCAAATGATGACAACGAAGATGAAATTGAAAGTATAGAAGAAGAAAACACAGTCCCTGCAAAACGAAGAGGTCCAGTAAGACGTGGCAAGAAAAAAAGGAGACCGCCACCAAGAAAGCCAGCAGCTCCAAAACCATTAGAACCGCCAAAAGAACCTGAATATAGATATACAAGTGTTTCATTTACAATTCATGGCATACCTTCGAAATTAGTTCCAATTTTCACCCAGAGTGTAAAGCCAATTGAACAAGTTCAAGAAAACATAGCGCATATTTTAAAAGTTGGTATCAGATCACCTTCATTCTATTTGTGGTATCAGGTTGATGGAAAGCTCGATGAACAATTAGCAGAAGATATCAGAGTTGAATTGAATCAGGAAGAAAAGAAAATGACTGGTATTCCTACAGCACAAGAGAACCCGGTTGAACCAAGGAAGTTTCCCAAGAAGAGAAAGATCAAGGAAAATGCAGATGAAGGAAACAAGAAGATAAAAATTGAAGAAGAAAATAGTATGGATACAGATGCTAAACGTAAGGATGAAGAGAACAAGGCGAGCGAGAAAAATCAATCTGAGCAAAAACTGAAAGATATTTTGAATGAAGAAAAAGAACAGTCTGATTCACGGGACAATGCAAAGACAGAAAATATAGAAATGACTAAATCTGAAACAGCTGACACCGATAAGGAAAATAACTAAGTGGCCTTTCATTCAAAGAACGATTATGTATTATATACCAGTATGTATTAGTAAAGTCGTATTTACAAGTAAACTAAATCACCTATTTAGTAGGGAGAATCAAATTCAACAAATTTTCCAAACTTTCATTATCAGCTTTATTTCTTTCTGAAGTACTGGCAAAAGTTGTTTTTGAAGGAGTGTATCTTTCATCAGTGTCCATCCACTTACCACTCTTGATACCCTCAGCGAAAATTCTGATAGAGCCATCCTCGGAAAGTTCAGCCTCGCTGACTTTGAAAGGGGCTGTGAATTGTCTGAAATGCTTACCAGGGAAATTTCTAGCATAGTTTGTTTGTAAGGCAATTGATCGATCAGTTACATTAGCCACGAATCCCGCAATTGCAACTTCCTTGTTGCCAACTATTCTACCCGGTGCAACATAAGCGTGCTTGACACCGTTGGGGGTGTTCTGTAATCTACCCTTTTGGTTATATGAAAATCCACCAGTTCCTTGAATCTGGCGAGTTTGAAATTTAGGATTTATTTTCGGCTGGCTGATCAATGATCTTTCTCTTTTTACCACTTTTTCTGATTTTTGTAAAAAAACTTTTAATAATTCTAAAATCTCCGAATGTGGAGTTGGAGTTAATAACACTTTGGGATGATTCTTTGATAAGTATTGACGGAAATGTGTATATATTTGAGGATTCTTTTTTAAAATCTGCTCAATTTCGGAAACATTCGCCTTTGAAGGTATGTTTAAATAGTTTGACAAACTTCCTTCTTTTAAAGGACAGTCAGATTGGTTTGATTCGTTGGGGAATAATGGATTTTTATTCGTGAAATGGTACCTTAATGGCATGCCCAATTCTTGGAAAAGTAATTGCGTGTAATAGTGACCAGAATTCTTCTCAACATCAGGCATACTCTTAGCATTATCGATATCATTGAATGATATATGTGATTTTCCAATTTTCGAAGGCAATGTGGATTTTAAACCATAATTTGATCTATATGCACTTGAAGATGGTGTGAATATGATTTGGTGGGTGGGGACATTATTATTGCCACGTATGTTCTTCAGCGTCGGTTTGGCTACTTGTGCCAATCTGGAATTCCTCACCAAGTCAAAGAATTCTCTACTTGCAGACATCGATGCCATTAGGAAGAATCCTTAATATGTATTGCTTGTTGAAGATTATTCACCGAACCAAAAAGAAAAATTTTTGTTTGGTTGAAAAAAAAACTGGCGTGCCTGATTGATCAAAAATACTTCATCTACAATAAATGATAATGATTGCAAAATCAATTTGTGTTCAAAAGATATCTAAATGATTACACTTTATATATAATTACAAGCTATCATCTAAAATGCGTAGGAGAACCCTATACCTAATTTATTAAATTCGGGTGTATTTGTTGTTGGGTTCAATGAAACTTTGACGCCTGTACTCACCAAGAAATCTTTACATCTACCTTCCCATAACAATTTGAACATTTTCTCATTTAAACTTGTTGAAAATTTTAAAACGCTTGAAAAATCACTCTCATTAACTAAATTTTGGAATGCAGTGGTTACGGTTTCACTGGTGTGATCATTTTCTTTCGACAACAAGGAAGGATTTATATGATATACGTTATTTATTTTTTGTATTGGATTTATAATTTCATTATTTTTATTATGTTGTTTATATGCATGTAATGGAACCCCATAATGTTTTTGATATTCTGGGTGTTTTCGTAGGTATCTGTTTTCATAGCTCGAGGGGTTAACTTCATGGACAGGCAATGTGGGAAAATGCTTGTTTTGACCCTTGGCATAACTATACAACTCGAATCCTAAGGATAAATTGCTCGCATATGAGAAAAAGTTGAAATCATACTTTGAGCAAAACGTTGATGCTACTGATGTTTTAACTGTATATGTGGACGATATATGACCCAATATTGGATTTACAGCTAATGTCATAGTTAACGGCTTCCCTGTTGAAGTTGACCTAGTTGAGTATCTTAAAGCAGTAGAGAATCCAGGACTCATTGTTCTTGCAGCATACCATAATTCTGCTCCTACGGACACCACCGAGTTATCAAATTTTGGAATTAAATTAGGATTCAAACTCCTTATGGAATTCCCCAGATTGTATAAGCATCTGATTCCAATCAAAGATTCGTTTGTAGAATATATCAACTCTCTCAGATATTTTGCTGTATTATTTTGTAGATACACAATCATAGTTCCATTTTTCTCAAGATGCGGATTATTAACACATTTGATTAAAAGCTGAGTATTCTCCGTGATTCTCTTAATTAACATTGCTTCTAATGCTGATCCGGGGAAGTACATTCTCCCATAAAGTAGCGAGCTTCGATCGACTATACGCCGTGGGGACGCACTACCAGTAGACAGGCGTCTTAGAACCATCATCGGTTCGATGATTCTAAAACCAGCAATGGCATCTTGTAATGAGATATCCCTCGTACCCATTGTGTTAGTTAATGGTACTGATGAGTAAAAATATGCAAGAGATCCATTTATTTGATGATGATTAGACAATGTGAATGAAGAAGCCAGATAATCGGTTGTTTTCGAAGATGTGTCAATTTTAATTCCATTTGGTATTGGGAACTCGAGTAATGCTTGTGAAGTAGCTGCTATGTTAGAGAATATATTGTCCTCATTCCAATTTGTTGATTTATAAAAGCATTTTTGTAGATATTCCATGTAAGTGTACATAATATTGACCCAATGGGGACGAACGAGCGTTGGTTATTGTCTGTGGCTTTTGTTTATAGTTCTTGATTATTTATTAATTGGTTTTGATTGATTATCTTTTTTTGCCTGCAGACTTTGATTATCCATTGTTTGTTTGACTTGATTTATTGCAATTGACTCATTCAACGGTTCTTCTCACAGCCTCACACTTATTCACACACACACACTTCTTTCCTGACCTTTTGCCCTTATATTAATCCATAAGTTTATTAAATCATCCATTCTTCAATTAACATGTCGAGAGAAGCAACCATAAAGAGAGATACAAATGAAACCAAGATTCAAATAGCTATAAACTTAGATGGTGGAAATATATCTTTACATCACTCCATTTTCCCACAAAAGGCAACCGAAGAAGATCATGCCAAACAGATATCAGGAACTCAAGTTATCAATGTACAAACAGGAATAGGGTTTCTCGATCATATGCTTCACGCTTTGGCTAAACATTCGGGTTGGTCGCTAATCGTTGAGTGTATTGGAGACTTGCATATCGATGATCATCATACTAGTGAAGATGTGGGTATTGCCTTAGGTATGGCATTTAATAAAGCCTTGGGACAAATAAAGGGCGTTAAACGTTTTGGTAGTGGATTTGCGCCGTTAGATGAAGCATTGAGTAGAGCAGTAGTAGATTTATCAAATAGACCTTATGCTGTAATTGACTTGGGCTTAAAGAGGGAGAAAATTGGTGATTTATCGACAGAAATGATTCCTCATGTTTTAGAAAGCTTTGCCCAGCTGGCTGCTATAACTATCCATGTTGACTGTTTAAGAGGTTTTAATGATCACCATAGAGCAGAAAGTGCATTCAAGGCTTTAGCTATTGCCATCAAAGAAGCTATATCAAAAACTGGCAGAGATGAAGTTCCAAGTACAAAAGGTGTATTGTCTTGAACAGAATTAGATTGTTGTACATAGTTTATAGTACTTATATTTATTACATATTCCCCATACGAAATTATTATCTTGTCGTCATACTCTTGCAATAGTTAGCATCGCAAAAAAATTTTCAAAGTAGATTATTTGTTGTTGATATTGCAACCATTTTTAAATACAAACATAGATCATCATCAAATGTCGCTTATATGTCAGAAGCGGGGCTTTTCCATAATATCGATACTTCTCAAGTCAAGCGATTTTAAACCAGTTTTCAAGCCTCATTATCTGAACCCCAAAAATGAAAGTAAGTCATTTGAAAAGAATTTACCCAAGTCTAAAGACGAAAAGAAACCATGGGAGATAGAAGACATATCAAAGGATAGGTTTTTCAAAAGAAAGTATGGCAAAATGTCCGAAGAAAGGAGATCAGCATTACAAGAAAAAGTAGCCAAGCAAAGAAGGTACCGACAAATGAAAATAGCTCATGAACAATCAATTCAAGAAAAATCAAGAGAAGAAAGAGAGAAATTAAGACAAAAAGCAATAGAATCAAAGCTGCAGAGACAAGGTATCAGTAGTGCAATTGGGTTTGGAAAATCAGATACATTCTTTGAATTTGTTTATGGTACTCATTCAGTGAAGTCTGTTTTATCAGCTAGAAAACGTCCCATACTAGGATTATATACTTTTAATTGTGAGGATACAGATATAACAAAGATTGCCGAACAAGAGTACGGAATTAAAGCACAACAAGTTAAGGATAAGAATGCATTAAATATATTGTGTAAAAATGGAGTTCATAATGGTGTCGCATTAAAGACAAAAAAACTTGAAGTGCCATATATTAAAGAAGTTGGGAGATCAGAAAATGGAGAATATAAACTACTGATTGAGAATTCAGAAGGTATAGCTAATGAAGTGACGAAAAGAATTGTAAGAGAAGAAGACCCAAAGATGGATGAATACGACGAATTCCATCCTTTGGCATTATTTTTGGATGAAATAACTGATCCTCAAAATATGGGCTCAATATTGAGAACCGCGTATTTCTTTGGGGTTGATTTCATAGTGGTACCAGATCAGTCAAGCGCCAAACTAGGTCCGGTTGCCCATAAAGCATCATCAGGAGCATTAGATTTGATAGATATATATCAAACAGACAAGAGTGCGAGATTCATAAACTCAGTACGTAATAACGGTTGGAATATAATTAGCACGAGCAGTATACCTGAAGAAGCAGATCAAGAAAACATGGACGGCAAAGATATTGCAATTGAACAACAATTGAAAAATAAGTTCATTGAGTTAACAGATTTAAAATTAGTGTTGAAAAGAACTCCAGTAATGCTAGTTATTGGAAGCGAAGGTAAAGGAGTTAAACCCAAATTGAAGTTGGGATCTGATTATCTTGTTGGTATACCTAAAATGAGACCTGATGATAAAATTGTCGATTCACTAAATGCTGGAGTCGCAACTGGTATCATTATTCGAAATTGTCTTTGATAGGCTTAATATTACTCTATTTTTACACTTGTGTATATAATTCTCAGTAAACTTAGATAAATTGATAAACGAATTCCTTCCAGGAGGGTGAGTCAGAGAGCTTTCAAACCTAATTCTAAATAGAATAGCTGACTAATAATTCCAGTTTTTGCATATGCAAAAGACCATTAGTTGTGTACCTACCTCAAGCTTTTTGTTGGTCGATTGATTGATGCGAAAATCATATGAAATATTTTATGGGTTTCCTCAGTCCCTTCTTTTGGGCATTTTCAGGCTCAATCCCCGTCCTCTCTCAACTAGGACCCAAAGAATTTCACAGCTATTTGCATCACGATATACCATGCAAATATATATATATAAACGATTTAGAACTTCAGTTACATGAAATATTGCAGAGTCAATTATTCTCACACTTCGAGAACTACACCCTTCACACTTTCTACATTCTTTTTACCTCTAATTCTAAGCACTTGTTCTATTCTACATTGAAAGTCAATAATGGTGGATTATCATTTAATCATCTTGGTCCATGGGTATGTTTATCAATTTCGTGTGTTTCCCCCTCCATTGGAAAAGGAGTAAAGCAAACAGATAAATTCAATGGGGCCGGTGTCTTACGATCGAAAAAAATAACACATGCAATAGATGGTACTGACAAAAGCAATAGTATTTGGGGTAACGCATCCCATCTTGCCTATATTGAGAAACAACTCAATGAACATCTAACACTAAACAATGGTAATAAGATCTTAGTTCATAAAACGGGATCACATCTGGGTTATTTGACATACGATGGAATAGATATAAATGGGAAAAGAATATCGGATGAAGTCTGGGAACAAACTAAGAGAATCGAAAAACAAGGTGATAAGGTGATCAAATTTTCAATAATTGGGTATTCGTTGGGGGGGTTAATTTCAAGGTATGCGATTGGAATTTTAGATAATCAGGGATATTTCAATCATATTTTGCCGGTTAATTTTGTTACATTTTGTACTCCTCATGTAGGTGTGCTGAATCCTCAAACTCATAATCTATCAGTTAGAATCTATAATAGATTTGCTCCAATGTTTTTGGCGATTACTGGATCCCAATTTTTTCTTCGAGACAAAGTCGGTGAGTTCAATAAACCGTTGTTAGTGTGGATGGCCGATCCAAGATCCACATTTTATAAAAGTTTACAAAAATTCAAATATAAATCACTTTATGCTAATGTGGTTAATGATAGAAGATGTTCTTGGTTCACTTCATCAATTTCAGTGGGTGATTCGGTTAATTCAATGTATAACAAACTGCCAAAAAATATTGTGGCCGAATATATAAAAGGGTATGAACCAAACGTGATCGATATTAGTAAACCATTGTATTATGAGAGCAAAGATAATGCACTGACGTATGATCAATCTAAAATGCGATTTTTCTTGAAAACTTTAAATTGGATGAAAGTTTTAGGTACAATTGCCTTGCACACTCCCATTTGGGCTGTATCATTCATTATCTCATCTATTATAGAAAGAATCAAAATGAATAGAAGAGTGAGAGAGTTTTTGAACCAGAAATCAAATAGCTTATTACACTTATATGAATTCAATGAAGGACACTCTTATTTTTCAGAATTATCCAACAAGATAGTGGATGAACAAGATATATTGGTTGAAGATATGTATGGAGCAATGAATTGGAGAGAATCACATTCCAAAACTTTCCCGTCCATAAGATTGGATTCCAATCAATCATTTATTGTTGAAAAATTGAATGCCATTGGTTGGAAAAAGTATCCCATTATATTAAGACACACTCCCTCTACACATGCTGCTGCCATTGTTAGACACTATGATCCCAATTTTGAGGAAGGTAAAGTCGTTGTTGGTCATTTTATTAATGAAGTGTTTAGACTTAATTAGAAACATATCTAGACGAATATTATGATACACACATTAGTCATTCAGTATGCTTCTCTCTGTTTTAGAAGAATAAATGTGTTGCAAAATATTCGGAAAAAAAGAAAAAAAACAGATCAAATTTAATCTTCTTCATGTATCAGCGGTTAATCAATCTCCCTCCGTCCTCAATCTACCCATCAGTGCTACATCAAATGCCGTTATTCAGGTTAAAGAAGAAAGAAGGAAACGAGATGTCAATTGGAAAGTCCACTTCGTTAAGAACTTTTTTCGGTCTAAAAGAAAAACCATTTGTTCAAGATACAGCCGATTCTTGCAACCAACCCCCCACATCGACCCCCATAATAAAAATGGTCACGACCCAGATCCCGCTATACGACATCTTCCAGCCTCCCAGAATCAAAAAGTGCACATGGACCTTGAAGATTTTGCCACAATGGTCAAATTACTTGTTGATTTACATCCGGTTGGAGAACTGTAAATTTATTTTGCAGCAGCTTTACCAGGACATCAAGACCAATTTGAATTACGTGCAACATCTCGACGACGGGGCAATTTTCGTGCATTGCAAAAAGGCGAGCTTCCATTATTCAATGATGACTTTACACGCACCCATATTTGGTATTTACATGATTATATCTAATGGGGATTGGCTCTATCTGATTAAGAATATAGATGTTTTGAAAATTTATAAACAGATGAATATGCAATTGATCAAGTACAATGGACTCTTGTTTTCTAAAGTCTTGTTGACGGTGTATGGAATACCGGCTACCTTTGCCGAACTGGATTTGGTCCATTATTTTAGAAGTATTGATAAATTGATTTCGTATAAATTTGCACCCATTGGTATTCATACAAAATATCATGTTATTTATTTACAGTATTCCAGATTTCTGAATAAACTAAGAATCATTCAAGAAATACTAAGTCACAACAATGAAATCTCCGTCAAATTGATTAGAGAGGTGAAACATCACAAGTGTCTTTCATCAAAAAAATTATGTAACTTAAATAATACAAAATAACTATTTATCAAATCTCTTTTTGGTTTTTATTTTATTTGCTGTTGTTCCTCCTCGCCTTAGATTAACTCAACGTAATTCGCTGGGAAAATTCCAGTAACACCATTATTTCTACCTGTCCACCAATCATCAACCGTTTCAGTTTTTTTAATTATATCGATAACATCTCCTTTTTTGAATGGTAGATCTCCATTTTGTTCTCCTTTAAACGTATACAAGGCAATTGCTTGAGTGGCATTTGCTTTTTGGGGTCCTCCAAAATTTGGCTTTGAAGACGTTGGTGGTCTGGAAGGTGCTCCACTTCCTTTCTGTGGTGATAATCTTGAATTGCCCAAGCGTGAACCTAATCTATCAACTTCACTATTTCCTCTCGATCTCGTTTTTCCATTATAACTAGAATCATATACATCATCTTCCCAACCTGATGATCTTCTTCCACTTATCGATGTACCTCTTGTTGAAGTTCTTCTTCGTGAACTTGAACCATAATCGTCATTATTATCTTCATCGGAGTAATAATTGTCTTCATCTGAATATTCATCGGAATATTTTCCTCTTCTTCTCAGCAGTCCACCACTATATCCACGACGACGATTTCTTGAAGAATAATCCGATGTTGTATCAGAAAACTCGTCAGGAATGTCATCATAATAATCATCGTCATCGTCATCGTATGGCATTCTATTATTAAAAACTCTTGAATTTAAAACTCTCATGAGTGATTCACAAGCTGCTGGAATTTCGACTTGACCAGCTAAAATATTCTTTGCTTTACAGTTATTACCATAAAACTTTCGATTTGCTTCTCTTCTTTCCAAAATTGCAGAGCCTTCTAATGAAACCCCAGCGTATAACCCTTTAGTTTTGGAATATGCAAATATAGCAGATACAGCACTCAATGAGGCAGTACCAGCAGCTTCGGCACTTCTACCTAAAGGTCCAGCAGCGACCGAAACATTAGTACCCAAAGTAACTGAACCCAATTGTGCAAAAGAATCAACTGCAGATTTGGTATTCAATACAAATACAAAATCAGTCAATTCGGCACCAACCATACCTCCAACTCCGGCACCGGCAGTTACGATTGCTGAAGGGGCACTCCATGAGCCATCTGGTAAACGAGCAACTATTACACCTGAGCCTGCTCTACCCGAGAATAAAAATCCGGCTTTCAAAACAGTTATAATTGCTAAGCCTTTTGCATTCTTCAATATTCTTGGTGGGATCACTTGATCTGGTCCCGCAATTTGATTTGGCTTGATGAATGATGCTAAAACTTTGGCTGCTTTTCTTTACAAGGGAAGCATCTCGTTAGTAATCATCTCATCAAATAGAGGGCGGTGGGAATGGTCGGTGCTAATTGAAAAATACATACTTTGATTCACTCCTCAAGCTTCTAGGAATTGGATTATTAATACCCATCTTCAATTGAAACTATTTATAAAAGAAAAAAAATTACAGCAATGTCTATATTATCTAATAAGGATAGTTGATTGACAGATTCGTTGATTGATTGATTGAATTGGTAATCTATTGTAGTAAACAAGTACGAGAATGATTTTAAACCTCGGAGGTGTTGTGTCGTTCTTGCTTTCTCAGTTTCTTTTATTACAATTCTTTTTTTCCCTTGTTGTTAAGTGGGAGGGTAAAGCAAAAAAAAACCTAAGCAAAGTAAAATAGAATTCAACAGAAAGTCAGAAAATATGATTCAGGGTGTTCAAAGTTTGATTTATTAATATGCAATTATATTTGTGTGGTGTAGTAGTGTTTCCGTTCGGCTTGTCTTGTTTGTGAATGCGTACGTGTAGACTTGCCGTTCTTTGTATTTCCTTTCCTTGCGTTAATTAGCCTTGGACATTGCCTCTTATTAGTAATAATAAAGTACAGAGGTATAGTAAAAGAAAAGATAACGATGATGATTACTTGTGTGTCACGTAGAAATGTTGTTAGATTGTTTTATTGCTTGATTGCCAAGGACGAATATTCAATGAAATTTTAATAGTTTACTACAAGCTTTATCATGTATGACTACTAGTTTAATTACTGATCTGGCATTTCGATAAAATTTTGTGAATTAAAACACACTTTAGTTTCTTAAATGATGGTGGGCTTATGCAGCCATTCATGCCATCATTTGCTCTCGAGGTGTGATCTTAATATCAAAATATGCATCTTCTAGATTTAAGGAAATTTCAAGTGGGGATAGTTTTGGTGGTGGATTGTTGCACATTTATTTTCCACTTTTGTATGTGCAAAGATTCTTCGTCCAAAAGTGCTGTTCATTATAGTGATATAATCGTTCTATCAAGCAAAGAGTTGAAAGTAATAATATACTTGTCCTGAATGTAGGTGATGCGAGTGATGGAAATTGCGGGAATACACCTTGCATTGAAAGTCCGTCACTCAAAAATGTGAAAACTGAGATTAATAACGCAAAATAAACTTTCCAACCGATCTTACTGGTGTTCCACCGCCATTCGGTGCGTATTTGCTACCTTTTATTCTATGACATATACCAAAGTCTGTTCTTATTGTTAGCAACTCTTAAATTTGTCTATCAATCCTGCTGTTTGAGAAAACAGCAAAAAATGCATCACGATAAACTATCACCCGTGATAGACATCTTCTCTAGTATCTCACACATGTCCAAGTTACTCACTTCATGATTGTCGTCTGCCTCACTAGTTTGTATAACTTCGGAGCCTTTCTTTTGGTATATGCATGACTCAGATTAGCTTTAATACAGTCATATTGAAATTAGAAACGATTTGATCACTTCGTGTTAGGGGGTATTGCGCTTCATAGTGATTTTCCTTACCATTTCGCATTTACTTATGATAGGAATGTGCCTTTTTGTTGCATAAAGGATGTAAATAGTAGAACACAAGTATTGGAAAAGATATTTCAAGTTGTATATTATTCACTTGGAATTCTTGCTACAACCGAATTTTCGTTAAAAGATTCTTCCCACCCCTTAATCTAAATGAGTTTTTGTTGGTGATGTCTCGTTTTACCCTGGAGCAGAGTAGAAAAAAAAACTTGAGTGTGCTAAGACTAGAATCACCGTGTATACTCCGATCATTGGTTATTATCTCATGTAAATCATGAGTCACGAAGATACACAGTCAATATCATCACGAACATCAACTGGACCATCAGTGCGACCAAAAAAATACTTATGTACCGCAGAAGGGTGCGATAAGGCTTATAATAGACCATCATTATTAGAACAGCACCTACGATCACACACAAATCAACGACCATTTATTTGCAAATTTCCCGACTGTGGTAAATCTTTCTTGAGGAAATCGCATCTTGACACTCATTTAATCTCGCATGCTAATGCCAAGCCGTTCCATTGTTCAATATGTGGGAAAGGTGTCAATACAAAACAGCATTTAAAACGTCACGAAATCACCCATACCAAATCTTTTGAATGTAGCTATGAAGGGTGCAATGAATCCTTTTACAAGCATCAGTCATTAAGGCATCATGTATTGTCCGTTCATGAGAAGAAACTAACTTGCAAAGAATGCGGCAAATCGTTTGCCCGTCCTCCGAAACTAGCTCAGCATAAGTTAAAGCATCATGGAGAATCGCCAGCTTATCAGTGTGATCATTCGGGATGCTTCATGAACTTCAAGACTTGGTCCGCACTTCAGTTCCACATTAAACAAGAACATCCGAGAATAAAGTGTCCCAAGTGTGGAAAGGGCTGCGTTGGGAGACAAGGGTTGAAATCTCACATGTTAAGTCATGACGATTCAACAATGTTGAAGATTTGGGAATGTAAGTACTGCGATATTGGAAAGTTTGGGAAAAAGATTGAGTTGATTGAGCACTACCATGGTTTCCATGATGGCAATATTCCTAAAGATTTGTTGAAACCGGACCAAATGAAAAAACTTGAAGATTTGTTACAAAGTAAAGGGTTTGACTTGACAAACTTGGATCAATTGGAGGTTATAACAAGTGATGAAGATGAAGATGATAAGGAAGACCTGAGAAGTGAAGTTAGATCAAATGCGCTGATGGCACAAAAATCAATACATTCTTTAAATACATCATTAAATGACGGTAAATTTGACATCGTAGAATTAATTCTGAATGATTGTACTCCGAAAATTAAATGTCCCAAACTTAAATGTGATAGAGTATTTTCTCGAAATTATGATTTACGACGTCACCTAAAGTGGCACGATGAACAATTGCAAAAAATTGAATTGTTTCTATCTAATTTAGAACGAGAGAATAATACACATGCAGAACCACCATTGAAAAAGATCAAATTTAATGACAATAATAATGATAGTGATGATGATGATGATAACGACGACGAAACGAAATTCCAATTACTTTTAGATGAAGAACTAAAATTAATTAAAAGAACTTAAATAAATGGGACGAATATACACAAAGAGGTAGTTTAATACCTTGACTTTTTATCATAACCTCGATTTCCGTAACCATCAGCTTTCCTCTTATTATCATACCTTCCACCAGCATTACTGCCAGCTTCAGTCTTATTTACTTCATTCTTATTTGCTCTATTATCAAACGTTACAGCTCTATTTCTAGTAGGTCTACCATCAGACCCAGAAATATTGACACTGGAGGCGTCACCTCTATTGGTCCTATGATCAAAACCGGAAGCTCTAGGATTATTGCCATCATTTCTGCTTCCAAAAGATGTTCTAACACTGTTGTTATTATCATAGTTATCGTGACGGGCTCCAGAATCTCTTCCATTATACGGTCTTGCACCAAAACCAGTATTTCTTGGTACTGGTGTACTAGGTGGTGGTGGAACCTGACTAGGTCTATTCTTATTATAATTTGGCTGTTGCGAGTTAGATTGTTGGTAGTTCGATTGCTGATATTTTGATTGTAGATGGTTTGATTGCTGGTAATTAGTTCTCGGAGGTCTTGCATCTGATCTTGGCTTTGCAACTTCTGAATAATTTCTGGGCAGGCTGCTTTCCCGTGATTTCTCTTTAGGTGGAACATTCTCTAAAACCTTTTCTTGTGGTGGTAACGAAGTGCGCTTTTGTGAGCCAAAAGGTAAACCTTGAGGGCGAACTTTTTGACTGGCAAGCTCTTCTTGTGGGGGTAAGGGTGTACGTCTCGAGTGCCTCCATTCCTCATTTGTTTTCTCTTGCATTTCTTCTTGCTGTGATCTCAATGGAGTTCTGAGTCTCATTTTGTTCTTTTCTTGTAGATTTTCTTTGTTTCTAAAGTCCAGTGTTGGAGCACTGGAAGTTGATGCTGGTCCAGTGGGTCTCGGATTTTCAGTTGTAATGGATTTTGATTCTAGTAGATTATCTACAGCTGTTTCTTTCTTTCCTTCAACATCATTAATTCGTTTTACATTTGCATCTTCCTCCTTTCGTTCTACTTTTATTTTTTCATCCTCTTTCTCAACTTCCATTTCTTCATCCTTTCTTTTCGGTTCTATTTCCTTCTCCTTTCCTTCTACTTTGATTTCTTCGCCATTTCCTTCTTCAATTCTGTCATCGATTTTTTCCCCTCCTTCTTCATTTTTCTCATTTTCTTCTTCTCCTGTGTTTTCCTTCTGAGGTTCTCCTCCTATGCTTTTCTTTGTTGGTATTTCTGCGTCCTCAACTTTAGCTTCAATCTCTTTATTCTGTAGTTTATCCTTCTCCTCCCCTTTACGCTCTGCATCCTTCATTTCTACGTCCGCTGTCTCGTCGTCTTTCTTATCAGTCTCTTCTGTATGTTCAGTACTTGCTTCGTTTGTAGTATCCTTTTCTGAATACTCAACACTTGCTTCTTTCGGAGTAGCTCCAAAGGTTGAATAATTATCGTACCTTCCCATTGCGGAAGAGGTTGTACCTCTTATATTAGTTCTAGATACAGATGCCAGAGATCCATAATTCAATGTGGTAGCAGCTCGTTTTTTTAACGCTTCTTCTTCTTCTTTAGCTAATTCTGCTTCCTTCTTTTTCTCCAACTGTGTTTCACGTTCTTCAAATGCACGCTTCTTTGCTTCTTCCCTTTCCTTTATCAATTTATTTTTGTCTTCCTCACTCATAGGTATAAAGTCCCATATTGGAACCCATGTTTTAGCTCTAGATTTAACATGCCCAAGTAACGCTCCTGATGATAATTTTAAATCTTCTCTTTCTTCGGACAAAGAAATATTTTCAATTAATTCAACAATTTTATTACAGTGGTCTTCAACCGTTGGATAGACACCTAATAAGTTCTTCAAGAACGTTATAGTGTTACTACGGGACATATATTCAGTAACGTCCAAGGCTGTTTCAACTTGTTCTAAAATAAGGGAATGATACTCGTAGAGCATCTTTCTAAACACATCATGAGCACCTAAATCTATTTCATTAAATACGTTTTCATCGGTCCATTCTTGTAAGGTTTTCAAAATATCAGCAAAAAATAATCCCAAATTTTCGGCTTCGGTAGGTGTTGATGAAAACAAAATACCAAACAAAATCTTTGATTTAATTAAAACATCCAAAACTGTAATCAAATTATAATTCTCTGTTTTTAAGTTATGCAACTTGAATATAAATCTTGCAGCAAAAACAGCGTCAAATGACGAATGGATAGCTCGTGGCAAAATACAATACTGAAGAAATTGATTAAGTTGCAATTTGTCATCAGAGAACCAAGTTGATGATTCTTTTTGCATTTCAACTTCAATCTTCTCATTATGTTCTTTATGATTGGCTTTGTCTAGTGGTAAAGTTCGTAAAAATGTTTGATTTTCTTCCAATTCTTTTCGCTGCTTGTCAATGGTGGTTTTTGGCATATCCTTATCTTTCATATTTATGGCGATGGTGTCGTTCAAGCTTTTAATACTGGATTCTAGTTTTATCAATTCATTGTCGTAAAGAATTCCTGAGTAGTTTATGTCATATAACGACAATTGCCAAAAGTATGCAAACAATCCATGCGGTATTTCGGCAGATGTTAAAGTTGAAACCTGATCTTTAATAATTTGTATATCGGTAATTCTAGGTCTCCAAAGTTCAAAAGCCCAAGGTAGAGGTACTCCATATTCATTGTGGAAATCACTAATTGACAATAAATCTTGCTTATTATCATCAAAAAAACCAACCAAAGTCGTAAATAATCTGATTACCGCATTTAAGTCGTCGCTTCTACTAGCCAAAACCTTCAAGTGAGTTTCTTCACTATTGTAAATTAGATCATGACAAATTGAACAAAGTACAATTAAAAGTTCATTAATTGCATCTAACTCGATAAAACATTTTATGAGATGCCTTCCGGATGCAAATCTTTCATATCTCAAATCATCAATAACACGGTATACAACTTTTTGTAGTGATGAACCGCAATTTATTAAATCGATTTGATGTAATGTTAAATTTGTAATTGTCTGGATGCCTCCCATGGATATAAACATTTCCTTTAGCACTAATAGACCTGTGGTATCCCCTGAATGAAAAGATTTTAATAGAAATGTCAAGATTGTAGGTATATCAATAGCCTTGGGATATCTTTGACAAATCTTTCCGATGAATGATGCCAACGACTGTATCCATTGTCGTTCAACCATTCCATTATCGTGAGTGCTGCTTCTATTTGAAGTAAGTCTAATCAAAATTGCTATTGTCAAATTATCCCATCCATAAGAATTAAAATATCTTGCGGTCTCAACGACCAACGTGTTTAAATTATCATAGCTTTCAATTTGTTGTAATATTGTCAATAAACAAGGCAATGGATTAGAAAAACTGATTTTAGCTAACCTTCTCATCATCGGCCGAACATTCTCCTTGGATAACCTTTTCAATACGTCTTTAGTGGATTTTTCTGCTCTACTGTAGGTCATTTTGATTAATGGATTGTTCTTTCTCAAATTGTTATAAAGTTCACCATATACGCTAAATCTGTCCTCAATTGGAAAATCGGCTAAGATAGCAAAAGCTTTATCTATAGCAATGGAATTTTCTTCGATCAATGGCATTACCGGAAATATGTAGTTTCTGAAATAATGAAAAACTTCAAGTTTGTCGTCTGTCTGCTTTAAATGAGAATACACCACATCGCAAATTTTCGTAAATAATTCAATGCTTTTTGCCAAATTAGGGCCATTATATTTCAAGAATTCTTGTGATACTCTTTTAAGTGAGTTAAAGTTGTCAACAATAGGTATTTGTTTCTTCCAATTCTCATAAAAATAATGAAATTTTTTTTGTGCAAAATCCTTCATTAAAGGTTTAAAGCTGAGTAGTTCGGTTATTGGCTGTGGTTCAATATGTACTTGATTATGAGGACGAGAATAAACAGTGCCCTTAGGTGTTTGGAAATCGAGTAGTTCTTGATCTGTGAACACTCTCAATTTGTTATACCATGGTTCAATCATTACATTAAATAATCTATTGATTAGTATGGGAATCTCTTTGTCAATGTTTGCCAAATAAGGAAATTTTGTAAGAATAAAAATAGATGGCCAATAAAGACCAATACCCAAGAATACTCTCAACATTTGATACTTGGTATTCACGTACAATAAATCTTCAATACGCTTTTCCTTTTTTTTGGCATTTTCCGCTTTTTTTGGTTTCTTTTCTTCTTCATCCTCCTCATCAGCCAACGGAGCAGCAAGGGCAAGCGCATTTGCCCCAGCTTTTAGAACCTCTTCTTCCAACCTCTTTTTATATTCTATCTCTAAATTACTCATAGCTTCATCATCTGGGCCCATATAGTTATAAATGGATCCGAAACTAATAAATCCCTCTTTAATTAATAGTGCTATTAAAATTTTATAAGTTTCAGGTAAGTCTCTGCCTCGAGGATAATTCATAAGTCTTAATCCAAAAATTTTTGCGGCTGCATCATTTCCACCCTTTGATAATGTCGTCATGGATGAGTTATCGCTTTCTTCTGTAGGCCACCACCTACTTCTTTTCAACAATTCAATTGCGGGCTCATATCTGGCTACTATTACATTTGAATAGATTTCCAATAATAAATCCAAACACCTATTAGGATCCAAACTATAATGGCCAATTAATTTTTCAATTATTTGCAACGCGTAGTCCACTTGTAAATCTGTATCTTCGTTTCTGAAAATAGTATAAAGTTCAACAATAAATTTAGAATATCCTTCAACTTCTTCATGTAGCAAATTATACTTTTTCTGAGTATAAAATTCATCTCTAATTTTACCATTCAATGCTTTTGTCACTACTGCCTTCGGGGCAACTTCCAGCTCTTTAAGAAAATCGGTACTTATGTGTAATGCAATTGTATCCGCTTTGATTATATTCTCCTTCTTATTAATTAAATATAGCAAATTTTGAAGCTTTTCTGTTGCAGGAAAAGAATTTAGAATTTGACAAAATATTCTAGCAAGGCTCTCATTTTTAATTGATTGGAAAAGAAAATAAATAACATCATTCATCTCTATCTTGTTATCGTCGTATGTGAGTAACAATTCGGTAAATAACTGAGCGGCCATTTCCTCACTTTCAGGATTGGATTCTTCATATGATTCCAACACTTCAGTTAGTGGCTCCATCCCGCTACCCTTAAACTCATTGATTACTTCATCTGTTAAGTACGTAAATATACTCATGTTGATAAGTACTTGTGAAATGGAGGTTGTAGACCTTGTCCTACTGTTTTTTTTTTTTTTTTCATGTGGTTCTTGATAATCTTGTGGAGTTCGCACTACTGTAGAAATTGGCATGGTCTCAGCATAAACGAAGCTTACACGATGGAAACACGAAGCAAGAGTTGATAGAAGTGGTTACCTCAGTGAATTTATAAACTAAAATTAGATTGTTAGGCTCGTGTTTTGCATGTGGAGAAAACAAAAAACTGCAATAAATTTCATCGAAATTAAATAGAAAAAGCTAGGACATTTCCGCAGCAGCATTTTGAACATAGTTTCGCTTTTTCTTTATTTAATTTATTTGAAGCTATCCACCTTATCTTGGTAAAATATCTTATGTTGTGATAGCTTGTGACCAAAGACTGGGTGCAAGGCACTCCAGAAAAGGTATCAAAAAAATGCACAACCATGATGTACACATACACAAAAAAGCTGTGAGTAAAACATATTTCAAGTAACAATTATTTGAACGTATGAAGACATAGCATGCACTGATATTGTTGAAAATGCATCAACTGCCTCAATTCGAAAACTGCTTTTTGTATCCATTATTCAATGAAACTAATGTGACTGATTGTTTTAATACAAGACATTAAGCTGAGAATTTTTTCTGCAACAAAAGGTCCCAGATAGTTTAGTGGCTAGAATTACCGTTTGTCGCATGGTAGACCAGGGTTCAATTCCCTGTCTGGGAGTTAAAGCATAAAGCTTTTATTTTTTTTTATTTCAACCTTGAATACTCTTTAATTTCTCGACTTCTGTTGTTTAATGGACGAGTGAAAAAGAGAATTGACCTTTCGTCAAACTTATTTAAGGGTTGCTATGTCCGCGACTTTTTCGTTCTTGCCTGTAACTTCGAAGTGAACATGAACACAATCAAATATCTCAAGAAATCATTAATTGGTCTCCTTCATTTCTGAAAACCTTGGGTATCTCTTCTCTATTATTTCGAGGTCCAACTTTTGCAGCTCAATAATTGTGGCTTAGAGAGTTTATTTTCACTTGACCGCCGCAGTTACAAACTCCCCAGTTTCAAATCTAGTTTTTCATCAAACTTTTTGAGTCAAAAAAGTTGCAAAATATTTGTAAAAAAGGACGAAATTCTTGAGTTTACAGATTTTGGAAATTCTAACTTGCAATATGTTAAGCCATTACAAAACTTTGTTGTTGCTATGTCTCAAACCTTCTTATTGTGAAAAAAAGAATCAAATACGTGACACACATTAAGCAGCAGTATTTTTACATTAAAATAGTTAGTTTCTTTACAAATTACGGTGTTATAGATTTTAAGGTATTAGCAATTTGCTTTTCTTTTAATCTTAGACGTAATTAGTTGTATGAGTAAGTAAGTCTATGTAGGAAATAAATGACTTGAGTTATCATCAAGCGACTACTGTGGATGGTTAATAAGCAGACTACTTAGACGCCGTAAGTAACTTAAAATTGGACGCGACTTCCAACCTATCGAAGATATTCTGAATTAAAAACCTCCTAATGGGTCCGCAGAGTTGAATTATATTGACAATAATCTATGTAAAAGCGAGTTGACTGCCATTTAGAATAATGTTTTCCAAGCAAGAAGTACTCTGAATTGTTTTGCTCATTCCATGTTGTCTTCGGGCCTATATTTAACACTTCAAAAACTCAATGGTTCCTTTGGTCTTGGGTTTCTTCTGAGGTGATTACCTATAGTGTGGCTCGTATCTTGCAAATTATATAAGCATTGATACAAGGTATTCGCTATTAGAACGCAAGTAGAAACATAAAAAAAAAATTGTACACTATAATATTCATTAAATATTACTGAAGTGAGAAATATTTCAAGATACGAAGATGTCTTGGTTGACTATAACCATAGTTTGAAAGGGGTGATTAGCCTGAGCTGCAGACTTCCCACCAACCTCTTGTACTATCTTCTTCTTCAATTCAGTTTCTTCTGAAATCGTGGTGTCTGGTGCTAACTAAATATATAAAGGACCTATTTCAGAACCAGTGTTTAATTTCCTTAAAAATTTGTTTCCACCCAGAAGCCCAACTGGATTCTGAGCATTCGGGCTACAAAATGCTCTAATACCAAAGTCAAAGTAAGAGTGATATTTGCTTATGAAAGGTACATCAATGATTAACGGACTCTTGTAATTCTGAAGCAAAGGTTTCCTTAAGAATAACACCATTAACTTTTAATTCCAATAGAATACTTTCGGAGCATGTACCATCGAAGGCACCTAATTCACGGTTCATTTTTGAGTCCAGCAGCGTAATTGTTGTTGATAAAATTCTGGCCTAATTCACTATCTACAAGAGCGACCACGACTCGTAGATATGACCTGCTATTGTATAAGGCGATGGGAACTTCATATCTGTTTCACTAGCAAGCAATTTGTCACAATTCCTTGCCTTTAGTATTCAGGGTTAAGCCATTCAACGCAAAGTTGGTCTCAACTTTGGCATTTAGGGTTAGCTCGTTCAATTCGATACTCTTGTCAGGTTGGCCACTCGGAAGGAATTCGTGAGAATTCAGGGTATATTCGTACAACTCGCCACAAGGATTTTCCCGGGGTAATTACATCTGTATCACTTGTTGCTTTAGCAGCTGCCGGGTTATACTCATCCGAGTCCGGTACTCTGACTGACCTTGTCGATGAGCTATCATATTTAAAGTCCCTTAACTCAAAAGACTGCTCTAATCTTCTGAACCGCTTGAATTAACTGAATTTTCTTATTTACCATATTTATAAGGACAGCTGTGACTGATATATCCTAACAGTTTACATTTAAAGCAGCCCTTGCTTTTGATCAAATGCTTCTGTTCTTTATGAGTTAACTTTTTGAGTGTCACTCCGACCATTTCGACATCTCCGTTTGCATCACTGGCAGGCGGGTTATAAGCAATGGGTGGAAACCTGTTGGACGTTGATAACAATCCTCTGGTTTGTCTCTTCCCCCTTTATCCTTGTACAATGGAAACAACAATTGATCCTAAATAATAGCTAATGTCATAAGTTCCAGCAAATCCACGGTATCATCTCTCCACAGCAGCTTGAACATAATTATAGACGATAATTGTGCCTATCACGTGCTTGATTTACATCTATAGTAATTATATTAATATAAATACATCAACAACCGGCGCAAATGGTTTAGTGGTAAAATCCAACGTTGCCATCGTTGGGCCCCCGGTTCGATTCCGGGTTTGCGCAAGAAGATTTTTTTGCTCATTTCCTTGTATTAATTCTAATATGATGTACCTGTGAAATGTCGCAAACAACACCATTTTTTAGTTTTTCTTTTTTTGAAGTTCAGGTAAAGCAAAAATGTAGTATTTTCCAATAACTTCATAACACCTATAGATGTAATCAAAACTCATGAGCTTTCTTTTTCGGCGTTCAGATTACCATTATTCCGCAGACTTCCGATGAGTCTTCTTAGGCCGTAGTTGTAATATGGTAGCGTGGTTCTTAGTAGTTCGTGGCATCCAAAAACGAAAGGAAAAAGAAACCCAGAAATCTCCAAATGTGCTCCCTTAGACAATAATGAACTCGTATTTTAATGCTCAACATAGTCCAGGTTGGAAATCCCTACTAAGGAACTGGGAGTACAAAATAGCTATATTTGTGATCATATATTTCTTGTTATCCCACATACTTCTTGAAACCACTGATCATGTTAAAGAGAGAGGGTTAAAACAACACCTCAAAATACTCCCGGAAGAAGTTATAGAGTATTATAATACTAAACCATTTGAAAGTGTTGACAAGTTTGCATATATGCAATATGCAACAAATTATGATTATTTGAACTTAGCCATAATCAATTTTATTCATTTACGCAAGGCTAAAACTGAAATCCCTAATTTAGTTATTATATATGATGAGATTCTTCAGTACTATGCTAGCAATAAATGGAGTGATTTATTTCAAGTAGCAAATCATTACAATATTACCTTACGACCAGCACCATTGATCAAAGCAAGCTACGCAGATAACTCAAATTGGGCCGCTTCATTCACTAAACTTCATATATTTAATCAAGTGGAATTTGATAGAATTGTATTTTTTGACTCTGATTCAATGTTTATTAAGGTTGATGATTTTGATGATTTTGAGCATTTGGAAAGTGGGTACAACCACGCTGATGAATTATTCAAGTTGCCCAAAGAAATATCGTTTGCATTACCACAAGCGTATTGGTTGAACAATGTGGTCGAAGGAAAATTTCCATTAAAGACTAGAAAAAAAGTGGAGATTCCAAATAAGAAAAGATATGGACTTAGAATGAAAAAGCTAGTGAGTGACATGTCTTATACAGATGATTGGCAGATGTTACCACTGTTAATATATGAGCAACACAAGTTTGACAATGTTGAACATTTTTTTGCCAACCACATTATGATGATTACTCCTTCTAAGAAGACCTTTAATCAATTGATGAAGTACATCAGTAATCCATGGTACTGGTCGCTTACAAATAGAGCTAATTTAAAGAGAAGCTCGGATTATGATATGGAGATTTTAAACAAGTATTTGGATAATGAATTAAGAAAAAAGCATATAAATGTTGGAATACTACCTCATAGAATCTACGGCGTGTTAACAGGAGAATTTAGGGAAGAGTGGCATGAACGATTTGTTGTCGAGCCACAATACTTGCCATTTATTACAAAGAATTCAAATGAAGGTTGGTTACCCATGGAATTCTTCAAAAAGATTAAAGTAGTGCATTTTTCAGATAATCCCATCCCAAAACCTTGGGAGGAGGAAAACAATGAAGATCATTATAATACAAAAAAAATATACTGTAGATATGGAGATATGAAAAAATATTATCAGGAATATCCACAGTTCAAACCCAGATTAACTGGTGATTGTGATAGTGTGGATATTTGGAATTGGTTTCGGCAACAATTTCATAGAGAAAGACAAGGATATTGGTTAGTTGGGTAGATTATAGGTCGAGATCACCATATAGAGCACCATATGTGCACTGTATTTATTATAGATCAAATCAAAATATACGGCACCTGCATATAATCGCGTTACTGTTTGTTGATTCCAAATTTAGAAAATCAGCAAATGTGCAATCTTGTATACGCCTTTGGACAGAAAAAGAAAAAGAAGAAGAGAAAAAGAAAAACATGTAGAAAAATTCTACTACAACATAATATACAAACCTTTCTCCCAGTCAATCACGCATATCATAGTGAATTATCGTCATCGCAGAATGCTTAGTGATCAAATAATTACCATAACTTTAGATGCGGTGGCAGCCGCCGTGAAGAGAGAAGATTCAACTAGTGCAATGCCAAAGGCTATGCCAACATTAACGAATTCAGATTCATATACAACCCCTGCTATTTCTGTTCCTCCTAATAACAACAATCCATTTATAATAAGACAGCATAATCCATCAGGTACTGTATTTATAGCTGTAGGGGTAATTGTAGGTGCAATATTGCTAGGATTTATCTTGTACCATTTAGTTTTATCTTTGAGTGCTTCCAGATTAGCAAAAAGAACTACTGCAAATGATAGAAAATTATATGAAAAGTATGAAACAGGTAATAATAATGCGTACGGGTTTTCAAATGTTACTCCTACATCCACGTTAAACAACTTTACCAGTGAGTATAATAATTACCCTGGATCAGTATCGAAATTACCGTTATTAAATAGGTCATTTGGTAATTTGGGAGGTTCACAACAGGGTGATACGTCCACTATATACGCATCAGAAACAGGGGGGGTAGCCACCTCCAAGCATGATTTGACAAAGATGTTTATATCACCTACAGCAGAAGTTATGCAACACAAGAGAGTTAGATCTTCCCATTATAATCCTTCATTATCCAATTTGTCATTTGGTGGTTCCACTCCAAATTTAGTAAATCCATCTCCTGCTACTAATAGACATTCACAAGTGGTACCTAGTTTATACATTAACAATGAAGTAAACAATAGTGATTATTCACTTTCCCAACATGGAGCTCCATCATTACAACAGACTCAGCCACAAGCACAAGAGATGCAACAGCTGTCGTTATCTGCATCAAAGAATAGAAGAGCACTTCCTTCTATGTATCTTGAAGATTTAATTGATACAGAATAGAGTCATTGCATAATACGCATATATATATATATATATAGGGGTTTATTATTTAGGGAAATGAAAAGTCATAAGCGTTCGCTTTTTATTAGTTTCGTCTGATTTACAGCCAAAACTGGCAACAACACTGGTAACAAGAGGAGAGACAAACAAAAAAAAAAGTAAGAACAAAAAATTTTAACACCAGAAGGTAAATACTAGTAAACAAAATACACAACACATAACATACAACTATACTTAATATCTAATATACCAACTTTTTCACTCGTTTTTGATATAATACAAACCCTGGGGTTCTTTTATTAATAGATTCCATAGAGATAAGATTATAATTCAAAAGTTTCAAGTCATTTGATTCCGATTTTTTAGTTTTTTTTGGTCTTTCTTTTCTCGTCGAAACATTTTAGTTACAGATAATATAATATGCCTCTTTGTGGTGGTGGTCAAAAGACAAGTACGTATTAAGCTACAATTTTGTTTCCAAGATGTCAATTGTACTAACATACGCGTAGTTCAACGTAAGATTGTTATTCTAGGAGATGGTGCTTGTGGTAAAACTTCCCTATTAAACGTGTTCACCAGAGGCTATTTCCCCCAAGTCTACGAACCGACGGTTTTTGAAAACTACGTGCATGATATTTTTATCGACGGGCAATCAGTGCAATTATCGTTATGGGATACAGCAGGACAAGAAGAGTTTGATCGATTACGATCACTTTCTTACTCAGACACTCATTGTATAATGTTGTGCTTTTCAGTTGACTCCCCGGATTCCCTTGAAAATGTCCAATCAAAATGGGTAGGAGAAATCGCTGATCATTGTGAAGGTGTCAAATTAGTCTTGGTGGCTTTAAAGTGTGATTTAAGAAACAATGAGGATCCGGACGATCTTCCGCAACAGCACAATAATCTATATGGGTCACAAAAAAGATTAATAACTTATGATGAAGGTTTGGCAGTTGCAAAAAGAGTTGGAGCATTAAGATATCTAGAATGTTCGGCTAAAAAGAATAGAGGGGTTAATGAAGCCTTTTCAGAAGCTGCTCGATGTGCGCTCAATGCAAAACCAAGGGGAGCTAATGATAACGAACCAGAAAAAAAAGGTTGTGTGGTGATGTAGAATAGTGCTTTCTGTATATACATACATATATATTTTGTGTTTTATTTTTGAAATGGATTGTTTAATAACTCTTTACGTGCATCCCATACATCTTCAGAACTTCCTCTTGCTTTATCTTCGAGTAATCTTCGCTTAAAAAACTCTTGAGCCTTAATACGATTATCCAACTCCCTTTCTGACATTTCTTCAATTGGTTTTTCTTTCCCTTGTACGAATGACCCATGTTTCATAGCAAACCAAAACTTCTCACGTTGTCTTTTACATGAATCATATGATCCATACCTATAGTAATTCTTGAATTGACCTCCTAAGGCAAAACATGCAATCAAGTCGTCCATAGCTGACATTATAGACACCTGACCTGGATAATCACTTAAATTGGTATTATTTTGAATATTTTTGGTTAATTCTTGTCTTTTTCTCTGTATTTCTTCATTTGAATCTTGAAATAATTTCCATATTTCGTTTAATTCTTCATCTTCTTTCGACATGGAGGAGAAATAAGAGACTTGGTATTGATAAAGGAATGTGCTTTTCTGATGAAAAAATTAGAATAATAATAAAAGGACAGATCAAATGTATGAAATTGGAAAAAAATGTACATGTGAAGAGCAAAAAATAATGCTCTCAGCAGGATTCGAACCTACGATCTCCTCATTACTAGTGAGGTGCCTTACCAACTTGGCCATAAGAGCTTTTTGCTTCTCAAGAAACAAAACGTTTATTTTACAAATAGAAAGCCAAGATGAAACCATCAATTAACAGTAAATCAGTGTTAATGGAAATAGTGAAAGTGCACAATAATTTTAACTTGCCGGCTATCAATGAGTATTTAACCTTGGGTTTTCTTACGCATTACATGGGTTAAAGAAACAACGAAGCTGTAGACTTAAACCCATACATACTAGAGGTACGGTTGAACTGACTATAAACTTGTTAAAAAGAGATTCTTTTCATGGTACCTAAAAAAAATAAAGTTACCTTCACGAAACACTATGATACTTTTTGCCTGATGTAAAAAAATAGTTCACCCATAAACTCGTTCAAGAAATATAAGCTTCACATTAAGTTTCTGCCTATTATATCATCGATAATTCAAGTTAACTTAATCCAAACTATGATTCATCATCGAGGGTACAATACAGTCGATTGTCCGTTTTTTCTCAGGAAAATATCTTGCTCTAACACACTACTTTTCTTCTACACCTATTATTTTGTACCAAGTAAAAAAATTTTCCAGAGGAAACTGCCCTTAACCTCAGCTTCAACAAATCAATGTTCAATCTACCTACGATCACCCGCAGGTTCACAATTAATACGGCGAGGCTTATATCCCCCATACGTAATGCCGGATTTTTAGGACATTTGCAACCAGCTGAAGGTGCAACTGACAATTATAAACGTCTAGGACGTGGTCCTTCGTCAGGTAAAGGTAAGACGTCTGGTAGAGGTCAGAAAGGTCAAAAGGCGAGAGGAAAAGTTCCCAAGTGGATGGAAGGTGGTCAAACACCGTACTTTAAGCAATTTCCAATGGTTGGTTTCAAAAACGTACATAAGAAGATCTATCAAGAAGTCAACTTAAGTAAAATTCAAGATTTTTGGGATACGGGTAGAATTCCATTGAAAGAAGGCGATACTCTAAATATCAAGGCTATGAAAGATTGTGGACTTATAACTGGTGCTTTACTAGATGGAGTCAAGATTTTAGGCGAAGGTGCTTCACATTATAATGTACCTTTAAACATCGAGGCTTCAAAAGCTACTGTATCTGCTATCGAATCGATTGAAAAATTAAATAGAGAGTTTACAGCTAGATATTTCACAAGATTGGGTTTAAGAGCTTTTGTGAATCCGAAATATTTTCTTTTGAGAAAGGGTTACGTACCATTACAGGCAAGACCAACAGGTAGGAAAGATATTGCCTTTTACTCCGATCCTGAAAGAAGAGGATACTTACATAAAGACAGATCTATTTTATTAGATCACTTAGACAAAGCTCGTGAAGAAACAAAGATAGCAAAACCAAAGAAGAAAAGGTCGAAATTCAAATCATTGGCCGAACAGTTAAGTGAAGCATCTACACAAGTGTTTGCACCTACAACTAAATTAATTAGTTTGAAAGATTTATGAGCATGTATATAGTTACCTATTCAATATCAACGAATAATTGTAGTAAATTTTCAATCATGTCCTGCAATTCATTCAATCGTATTGGTTGTTTTTTCGAATCTTCTCTTTTATTAAAGCTGTAATTGTGTTTTCTTAATGCAAAAATGGCAGCTTTGTATGTCATATTATGAATCTCTTTTAATGTCAACTTGTCATTCAATGAAATGGCTTGATTCGCGGAAAGCCCTCTTATTCTCAATCCGGATGATATAATTCTGTTAATGGCCGAGTTTATTTGTTCTTGTGTCGATAGGATCAGGGAATTAGACAGGGATGTACTGGGATTTGCAATAAAGGGGTTCAGCCGTTGTCTTTTCTTCTCTAGTACTTTATCAATTAGGGAAGTAGTTGTGGGTGTTGGTCTTACCGTTGGTTGTTGTTGCTCTATATCTATGCATGAGTTGTTGAGAAATGAGTTGTTGCTTAGGACCAGGCGCAATTTGTTGAGGATGCAAAAGTTTAGTATTAATGCATTCACTTGTTCTTCATAGTAGAATACTATGTACATTTCATCATTAACTTTGCATAGTAATCCTAAATCGTTTCTTTTATTCGATAACGGAATCTCTAGTAAATATTTTTTAAAGTAACTGGATGTCTTTGCGTCATTTGAGAACACCAATATCGGTTGGCAATGTATCAAATACATAGGTAGACTGGTATAATTGATGTACGAATTTATTGACTCACATGAGGTGAATTTAGGTAAATCATTCACCTTGACATGTTTCGACCACAATTGTACATCCTTAAATGTGTCACTAGAATGATGTAGCAGTATAGTTAGAATACAATCCATAAGTGGGCGCCTTTTGGAAGAGTTACCGCAGCTTCCTTTGAACTGAAACAAAGGATTATCTTCCTTGCAACAGCTGACTACTGAATACTCTTAGTTGTGTGAATCCTAGATACCAACAGCAACAGCAGGAGTACTTAATCGGTACTGGTCGTAACAAGGTAAAAAATAAAAAAAAAATAACAATAAAAAAAAAGAAAACTTGACGACTATCAAATAATAATCATTAATTAATTTAGTTCTTTTCTATTACAACATACCAAAATTGGTTTACAGCAACTTTTTGCCATCACACATTAGCATATAAGAAACTCACTTTTATTCTCATCAGTAGAAGCATTGGTCAAAGGATAAGGAAGAGCATCACGAGCATACAAGATAAATCTCAATTGCATCACATAGAATCTAGGAAATAAGAGATGAGCACAAGATCAGCAGTTTATTCAGTAGCTAGAGTCTACGCAGATGTCAATAATAATAAACCATCGGAATATTGGGATTATGAAAATCATAAGATCGGGTGGGGAGATATCAAGAACTATGAAATCATCAGTAAGATAGGAAGAGGGAAGTATTCAGAGGTGTTTCAAGGTATAAATGTTTTAAATGACGAGTTTTGTGTTATAAAAGTATTGAAACCAGTCAAATTGAAGAAAATATATCGTGAAGTGAAAATTTTGCAAAACTTGACTGGTGGTCCAAACATAGTGGCGCTTTTAGATGTTGTACGAGATGAACAATCAAAAATTCCGGCATTGATTTTTGAAAGAGTAAATAATGTTGATTTCAGAGTTTTATATCCGAAGTTCACTGTAAAGGATATACAGTATTACTTTACGCAGCTTTTGATTGCACTAGATTATTCTCATTCTATGGGTATAATCCATCGGGACGTCAAACCGCAGAATATTATGATTGATCCAATGAATAAGCGATTACGATTAATTGACTGGGGTTTAGCTGAGTTTTATCATTCGGGTATGGACTATAATGTGAGAGTCGCATCAAGATACCACAAGGGACCTGAATTGTTAATAAATTTGCAACAATACGATTATTCACTTGATTTATGGTCAGTAGGATGCATGCTTGGAGCAATAATATTCAAAAAAGAACCCTTATTCAGAGGAGATTCGAATAATGATCAATTGGTACAAATTTCGAAGGTATTGGGGACAGAAGGTTTAATGGGGTATGTCAAGAAGTACCGAATAAAATTAAGTTCAGATTATGATGATATATTGGGCAATTTTCCAAGAAAACCGTGGAAATCGTTTATTAATAATGAGAATAGACATTTAATGAGTGAAGAGGTGCTAGATTTAATTGATAAATTATTATCTTATGATCATCAGTTGAGACCGACGGCGAAAGAAGCAATGGAGCATCCATTTTTCAGAATATAGACTAAATATTCAACATTAAATTATTTTTATAGAAAGAGCAAAGAAAAAAACCAAAAAAACGCCTATAATTACATTTTGAGTCCCTTGTAATGAATTCATTAATATTATAAAGCTTATCATTGGCAAGAAGTAAGTGGGAGTCTAGCTTTTTTTTTCAACTTATCAAATCCACCATCGCCGGAAAGGAACGAAGTAGTTGAAAGCATTTCGAAGCTGGAGTCATTTGGTGAAGTGGTGAGCATTTTATTGGAATTAGGCTTCTGAATAGTACTAAAGTAGCTTTGGATAAATCAGATGAAGTAAGTTTCACCCTAAAAAAACTTCATAAGTTCTTCATGATTGAAATGAGAATTTCTGGATAGAACCCTTTTAAGCTGGTGAAATAATTCAGGAGTTGCTATTATTTCGGAACGTTTTGGTATGGCTGCTGCAAATTCAAATGAAACCAAAGAAATATTCAATTATAGTATTACATTATAGCTTAACATTCTTGTTCTTGTGCAAAGGTTTTTGATTGTTGGTTACTGCTGATTTGGTTAGAATTTCGTCTTTAACTTTATGCGGTTTACTTATTGGATAAATTTGGAATCCAATGCCACCAAACTGATTCAATTTTGCCGATAATGGGTCTATATTGAGTGGTTTGCTAGCTGGACTATATTCAATGTGACCCAACTCTTGCAAACTTAATATGCTCAACAATTTGTATTTTCTATGGGTAGCTTTGAAACTTCAACTCAGGTTTAATTTCACATGTGAAGTTTTGAAACCAATGCAATATATTAACGAAGGAAGCTAGAGGAGAATCAAATTTAACCTGCTACTCATGAAGCAGGCTATAAATTTATAAGCTCCATGTATTTCTTTCACAACATCATCATATCTTACTAGATCATCGATAGTCAATTCTGTATAGCTCTCCTCAATTTCAAATATTTTGCATGATTCCACCAAATACACAAAGATACCTTTTTCATCAGTATTTTGAAGATTTCCCGAATCCATTAGACCAAGTAATGCAAAGTATCTTCAATATAGTTAATTAAGTGTATCTAGATCTATTCATACAAAAGCTTGTTCATGTATGTTTTTGTAATAGGTCTTAATTCTGGATCCTTGTACCAATCTCTACTGAAGTTTTTGATTGTAGTGCTGCCCAATATGTCATTCCTCCATTTTAAAAACCTGAATTTGTTCTCCAAAAGCGACTGATTGCCAGCAAATATGGAAGAGGTATTGAACAAAAAAAAGACCGTTTTAAACCTGAATTCAATTTAATGTCACCAACATAGATGCTTTTAGCACTAATTGAGCCAGCGTTTATATTTCAAGATTAGATTTAAACCTTCAATACATCCTGTAAGTTTTCCAAGTTTTGTAGTTTGAATATTTGTTTCTTATAGATTGGCGTTGAATAGTACAATTCTGACTTTCTATTCAATAGATAGCGCGGACTTTAGCGTTGTTTCATAAATTAATCAATTTACTAATTCTTGCCAACTCTAAACTGGCCAGATCTTTAGTTAGACTCTCTAATGTGTATGGTATATTAGGATACGCTGACGTTGGAGTTTAAGGGTTCAATGAATTTTCAGTTAACTTGGTCCATTTGATCATGGTACTCTCTTATAAAAGCTCCCATAGCAACACTTGCTTATGAAGCATGCACTTATTTCAAAGACAAATATGTTGGGGCAAGGCGAATTTTGGCAGAACTTTAAAAATAGAATCAAAATAGAATGTAAACGAGTATAATAATTGAGGTTTAAGCAAGATTATAAATCATTAACGCTTTTGGCGGCGTATATTGAACTATGAGAATACCTCATTGCATGATAAATAAACTCTAATTCTTGCCTTGACATCAGCTACATCTGAAAGCACAAAAGATCCTGACAATTACATGAGCATACCATGCTTGTAAAGCAAACTTAAATATAGATGTTCTGTACAATATTATAGACTACCGATGTGATTCCAATTAAGCAAGTAGTAACAACATGGGTGCAAAATCCAGTCAATAAAAAAAGAAGATTCTTTTCTAATACAAAACGCAATCACAATGTTTAAAAAATAATATTTTCTGAAAACAAATTGTACATCTGCCTTACATAAAGAAAAGTGTATTAGCGCAAATAATGGCCAAAACGGAAGTTCGTTGATTAGGTGTTTAAGACTCTGCCATATGAGCTTGAAGAAGTTGACTGAATTGCAAATCAGTTTGTTTTTAGAGCAGTTCGAAAAAACCAAAATATTTGAGCTTTTAAACACGACCGGCTACTGGGTTTTCTGAAAACCGGTGATTTGTGAAATTATTGCAATCTCCATCATCCGATCTATTATGTCAGTGGAAGAGCCATTAACATCAAACGTTCGTCCCGCAACTGACGCATTAATAACAATACGTATAATAAAATCATTTCCTTACAGAAATGTCAAAAATCATATTATTAAAGATATTGATTTAAAATCAACAACTCCACAGCAATTATTCGACAAAATTATCAATATAATAAACTCGACAGGTTCATTACGACCTTATAGAAATGTTAATTATGATACAATAAAAATATATACCAAGGCGCATGGGTCCAAGTCAATGAATTTAGTTATAAATTTTGAAAATGATGATGATTGGGTACTTTTGAATCCTGACATTAAAGGCGATGCTAAGAGTTTGTGGGATTTAGGTGTCCAGAATGAAACTGAATTGAGCCTTTTTAATTGGAATGACTATGTGGCATACAGAGAAAACCCCGAAGAAAAATGGTAGTTTAAATGATGGTTAAAAAAATTTAGAATCAATGTGGAAGTCAACAGGAGTAATGCTGTTTAGTTTTTATCCATATATTATAATTGATGATGCAAAAATGCGCCAGTAGCGTACTAGGATATATAAATGATACATTATAAACTTGAATAAGATTCCTCGTAATCCGCAGAGAGCTACCTTTTTCTTTCCGATGCTACCTCGTTACAATTGATCCACATAGCTACGCTCCTACAAGCTGAGATTCCAAGGAGCATCAGTATAAGTAGCGTAAAGTGTATAGAAACGTCGCTTCTCTGAAATGGAGACATGAGTACATGCCATGAATATATTGGTTGCAAAAATCAATGAAATTATAGCAAAAGCTTACAACTTTCAATTACATCTAAAGGCATGATCATCTAACGTTCTTACTTGGCTGAAAATGCAATGTGTTCCAAGTAGAAATTGTAAGGTGCATTCTCAGCTCATGTGCTTGTCTTTTAATTTAGTTTGGATAAATGAACTGTTAAAACATCTTTAGAATTAATTATTAGTCTGATACACAGAGAGAAGAATCATCTTCGAGCAAGGACTACTATATCTGACCGAGAGAATGAAATGCTTACTGATTATTCCAGATGATTATGTTTATAGGCGAACCAAAGTATACATGAATCATGATGAATTCTTGCAACACAGTGTCGCATGTTCAATGTCTTAAACACACCAAACACGACAGTAGTCGGTTTTCTATTTTCTATTCCTGTTTCCTACTAAATCAGCCAATAGTATTGGAGGTTTTATAAATGAGTGGTGAACCATCGACATCTGTATACAGTACTTCCAATGAATTTTCATTCGACTGGGAAAAAGAAAAAAAAGCCAATAGAAAACGAGGTAACATAAAGTCTTTACAAACAACAACATTACTACTATAAACCGTTGTCCATCTAGACCTTTCCTCAATTTAGGTGACAAATAGAAGGAGAATTAACGAGAAAAATTTACAAAAAGTCATACCAATTAACAAAGTATAGTTTGAATTTTTTTGGAATCAGTTTGAAGAGTTAAAGATAAAAGAACATTAAACATACTTATAGAAATTCAACAATTTATTTGGACAAAGTCGAGAAATATCTGAAATTACAATGTTTAGAACGGCATACAAATCAGTTAACCAACCAATGGTTCAAAAATTTATTGCTGGTGGTGTTGGTATCACTGGTTTAACTGCATCTTATTTATTATATCAAGATTCAATGACTGCCAATGCCATGACAGCAGCAGAACATGGTTTACATCCTCCAGCTTTCAACTGGCCACATAACGGTATGTTCGAAACTTTTGACCATGCTTCAATCAGAAGAGGCTATCAAGTTTATAAAGAAGTTTGTGCTGCTTGTCATTCCTTGGAAAGAATTGCTTGGAGAAATTTGGTTGGTGTTTCTCATACTACATCGGAAGCCAAAGCAATGGCTGAAGAATTTGAATATGACGATGAACCGGATGATGAAGGTAAACCAAGAAAGAGACCAGGTAAGTTGGCTGACTATATCCCAGGTCCTTATGAAAATGAGCAAGCTGCTAGAGCCGCCAATCAAGGTGCTTTACCACCCGATTTATCTTTGATTGTTAAAGCTAGACACGGTGGTTGTGATTATATTTTTTCATTATTGACTGGTTATCCAGAAGAACCACCGGCAGGTGTTGTTTTAGCACCGGGTTCTAATTATAATCCATACTTCCCAGGTGGTTCCATTGCTATGGGTAGAGTCTTATTTGACGATTTAGTGGAATATGAAGATGGCACTCCAGCCACCACCTCTCAAATGGCTAAAGATGTCACTACTTTCTTGAATTGGGCCGCTGAGCCAGAACACGATGACAGAAAGAAATGGGGTTTGAAAGCTATCATTGTTCTTTCATCATTATATTTAATTTCTGTCTGGGTTAAGAGATTTAAATGGGGTCCAGTCAAAAACAGAAAATTCAGATTTGACCCACCAAAAAAGTAAATTACAATAACCAGAAGGGGAAGACAAAATGAGTAAAGAGGTTCCAAGTAATTAGTCATTTAAAAGGAAATGAAGCTTTTCAGAAGCTGAGTTTTTTTTTTTCGTTTATATATTCTATGCAAAAATATAAAGTTTTACTAGTACATTGAATTTGGTTTTTTACACTGTAAAGTCCTGACGTAACAAGAGTTGCAAAATTACTCTTTGAATGGCCCAAAGTGCTTCTTTGTACATTATCAAACATTTGGCCAATTTCTTTTTCCCCAAAAAAAGGAGCGTAGTATTGTTTTACTTTCAAATCTTGTAGCTGTAGAACCTTGACTCTCAAATCGCAGTCAATAAAGTATCATGGATCCTTGTTTTTGCTTGCCACTATTAATCATTTTTCTACTACAATACTATTGTCTCATTCCTTTTGTAGTACTAAATGATACATTAGTTGGAAGGGTCTTGTAATTGAAACTTGAACTTGGTAGTGACATATTGCACAAGTTGCAAAACCACGACCCACATATCACCATTGCGTCTTCACACCACTTTAGGAATCATTTTGGAAGCTTATTGCTAGTTAATTACGGCCAGTAACTCTTCACAACAAGCTAAATAGTATATATCCGCAAGTATCAACCTTTTTTTATTTAATTTTACATCTTAGTTTATTTTGCAGTATTACATACAATAGTTGCTTTCTCGTGCATTTTTGGGTAGCGGAATCACTGCCCTGTTTACAAATCAAAAGAAAATACTATATAAGTAAAACCCACACATTAATGGGTTATGCACTACCATTTAATGCCTTCTCTGATTTACCGTGTAGAGCATAACTTCCTTTTCCTAGGAGATTATGAACCCTGGCACGAAGATTGTTTTCTTCGCTCTATTTTCGGCAGAAATTTCACAAGGAAACACGACCTACGGTTTTCGGCAGTGTTGCTTTCGTACCAACTGGAATGATATTATGATTGCTAGATTTGTGGTTCTATATCATACCTGAGGAAATAAAGATCTTTCTTTATATCAGGGTTGGTCCAGTTTCCCTATAAATTTAGCGACAGAATTTCAGTACAATAACCTTGCTGATCAAATCTTCAGCGAACATTTATTGCATTGCGTGCATTTAACCCACCTCAATAAATTAGTAAAAAACATAAAAATCAACAATACCCACCTCTCAGCAAAATTTTTTTCCTTCTAGTTCTTTTTTACTAGATTTCTTACTCCAAACAACTAATTATCTTTTGAAACCTGTTCATCTTGTTTGCTACTGTTTGGCTTGATTTTCCAATTGTTTCATCTACTCATATTTTAGTAGTCATATCATATCATACCAAGCTAATCCAAGATCGTAATGAGAAGTAGTTCCACAAAGAAACCAATAGCTAGATCTGCTGATATATCATCAACGGAGATCAACTACAGTTCGGCTTCTTCAGTTACATCCTCAACATCATCAAGGGCACTACTAAAAAACTTAGGAAATCTAGCTTCATGCGAGAGTAGATCGTTACATACATCGGAATCAGAAACCCGACCCTCCAAAACGATTATAATACTAACTTTGGTTTCGTCTATATCAGGATTTATGTTTGGTTATGACACGGGGTATATATCTTCAGCTTTAGTCCAAATTGGTACGGACTTATCAAACAAAATTTTGACATCAGGTGAAAAAGAATTTATAACATCAGCAACTTCACTCGGCGCTTTGTTAGGTGCAATCGTGGGTGGTATATTTGCAAATTTAATTGGTAGAAAAAAAGTTTTGTTAGGATCAAATGTTATATTCGTTGTTGGTACTATAGTTCAATTGGTTGCGCACACAGTTTGGACTATGATAGTCGGAAGGTTCATATTGGGTTGGGGTGTAGGTATAGCTTCATTGATTGCACCTCTAATGCTTTCGGAATTAGCACCAGCAAAATACCGTGGAAGATTAATTGTTACGAATGTTATGTTTATTACTGGTGGTCAATTAGTTGCTTATTTCATAAACTGGGGATTAACTAGAGTTTCACATGGCTGGAGGGTCTCTGTTGGTTTATGCATGGTACCACCAGTTTTGCAATTTGTATTATTTTTCTTTTTACCTGATACCCCTAGATTTTATGTGATGAACGATGAAATCGAAAAAGCAAAGAATGTACTCAGAAGAATCCATGTCAATCCATCAGATGCATTTGTCGATGCCACAATTGAAGAGATGATTCAATCTAATTCAGCTGTTCCAGGTAAACGACCCTTACAAAAAGCTTGGGAATCAATTAAAATTATTCATACGACTCCAGGTAATTTCAGAGCATTAATTCTTGCATGTGGTTTACAGGGTATCCAACAGTTTACTGGATTCAATTCCTTAATGTATTTCAGTGCCACTATTTTCGAAACTATTGGTTTTCACAATGCTACAGCTGTTTCCATTATAGTTGCGGCTACCAATTTTGTTTTTACTGGTATTGCTCTCTGCATTATCGACATAGTTGGGAGAAGAAGAATTTTACTTGTTGGTATTCCATGTATGTGCGGCTCCTTGGTCATTTGCGCTATTGCATTCCACTTTTTAAATGTTGATTTTGGTTCTGGTATGCAAATTATCAGTAGAGGTATCAATGGTTGGGGAATTGTTGTTATCATTGGTATGATTTTATACGTTGCATCTTACGCAATAGGTATTGGTAACGCTGCGTGGGTCGGTGTCGAACTATTTTCTGACGCCAATGTTCGTTCAATTGGTGCCATGTATGCTGCTTGTACAAATTGGGCCGGATCGTTGGTCATTGCATCCACATTCTTAACTATGTTGGAAAACATTACTCCTACAGGCACGTTTTCGTTCTTTGCAGGATTATGTCTAATCGCATTCTTTTTTGTCTTTTTCTTATTGCCAGATACTGCTGGTTTAGAATTAGAAGAAACAACTGAATTTTTGGCTAATGGATTCAATGTAAAGCAAGCTAATAAGTTGTCAAAAGAAAGAAAGAAGCATTCAAAATTTTCCAAGATCACTCCAACTGTTTGATTTTTTTATTAATGACGTAACGAAAGCATTTTAAGTCAGGGAAAACCTAAAAAGTTCACATTAAGGCAGATTTTTTATTTATTCAATTCGGATTCAATTTTATTATAATTAGAAGTGTTTTATTTATATATTTCTTGTGTAATAATCGTTTGCTATATACGCAAATATACCGATGACCGATCAATACTTATGGCCCCCAGTTGAATACCGTATTGCAACTTGAGGCGTGTCCTATGGTAAATATTGTTCGCTATTTTTTTTTCTTTTTTTTTTCTGCAGTTAGTATTTTATTTATCAAGACTGATTGAAAAATGAAGATAGAAACAAAAACCGCAGGTTCTGGAAGTAATTAGTGGATTATAATCATAGAGTTTTATTTATACACAATTGATAGATATTAAGGTACCTTTTGACTAAGGCATCACACTTGTACATAGAGAGGATTTTGTATTTTATATCATTTTTCTGCTGATGCAAAATAATTCACTTTAAATCTTCGCCAATTTATTTATGACAGATATTACTAATACTAATCATAATCCCCTGATCGCCAGTGATCAGAAGCAGGGGAATTTCAATAGGATGTTACCAAACTTAGGATGCCCGGAATCCAGAGGTCATATTGAAGAAATGGCCCGATTAAAGAATTATGAAATAATACGAAAATTGGGACAGGGAACATTTGGAGTGGTTCAAAAGGCAAAATGTAAAAAAACAGGGAAATTTGTTGCTATAAAACAGTTAATCAATCATCTGGCTAAGGAGGGCTTTCCCATAACAGCAATGAGAGAAATCACTATACTAAAACAGTTACATCATAAAAATATTCTAAGTATTCTGGAAATGATATTTGAGGAACCTAAAGTTGCATCTCAGTCAGATTTAATCACCCATCGAGGTTCGTTTTATACTGTGTCTCCTTATATGTCAAGTGATTTAGTGGGGCTTCTAGAGAATCCCAATATCAAGCTAGAATTAAATCAAATCAAATGTCTAATGCAGCAGTTATTGCAAGGTATTCAATACATTCATGAGCAAAATTATTTACACAGAGATATTAAGGCAGCAAACATTCTTATAGATAGTCATGGTGTCTTGAAAATTGCTGATTTTGGTTTAGCAAGACTATATCATGGCGAAATTCCAAGATTGGGTATGGGACCAGGTGGTGGCGAAAGACCATATACAGGGTTAGTTGTAACACGATGGTATAGACCGCCGGAAATTTTGCTTGGTGAAAGAAAATACACTACGGCTGTTGATATGTGGGGAATTGGATGTGTATTTGCAGAATTATTCACCGGTAAACCTATACTAGTTGGAAAATCCGATTCTCATCAAGCTCAAATAGTATTTGAATTGGTTGGTCCTCCAACGTCCTGGCCAGAAGCTGCAAAATTACCAAATAAAACAGATTTTAATATCGGTTTAACTTGTGTAAGGAGTCTTGAAAATAGATTTGAAAATTTCATGCCGCCTTCAGCTATTAAATTACTAAGTGGTTTATTAACATTAGATCCATATAAAAGATTTAATGCTTTGGACGCTTTAGGTAATGAGTTTTTCTCTACTACACCTTTGCCTTTAACACCAGAAGAATTACCAAGATTTGAAGAATGTCATGAAATCGACAAGGAAAGATTTAAAAAAATGAAACAGAATGGTAATGTACAACAGAAATCCACAACTGATTTGCGCCCACCTACTGAGCCTAGATATGATAATCATTCAGAGTCAAAATTCAATGGCGGATCGGAATCGAGATATGGCGATGACGGAGGCGCTGAATATGGGTCAAGAATTTGCATTGATTCTCGTCCTCATCTTGAACCTAAATGGCAATCAAATAATGAACGTCAGGAAACGAAGAAGCAAAAAACTAATGAACACCCCCAATTCAAATATGAATCAAGATATGATGCCAACAGACAAAAACCTCATGATCAATATCAATCCACTTATGGTCATGAATTTAATAGACAACATGGAGAATCAAGACAGAATTACAAGTATGAGCATCTCCAGTATTCAACAGACTCAAGGCGTGATTCAAGAAATTGCCCGGACTTAAGATTTGATTACAAGGCTTCAACAGAAACAAAGCATATCGGCGAGAATGGCGGCCGACAAACATCACGTGTTCATGATACTTATAGACCAAGACAATCACAACCACAATTAAAAGCCCACAAAGAAACACAACCTTATCAAAAACCTCTACCATTACAACAACAGACACCAACTGTCACTTCAAGAGCAAGGGAAACTGGAGGATATCATTTGCTTGCCAAAAGTGATACATATATACCAGCTAGGGCTTCTCCTTCAAGAGATAAATCAAGATCTGTCACTCCAAGATATGCCAGCAAGGATCCTTCATTAAAATTAAAAACGGATTCGAATCAAAGTACAATTACCACTATCCCTCCACCTAGTGCTAGCAGTGTTTCAAGCGTGTCTACTGCGGGTTTGCCACCTAAACCGAACATGAGTATGATTGCTAAACAACAATCTACGGCGAATAGAGGAAATACCTTTATTCCTAAAAGAACTACGTTTTTCAGCAATAGCAATCCACCAAATAATCATGGTGTACCCGCGGACCATAAAGATTCCAATAGTGTAATCTCTACAGAGAAAGAAATTTGTGGAACTCAAGGACATATTGCTTCTGATAAAGCTAATCAACGACTACCAACTTCTAGTACATCGAGCTCTTCGATTGTTGCTGGTAAGAGATTACCTGCCAAAAAGGACGACAGTGACACTGAGAGAGAAAAAAAAAACGCTCTCGCTACGAGCTCTTCACCACAAATTTCTGTAATGGAGAGTCACGTAAGGGAGGAAAGTAAGGCGATACCGGAGGGTGAGGAAAACTTGAAAGATTCAGAAAGTAAAAGGAATAGGAAATTGGCAAGTAGGGAAAGTAGGGAAAGTAGAGACTTGGAAGACAAGAAAAAAGTGACTATTGCTAATCCTGAAAATAAGGAGGGGAAGGTCTTTGGTAATGATACAGAAAAAAAGAATAATCATGAATTAGTATCGAAAACGGCTTGGGCGAAAGATGAAGAATCCACGGAGTACAAAAAAGAACTAGCGGCGAAACCAGCTTGTTCTGATAATTCGCTTAATTCTAGGAGAGTAACAAAGGGAGGCGACGTTAACCTTTCTATCTCGAGGCTGCTATCAAAGGCAGTCGAAGAAAGTAGCAATATACTGAATTGCAGATCAAAATCACTAACTAGTTTAATTTCAGGTCCTAAGCATACACTAAGCAGTTCACTGGAGCCTCGCTCATTTAAGAGGAAAAAAGTTATTCCAAAGGAAGATTACGAGAGTGAGTTAAGTGATATCGATGCGAGTTATGATTTGGATGATAAGGACCAGGTTGTTTTCGATAAGTTGATAAACAAAGCGGAATTATTGAGGAATGGGGGATTTAGAAGAATTATGCACGAAAAAACCAAGTTTGTGAACGCTCAAAACACAGGCAAGTAAGTATAATTTGAAATAGAATATGTATGTTAGTATTCAACACTGAGTATTGGAAATCCAGTAAGCACTCGTGCATGATGTAAACATTACGGAATGTCATGGTAATGCTCTTCGGCCAGGTGAATCGTTGCTAAACCAACGTCATCTGCTCCTCCTGATAATGCATTACCACTATTTTAAACTTTATACTAAATGAAAAATAATTAAGTGGAAATTACTCAATTATCATGCAACTACTAATTTATACAGTCAGCATGTACGTAGGTATTTCATTATAAAGAGTATTCTCTTTGCTCTTGTGCTTGGGAATGTACCACCATGTAATACACTGGGATCATTCTGAGACAGTAATAAAGTCAAAAGAAACTTTGTATGCAAGAAAAGTACTCCGGTGATCGGAATTGCAATTGCGTACTGATAAGGTTTTTAGTCACATCATGGTGAAAGTCTTTTTTTCCTCGGCTCTCCACAGACGTCGAAAATCACTGATCTTTTAGATAAACGATATACAATCAGATAAATCTAAACAGTGTTTTATATCCTTACATATATATACAACTAGATTAGGTATGGATACGTTTGACGACTATTTCTCAATCCAAGCATTTTTGATAGTGCTTAGAGAAACTCTCGAGTCGGCTATTATCATATCCGTTTTGCTTTCATTTGTTCATCAAACATTCGCTGCTAAATCTAGTCAGAAAGATGACCGTACCAACACCCAGACTTATGAAAGCATCGAGGCATCATCTTCAGCATCTCCCTTGCCAAGTTCTAACGAAAATGATGATCAGAAACTTTGTCGCTATATGAAGTCACAAATTTGGATAGGTGGGCTCTTGGGTTTGGTTGTATGCTTATTAATTGGTTGGGTGATCTTAGGAATATTCTATATCGTAGGTAATGATTTGTGGTCCGTTACTGAACATTATTGGGAAGGTGCATTTTCAATACTTGCTAGTATAATTATCTCGGTGATGGGTATTAAGATACTTCGGGTAAATAAAATGCAAGAAAAATGGAAACTAAAATTGGGGAGAATGCTACAACAATCTGGATACTTGGAAAATCAAAAAAAAAGAAGATCTTTTATGAGAGCGGATAAAGCTTGGGCTAATAAGGTAGAAATCTGGTCGGAGAAATACACCATGTTCATACTACCATTTGTCACCACCCTAAGAGAAGGTATGGAAGCCATTGTGTTTATTGGAGGCATAGGTATAAATGACAACACCTCTATGAAGGCAATCATAAATGCAGCGTTATTAGCAATTGTTTTAGGATCGCTCATTGGTTTATTATTATATCGCTCCGGCAATACGCTCTCTTTGCAGGGGTTTTTAATCACATCAACATGCTTCCTATATTTAGTTGCAGCAGGATTGTTTTCGAAAGGTGTGTGGAATTTTGAATTACAAAGATTTATAGATCAATGCGGTGGATTAGATGTTAGTGAAACAGGCAATGGGCCAGGATCTTATGATATTGCAAAGAATGTTTGGCATGTCAACTGCTGTAATGGAGAATTACAAGATGATGGAGCATTTTGGATGATCTTCACTGCGGTATTTGGCTGGACCAATTCTGCAACTTATGGAAGTGTGATTAGTTACAACTTGTACTGGATAGTAGTAATTGCTATATTTCTAGCTTTGATACATGAGGAAAGGCATGGTTATTTACCGATTATTCCAGTGTCATGGCAGTTAAAACGCATTCGTAAGAGAGAGTTATTGTATCAGCCATTAGATGCTCCCGAGGCAGGCGTGTTTGAAGAAGTAAGAGCAAGCATCGATAGTGTAGATTCAGAAACGCCTTTACAGTAGAGACTCTTTTATAGTGATATAATCGATGTTTGTTTTTGTACTTTTGCAATGATGTGTGTCAAGCTGGACTACAAGAAAAACCAGTAAAACAATTCTATTGTTACCAATCATTTTACTATTATTGTGATATTGCGTATTAGTATGTCGCCTAAGTTAGCAAATAACCTGCTGATCTTTTTGACAAGCTTTTGAATTCTGATTCATTTAGGAGATGATACATATTTATGCAGCCGCGCAACTTTGTTGCTTTTTCTAGATTGGTCGAACGTTAATTTAAAGCAGACTTTGGACCAGGGCAGCATTCATGTCAAGGTTTCAAATGTATGAAGAAATCCCAGGTGTTTATTGACAGAACACCCGGAAAGCATAGATTCATCATCATCACACCAAGTTAACAACACACACACCATGTCACTTTGGGGTTTCAAGATCATTTTATTTAAGGAAACCCGAAGACGGATTTTTATTTTGAGCTACATGGCCAGAATCTTGAGAATCCTGATTAGAGAGATATTGACAAAGCCTCAAAAACACAAATTCCATCGGCCATTATTCTGATTGGATGTGCTTTCTAATAAAAATATTTTCATTTCTACGTACCGTTCTTTGAAACAAAATATTCAGCGGATAATACCCGATTGCATTATTCTAATTAAGCTTCGAAAGAAGTGTGTTGTGTCTAACTGTCTGACTAAACTCCTTGAAAAGAACCAAGCTAGATTGCCCAACATTTGCTGCCAAGACAGTAATCAATGATACCATTTTCAAATGAGGTCTTTTTTACAATACTTGCAACCCCGAATTAGCATTGGGCACTTTCTTCGAAGCATATTACTACACCGTAAAACTTCATTCTTCAATCATCAAAATCATACAGCTCTATTAGAGATATATCTTTTCGAATTTTTTAAGCCTTGATTGTAGTCTCAAAATAGAGGTTTTGAGAAATCTGCTTGTGATACTTTGAGAACAAGTCATGGAATGATGCTATAATTGGAAAGTAACTAGTGAATTTTGATGACTTCAAAATCAATTCAGCAGGATGATAGTTGAGGGAGACATCTACCATTTGTATATCTTTGAATTCCAACAAGAATCATAAAATTGTAAGCAATAAGCCATTAACAGCTTTAACGGAATTGCCCAATCAGCATTCACTAGATACTTTTAGCCTTTTTACAAAAAAGGCGAAGTTTTCTTTTCTATATGCCTTCGTTCCTGGTATTCAACTGATGCGGAGAGTTCGAAGAATCTTGCTGGAAATGATTAGACATTTAATTAACAGTACTTGATTTCAGAGTGATTAATAGGATACTTTCTTTAGTGTCTAATAACAATGAAATTTGTCAGTAGAATAGAATTATTTATCAAGTACCTCCTTCAAGTATTGCTAGTTCTTAGGTATCTTGCTGTCGACACCTGATATTTTGATACTTTACAAAATTGTCATTCATTTAACGGCAGATAGGGAACTCCAATATCGTGGCAAAAACAAAACAGAACACAACCATTTTGTTTCTTAATTATTCAAAAAAATCTGAAAATTTAACAACTCTAATAGCCTTTCTGTATCCGTATCAATGGCTTAAAACGACCCGCAATCTATTCTCTGCATTGTTCTAAGTATAGGTCAATAGGTGGCGATCCAGCCAATTATTACATAATTTGCGGTTTATGTTTAGAATCTTTGCAGAGTGAGGTTGCAAAAGAAAACATTTATTTTTTGATATTCTTATCAACGCACCTGTTTGATAGTGTTTCTTTTAAGAAAAAGGTCACATTTCATAATCTATATTGCTTAACATTACTTCTATTGTTTTAACAATGGGAGGACTTTTCTGTTGAATAATAAGCCTTTTAATACTCTACTCTCGTTATAAATACTGCTGTGATATTCAATTCTTCGTCCTAACTCACTAATAATTTCAATTCAACGGGTGGAAAAAGTGATGAAATTTTTGTCTTACGTATACTTACTACTCATATCGAGTGTTAGCGTTTTAGCAAGAGACAAGCCCTACAAGAAGACAGGGGATGCAAAATACTTCTTGGCTTGCAATAATCAAATTAATGCTTCAGTAACCTTCTGCCCACCTCGAAATTACTCATGTCTTTGTACAAACAAAAACGTACTTTCAACTTTTGCCGGTTGTCTTGATAGTATTAACGCTACTAAAACCAGCATGACCAATGCATTGGTTAGTTACTGTGCTGGTTTTGAAATTAAAGTGGACGAAGACTGGTTCTCAAGTTCCATTGAATATTTTAGAAAAAATGCAATGTCAGCTTTCGAAATTGAAGGTTTCAATGAATCCAATCCAATTGATGTCCCATTTATCTTAAATAAATCGCAAACTCTTGTCTATGAAGAATCTTATTCAAGACTTTATGCCAATTCCGATAATGCCTTATATTATGGTGCTGCGTGTTTAGGCTACTGGTTATTGATAATGGTTTTAGCTACCATTGCCAATTGGTTTAGATTTTTATTCCCCAATATTAGCAAAAAATTGACATATCCAGTGGTTAATCTTTGGAGAAAACATATTTCATTGCCAGCAACTTTTGGTAAAAAGAAGCTGCAAGAACAACAATTTCAAAAATTTGTCAGTTTTTTGGTTCCATCAAGATTCGAATCCGTTGTTATATTTTTATTCTATGCTATTGTCATTATAGTCAATGCAATAAATCTTAGTGCTCCTGACAATGATGTAGTGTATGGAAGTAAGTATAAGGCAGAAATGAGATATGTTGCTGATAGAACTGGTATTGTGGCTACTATGATGATGCCTTTGATTTTCTTATACGCTGGTCGAAATAACTTTTTGCAATGGCTTACTGGTTGGAACTATAGTACATTTATCGCTTATCATAGACATACTGCAAGGATTATGTTTGCCTTGATTGTTATCCATGCAGTTTGTTTCACCGTAGTTCTTGGAAGTTATTATGCTAAAGCGGTTCATGAAAGTTATCTTATACATGGTATACTTGCTGCTGTAGCAGGCGGTGTCATCATGATTCAAACTTTGCTTTTTCTTCGAAGAAGATGGTACGAAGTTTTTTTGCTATTTCATATAGCTCTAGCTGCCACTTGGACAGCTGGTGCTTGGATCCATGTTGAAAATATGGGTTACATATGGTTTATCTACCCTGTCGTTGCTGTGTGGGCCTTTGAGAGGTTAGTAAGAATTTGCAGATTGGCTGCTTTTGGCTTCCCTCATGCTCAAGTTACATTGTTGTGTGACGAAACTTTGAAAGTTATAATTCCTAAGCCATGTTACTGGTATTCCGTTCCTGGTGGCCATGCTTTTATTCACTTTTTGAAACCTACATATTTTTGGCAATCACATCCTTTCACATTCACGGATTCTACTGGAGATAAGGGCCATATTATTTTGTATTGTAAAGTGAAAGGTGGCATTACTCACAGTTTATATCAAATGTTAGCTAATGCTCCAGGCAGAACTTGTAAAATCAGAGTTAGTGCCGAAGGTCCGTACGGTGAACCAACGGCTGCTAAATACGCCGACACCGCTGTTTTCGTGGCTGGAGGTAATGGTATTCCTGGTATATATTCCGAAGTTCACGACATTGCGTTGAACAGACATCGAAATAGTAAAAGCAGATTGAAATTGATTTGGATTGTTAGAGAATGGGGATCGTTATATTGGTTTTACGAAGAGCTTCTCAACTTAAAGAATACGAGGATTGAGACGACGATTTTCATAACACAGCCAGATAATCACACCTATGTGGATGAATTCAATAATAGATTTGCTGGATTGAAAAGACTATCTTTAGATGCTGAAAAATGCAAACAAACGGATTCTTTGGAGGAAGCAACCAAAGCTAAAGAAAGCTATGACTGCGATGAAAAAATGGATACTCATGAAATTGTCTCTTTAATCAAGTCAGAACTTTGTCATGTCAACTTCAAAGAAGGAAGACCGTGTATTAGAGAAATAATGCAACAAGAAATCGGTGAATCAAGTGGATCCATAGCTTTTGTTACTTGCGGTCATCCAACTATGGTTGATGAAATTCGTTATTACGCTGCTCAAAATGTCGATAATAAAGAAAGAAAAAGAGTTGATTTCTATGAACAAGTACAAGTCTGGGCTTAAGAGCGGGTAAAATTTAAATCAAATTGTTTGTTATCAAGATTGTTTCTATAGACTGATTTATTGTTATAATATTGGGTGCTATTTAATGAGTGAATTTATTCTTGTCTTTGTTTCGGTTAGCATAGAGTTTTTTTCCATGAATCTATTTAACCCTGAGTGCGCCATTTATAGGCTTTTAAACTAATCTGTAAGGTTCCGTAATTTCCTGATTATAGAGGCTTTTCATCTAATCTGATTGGATCAGTGGAAGTAACTCAAGCAAACATCAATTTCTGCTTCATTCATGGTACAAACTTTTTTATTTCTTTTATGTCTTAAAACTAACACTAGATGACTGCGAGCAATCAATTTTGTGCGTTGGTTTACTTTATGTGGAATGAATTAAGCAACCATCTACTGCTCTTGTCAGTGCCTTCTTATTTGAGTAGCTTACTTTTGTTTATCTTAATTAATCCAATAGGACCGACATTAGCTAACGATTACTCATCGTTATTAATAAATAAGATGTCTTCGTGACAACAGTTACAGTTTTTTTCAATTGAGGAGTTTTGTGATCATTGGATGCACGTTTAACACTTGGCAGCTCTTCCGCCTTGTGAGCAAAAAGGCTAAACTCACAATAAAAGCTCAAAACCAAAGAATTGCAATCAGGGACAATAAAACAATAAAGGAACCATTTATCGCACAAGGGTTTTCAATTGAAAATGCAGAACATGTGATAAAACTCCTAATATTTAAAGGAAGATGAAATAAAATGTTCGCTGATTGGGTCAATTTTGTAATTTAGCCCATCTCGCTTATGAGAGTTACTCAAGCTTCACAATGTAATTGGCGGAAGAGCGCCTTAGTATAATAGCTATAACGGCAAATAGAAGTAATTAGATTTGACGTCGGCCCTTTCTTTGAAGCTTATATGATAAACTTGAAATTGATTCTTGAACTAGATTTTGCCTGTGGTGACAAAGAATCAGGTTCATTGCCTTTACTTTATCAAAGAACGGCTATGCAATTTGTCAATTTCACTTTTGATTTCTTGGAATAAATGAAAGAAAATAAATCAATAGGAAAAGAAATTTGTAAAGTTTATTCAGTTCCTTGTCAAGAAATCCTATCCAAATTCGGCCATTGGAGAATATCTAAACAGATATTGAGTTCCTTTTGGGAAGAGATTCGGAAGAATTTTGTGCTCCTTTGTTTATAACTAAAACAAAAGCTGCGTTCTCGGATTTGCTAATTCTTGGCGCCAAAGTATTGTCTTAAGCGGTTTTTTAAACCAAGTTATCAAATTACCGATGTTGCATTTTTTTTACTACCCATCCATCAATTGAGCAGGAAAAAACCCATTTTAGATCTCAAACTCAAATAGATCTCAATACATAGGAAATGCAAGTATTGAAAACATGTGAATATAAAAACCCCTACCAATTTCTTACCTCTGTTCAATTCTACTAATTAGATTATTTTTTTATTTCTTTAAATTACTTAGAATGTATTTTAAGGTAAGTCTAGTGTTACTTGCAATTACTTCCTTAATTTCAGCTAAACGAGCTGGAGGCGCTCCTTTCGAACTTTACGGGGAAGGCAAATATTACTATGCATGTAACTATCAAATCTCACGTTCTGTTTCATTCTGTCGCAGCTCACGCGATACCAGTTGTTTATGTCTGAATGAAAATGCCCTTGCTACATTTGCTGGATGTTTTGCCATGAACAAAAGAAATACTACTGGAGTACTTGAGGCGTTTGCTAAGGTTTGTAAAAAAAATAATGTGACTCTTGCTGATCACTGGTATGAAAATTCTTACAGCTATTACCTTGCCAATGCAAAATCTGCTGCTGAAATTCCACACTTCAATAAATCTGTACCTATTAGCGTACCATTCAAGCTTAATGCAACAGTTTCTGAACTCTATGATAGAGCTTATGCCCAATTCTTGGGTAACTATGATAATTCATTATATTATGCTTCTGGACTCTTGGGCTATTGGTTGTTAATTTTCATTATTGGTGCCTTCATAAATTGGTCCAAGATTTTATTTCCAAGCTTAAACAAGAAAATGACCAATCCCATTACCAATTATTGGAGAAAGCATATATCCTTGCCCGCAACATTTAAGAAAAAGAAAACTCAAGAGCAAAGTTTTCTATGGATATTTGATTTCTTAATTCCATCTCGTTTTGAAACAATTGTGATTGCCATTTTCTACATAATTACTATTGTCGTCAATTGCATTAACACTGAGTATGTTAAGGATGATCCTACTTTCGACAGCAAATATAAGGCTCAACTAAGATACGTTTCTGATAGAACTGGGATTATTGCAACCATGATGACACCATTTGTTTATTTATTAGCTGGTCGTAATAATTTTTTGCAATGGGTTACTGGTTGGAATTATAGTACGTTTATGACCTATCATCGTCACACTGCTAGAATTATGTTTTGTTTAGTTGTTATCCATGCCGTTGGCTTTACCATTCTTTTAGCGCAAGCGAATCGATATGCTAATAAAATTGCAGCAAAATTTATGATTTGGGGGACTTTGGCTACAGTAGCTGGTGGTATCATATTGGTTCAAAGCATGCTTTTCTTAAGGAGAAGATGCTACGAAGTTTTCTTATTGGCTCATATTATTTTGGCAATGTTCTGGCTTATTGGAGCTTGGATTCATGTCGATTCATTGGGTTATGTATGGATTGTTTATCCTGCAGCTGCTATTTGGGTTTTTGATAGAGTTGTTAGAATTGGTCGTTTGATTGCGTTTGGTTTCCCTCGAGCTACAGTCACATTAATGTGCGATGATACAATTAGAGTTATAGTTCCCAAACCAAGTTATTGGAAATCTATCCCAGGTGGTCATGCATTTGTCCATTTCCTAAAGCCATTGTATTTTTACCAATCACATCCTTTCACGTTTACTGAAGAATTTGGAGAAAATAAAATAGTCTTCTATGCCAAAGTTAAAGGAGGAATAACTCATAATTTGTACAAAACTTTAGCTCATTGTCCTGGCAAGACTATTCAAATGAGAGTCGGTGTAGAGGGTCCATACGGTGAGTCAACTGCTGCCAAGTATGCTGATACTTCTGTTTTTGTAGCTGGTGGCAATGGTATTCCTGGTATTTATTCTGAAGCTATTGACATTGCCTCGCGACTCCATGAAGACAGCGAAAAGGTGGTGAAATTAGTTTGGGTAATAAGGGAATATAGTTCATTACTTTGGTTTTATGATGAGCTTGCAAGCTTGAAAAATGTTAATATTCAAACTACTGTATATGTTACAAAACCACAAATTATGTCTAATTTGGATGAATTCAGTACTAAGTTTATTGAAGATACTAGCGAGTCACTTGAAAAAGACGAATCCATCAAAGAAAAGATATTACTGGATGATGATGGTAATAGAATCGTTGCTGCACTCAAATCTGAACTATCTCATGTTGAATTTTTAGAGGGAAGGCCAAATATTGAAGAGTATATTCCTGAACAAATTCAACAATCTCATGGGTCAATTGCTTTTGTAACATGTGGCCATCCAGTTATGGTTGATGAAATTCGTTACTATGCTGCTCAAAATTTAGATAATAGGGAAAAAAAGAGAGTCGATTTTTATGAGCAATTACAAGTTTGGTCTTGATGAGTTATTCCTTCATGTATGTATCTTAACGATAGATGTTTCATTAATGTAAGAACATCACTTCCAATTTGATATAATTGATAGAAGATTGGATTTCTTGCCCGTTTTTTCCCCTTTAAATATTACCGTATCTTCAGCTTAGAAAGCATACGAAGAGCAGCCAAATTCGTGAACACAGTTTATAAAATCATTAAATTCTCATTACTCATCTTAGTAAGGATTATTACAAATTAATCTGAACCTTTTTCTCAAACATTAAAACGGCATTTAAAGTGTCTATTGCTAATTTGTTGACCATTTGTAATACATTGCTATATTAGTTTTTCTATCATAGAAATCAACAGTGAAATCGGAACCCCAGATTCTTAGCACTCTAGTATATTGCAGGAGCGTGTTTGTTAATTAAACCTTTGTTTTTTTTCGAAAATCCAAGAATCTCGCATAATCAACATGTCGCCGAATCAGAGCTAATGTGTAATTAAAGCTGCAAGGTCGAAGGTCGGACCAATTCATGTGAATTTATACATAAGAAGCTGCAAAAAAAAGGATTAAGAAAAAAAAATAAAAACAAAAAACTGCAGCAGTCGAACAATGCTACATAATCTATTGAATTTAGGTTGTATATAGAACAAAGGACAGAACAATTGCAAAATTTGGCCAAAACAAAAAGCTTATCCACAGAATCTGTAACTTTGGCAAACTTCTTAAAGCGTGGATACATGTTACCTAAATGGATGTAACTCAAACAATTAGAACCCTTTCATTCTCACATTAATAATCCTTATGACAAAGATCTTACTTCACAATCTACAGAGGTAAGTAAGGACAAGGTTGGGGCGAAGGGAAAATGGATCAATCGCTTTAAGTAGAATACTTCTGACGTAAAGATAGTTACTTCAAGCACAATTTTTTTTGTCCTCCTGGATGTTTAAACCTAGTCTTATGAATCCTCCATTGACAACCGAAGTGTCGAGATCATATTGCTCATGCTTTAATAGCACAGTCTCTTTTGTCCCTCCTATTTTGACTTTAAAAGCGTTGTTGAATTTGCAATCATTTACAATCACTCCTTGAATTTTTAAAATGAATGTTGAACTGCAAGCTGCAAAGGAGATAAGATTTTTAAAAACTCATAATGTTGCTTTCTTATTATTTCACTTTTACGATTTTCTCATTCAGGGAGTTCCCTTATGGCTTTTAGAAGTTACATTTAGATTTCACTCAAGATGCTACTCCTGATTTTGATTTGACAATTGAACAAAGATACATTCACCCATTTCATTGCTTGCATTCACCCTTTCGGATTTTAGTTTATTTATATCTAAACCAACATCATATTCATAAAGTTTTTTCTATATGTTGAACTACTCAGAATTGAACTGAGACCAATCCATTAGGAATTGATCGCTCAATGTACGCAAGAGCAAAATCTGAACTACATAAGAGATGATATTATGCCTGTAATTTACAAACTGATATTTAAGCATCTTGCTGTGAAGGAAACTCTTCTTTCAAGACTAAGTGCTTGGGTACTTCTCCTAGTTGATTTCAGTCTGTTATGGGATGATGAGACAATAGCTATTTCTTAATTCAAAGAAGCTTACTCAATACTCTCAGAATGCGAAGAATACGTCACTAATTCAAGGTTATAATAAGTCTAACAGAATAGATTATACTATAGTTTTGGATCTTCTGGCATCCAATTATATAGACATGCATATAATCAATATATGGGCAGTTATGACGAGTCTGCATATTGCCAGTCTGCATATTGCGGGTCAGCAATTTAGACATTGGCGTTTAGTATTCTTATTAGCAGCTATAATTGATTGGAATAGATACATTTTTCCTGAAGTATCCAAGAGAGCTACCAATCCTGTCTTAGAAGAAAGAATAGAATACTCCCACCTATAATTTGTACATCAATCTAGATCAGTTAGTTTTATAGAATTTTTGTTTCCGTTCCATTTTGAGGCAAATAAACCCACTGGGATTTTAGGGTTAGTGATTGTCATGGTATCAGTCAACTGATTATGTCAATGGAATTCTAGTTCTGTGTACAAGAGCTACTGTTAGATTGAAATATATTATTGATAGATCAAGTATCATATCTACTATGATCACGCCACTGGTTTTTATTTGCAGGAAGAAGCAACTCTTTATTATGGATCACTCAATGGTAAACAAAATTTTTAGTTTCATTGTCCCACTTTAGAGTAATACTTTGCTTAATATAATACATGCTTCAAGGTCCACGAAATGTTTGGATCAATCTTATACTTCTGAGTTTCACGAAAACTTTTTAAAATATGCATTGTTCCAGCCGTTGCTGATGGGGTTATACTCATGTAAAGTTTTCTCTATTTAAGAAGGTATGAAGTATTACCTCTGAGTCATTTTTTGTTTGCACTTCTATGTGTCGGATCTTGGATTCATATTAGTGAATTGGGTTTCGTTTATTTCATTTATCCCATTACCGCCATTTGAATTTTTGAACTCTTTGTAAGAATGATCCGTTTAATTGTGTTTAGATTCCGTTTTGCTGAATTTACTTTGTTATCAGATGAAGCTTTGAAAGCTAATGCTCCCACGTCAAAGTATTCAAAGACCATAATTGGAGCACATGAATTTATTCACTTCGTGAGACCATGCTATTTCTGACAATCGCATCCATTCACAATTATTGTCTCCGCAGCTCAGGATCGTCCCCTTGTTTGTTTTCGTAAAGCTAAAGGAGGAATGACTCACGGAGGATATCAATTTCTAGCTAGTTGTTCAGAAGAATCACGAAAATTAGAGTTGGCTTTGAAGGTCCATACGGTTATACAGCTCTAGTTAAATTTGTCGATACTGTTGTATTTATTGAAGTTGGTACACTAGATCTTTTCAGGTAGGTTACTAAAATTAATGAGGGTTATCAGAGAATTTAAATCATTACATAGGTTCTATGCACAGGTTAAAAGAATTACAGCAAAAGAAAAATACGATCACAAAACTCAAGCAGCTGATTCAGATGAAGGGTACAGCAGTGATAAATAAAACCAATGTCAACTTCGTGAAAAAAGACTTGAGTCATATTGCTTTTAAACCCGATATATTCAAGAAGTCGCTGCTGAAGTCGACGAATGTCAGATTCTGTGGTGCATTTAATGCATGAGATCATCTTGCAATGGTTGATGATATTGGTAATGCTGTTGTTAAGAATATCCATACTGCCGGTCATAAACGTGTGAAACGCTACGAGTATTACAGGCGTGGGCTTGTTTCCAATTCATCATATATGTTTTATTTCGTGATTCTAGGTCTTATATACTATGATCTTTAAACATTTCATCAACCGAAGCTCCAAGATATATTTTTAGTGTTTTTCTAGTTGCAGGCAAAATTTTACATTTAACCATTGTTTCGCTTTCACCATCACTTTCAGTATCTATTCTATCATAAGCCTGGAAGCGATGACATCCACCAAATGCAAAATAATAGTTTTTACCTTCTTCTCTCACTTTGAAAACATCAACTGGCGGGAGTTCACCAGAAGCGATGTCCTCTATTTTACAAGTAGCTGACTCCATAGGGGTCCCCTTCAACGTAGATACCATTGAATCTATCTTCTGATGATCTAATACCGGCGGAATTGGTCTTCTTATTTCCCTTAAAGGAACATAATCAATTTTCAAGTTTGATGATTGTAATGACATGTTATATTCTGATGATATATTTATTTTGGATACTAATAGAAGTTTTGCAGCCCTATATATAGATACTCATGGTCAGTGTCATTAATAAGATTTAATGTGTAATCAAAATTGCTGTTCCAGATTCATGGAGATTCAGAAAAAAAAAAGCAGATTTACAGATTTACCGATTTATTTATTGCTGTTGTAAGAAATGACATCAAGGATTTGCGACACTGCGTTGAAGTTTGCTTACTAATTTGCTTAGCTATTGTTAATATGTTAGATGATGTCAGCTTCGGAATTAAAAAGAGATTTCACATTAACTCAGACATTCGAGCACATTACTGGGGTCACTGCTAAGGGCGGTTCATGGTGATTATATGTAACAGTACCTGACTAAATACTCTGGTCCGTATCGGTATTGATAGGCAAATAATCTAAACTTGTGGACGTCGGACCAACTGCCACGGAAATCATTTTTTATACTATGCTACCGAGGGACTCTATGGGAAGAAATACCAAGAAAAGAAAACACCACAGTTAATCCAGCTGTTCATCGAATGGGACTCAGAAATTTGTAATTCTGAATTGTTTGGAAATAAATTTGAAAGATACTGAAATTATAAACTTATTTAACAACAATGAAGAAAGGGAATACGGTTCGCAAACCCGTAGTTCCATAAAAGTGTGAAATCTGAAATAGTTCTATTTTTACACATACCACAAAACATATACATAATGAATATAGAACGTAGAATATATCGCTTATCTATTTCATCAGTTCCAAAAATGTAACTAAATCCGATTGGTTACAATATCTGAGCCTCTTTATATACAGTACGATATATGGTAAAATATTATAAAAGCAAAATTCTATCTGATCAAATAGATAATAGTCTATTTAGGCGCATAAAAGCTGCAGTAAACCTTCTTATAAAAGTAACCCTACAGCACCTGGAACTGATCAACCGCTTTTTTTTTGAAATAGCTGTCAACTACCAAGTCATATATGTACATCGTTGGTGTATATGCCTCGCTAATATTTCTAGTATTATTGGTTCCGTTCCTAATACCCACGAGATTGAGAAATCCTACCCATCGAAAAGCGAAAGTAATTCTAAGCCTATGCTTGATTGTATCCTTATTGGCTTCACTCGCGCCAGAAGCTGCTCAAACAGGGGCACCATTCCATAAGTATGGTCAATGTAAAATTGCATTTTATGGATGTAATTATCAAATTATGTTGACTACTGCAAGATTCTGCGATCCGGATAAAACATTTGAATGGTGCTATTGCAATAATTACAATGCTTTTTCCACAATTGCTCATTGTTACCAAGTGGGACATTCTAAACAAATTGAATCACTATTGGACATGTGTAAGCAATATAATAAAAGTATAACTAAAGATATGTTCAATAAAGCAAATGATTATTATACCAATCATGCTAAATCCATTGATGAAATACTTGATTATTCTCCATTAAAGTTGGTAGATTTTCCGGTAAAACTTAATGAAACAGAGATCCAGGTATTTAGACTCGCCTACGAGCAATTTTTGGGTAATTTTGACAGATCCATTGATTATGGAGGATACTTAGTATTATATTGGGTGATTGTTTTCATGATGGCGGCTATTGGTAACTGGTCCAAGATAATATTCCCAAAATTCCATAAAAGATTGACTGATCCAGTAACCAACTGGTTGAGGAAGAGAATAAGTCTACCAGCAACGGGATCAAAACATAAAGCCAATGAAAAACGATTTGCAAAGTTTTTGGATATGCTAGTTCCTTCAAGAGCAGAAACTTTGATTTTGACGACCTTCGCAGGAATATGTGTTTACTTTTTTACTGTTAAAGTGCAATATATAGAAGGAGATCCATTGTTTCATACCAAAACCAAGGCATTACTAAGATACTACGCAGTAAGAGGAAGTATGCTTTCAAGTGCCTTGATGCCGCTACTTATATTGTTTGGAGGAAGAAACAATTTTCTACAATGGGTTACAAGATGGGATTATTCGACGTTTATCACTTTGCATCGATGGGTGTCAAGAATCATTTTAATATTTATCAGCATTCATTCAATCAATTACGCCTTATATTTGGAGCAAGGAATACATCAACTTGATACATATGTCTGTTTTGGAGTAGCAGCCTCAATTTCTGGATTAGTAATAATGATTCAAGGTCTATTAGTGTTACGACGAAAGTGGTATGAAATGTTTTTATTATTGCACATTACTCTTGCTGCAATTTTTATATTTGGCGCTTGGATTCATGTTGAGCAGTTATATTGTGTTTGGTTTTATTATACATCGGCAATGATTTGGGCCTTTGATAGAATTATAAGAATATGTAGACTTGTTTCATTTGGTTTTCCTCAAGCTAAGGTTTGTCTATTATCTGGTGAAACTTTGAAAGTTGTCGTACCTAAACCTGGTGATTGGGAAGCTATCCCCGGTGGACATGCTTTTATTCATTTTTTGCGACCAAGCTGTTTTTGGCAATCACATCCATTCACTTATATTGTATCTCATAATAATATCATTTTATTCATAAAGATAAAGAAGGGAATTACATTTGAATTGGCTAATTATTTGTTGGCGCATAAGGACAAGTGTGCGCAAATTAGGGTGGCTATTGAAGGCTCATATGGCGAATCTACTCCTGCAAGTAGGTATGACAACGCTGTGTTTATTGCCGGTGGTAATGGTGTTCCAGGAATATACGCAGAAGCATCTGATTTATTGAAATATGATTTAAAGCAATCGATCAAATTGATCTGGATAATTAGAGATTATAAATCTCTATTTTGGTTTTATGAAGAATTGTTATCCTTGAAAGGAACAAAGATTCAAACAACTGTATATATAACAAAACCCACTCATCGCATCGAAGAAGGTGACTTCCGAAACCGAGTCAACTCCATAGAACAGTACACTTTGACAGACCGCAAAGAATTGATACCTTTAATAAAGCCAGATAAAGTTTTTTATGGTGGTATTGAGTACCCAGATGAAGCCGTGCCTCAAATAATCAAAAGAGTAAAATCCGAGTTGGCACAAATAACATTTTTAGAAGCTAAACCAAATATTGAAAAATTAGTACGCGCAAACATCGAAGAATCAATGGGGTCTACATGCTTTATAGCTTGTGGGCATCCTGCAATGGTTGATGATATTAGAGCATCGGTGGTTAATAAGATAGATAATGAAGAACGGAAAAGGGTAGATTATTTTGAACAACTACAAGTTTGGGCATAGAATTATGGAGGGTTTATACAATGTTGCTATTGAATAAAATTGCTTGGAAAATAATTGCTTCATTTAAACCTAAATTGTCATCACGTATTTATCGGGGTCTGTGGAGCCTGGAGCCCAATACTCCACCCATACTCCACGTATGATTTAAGCCTACCTTTTACGCATGATTTTATGCGCAGAGTTTAGCGATTCTAACAATATAAGGAAACTAACTCAAAAATTTGGGGTGCACATTACGGCTATAGCGTTATCAGCAGAAGAATATTATCACTAAGGAAAATGTGACAGTGGGAACATCAGCGCACGTAAAAAATACATTTTGCTGGAATAATGCAACATCATCGCATCATTTTGATTTTGCAATTGCAATCGTATCCAGAATAACAATTAGAAGAATACAAAAAGCCAGGCGAGAAAGTACATGGTTAACCGTGTATGCGTGTATTGCTTGTAACTGACCCCATAAATCTGCGAGCGAAATGTACATGAAGGCATACCACCACTTACGAAAGAAGGCTACGCATGTAGTTTTCTCTACGAGTGTTTTCCCAAATAGCTTCGGAAAAATTTTTTTCTTAGAAACGCAACTTTTCTTATTTTTTTTCCAGTACGGAAGATTAAACAACGTTAAAGGCAGAAACTAGAAGTCAAGTATCTGTATAGAATTCAAAAGCTACAGTACTGTTCGTATATACATAGGCAAGAAGTATTAATTTTATTAAAAGTCACTCCATTTTTTTACAACAAGATTATGAGTGGAGTTTTATGTGGGGATTGATTGGTTTCATACCACTTATACTACCTTGTTGTCGAAAGATTAGTCAAGGCAACTATGGAAAATTATAAACTTTAATCAAGGCGAATAAGGAAAATTACAAAGTTTAATCAAGGCGAATAAGAAGAATTATAATGAAGCCATGCTTGAGAATCTTCCGATATTTTCCTGCAACAAGTTTTTATTCTTGAGTTGATAATTTGTGTGCATTAGAATAGTTTTTTTCTTCTTGTAAAGTGTTGCATTTTTTATTTCTTTTTTTACGATTATTATCATCACTAGCACGACAAATCATGCATTACGATTCCATGCAACAACCGTGGTCCAGCCTTGCCCAAGTATTCAAAGAGCTTTGTGACATCCTCAAAAATTTGATTCTCTTCGTTTTATCTATAGAATTTGGGGCAATATTGGGGAATCTTGGGCCAAGAATATCGTTTTCTTAATAGAGCTCTAATTCGTAGTGGTAACACTTCCTTTCTTTGTTATGATGGTACGATGAATTGAATCTCAATTCTTTCCTATAAATTTACTATTATTTCCCCAAATTGTAGGACCAGATCTTGAATCCATGTATCAACACAACTCATAAAGTCAATTACATTTCACTGTTCTTTTTTAGTCTTACTCCAAGTATGAACGCTGAAAAAAATCAAACACCAATGGAAGGTTCGACTTCAAAAACACCTTCTGTTGAATGTACTCCATCTGCTTCCTCAATAGCCGAAAAATCAAGAACCTCTGATGATTTGGATGAAATTATCAAGGAATCTTGTGAGAAAAAGGGTTTCAAGGATTATATCTTTATTACTATTTTATGTTTCTTAGTTGCATTTGGTGGTTTCGTTTTTGGTTATGACACAGGTACTATTTCAGGTTTCGTCAATATGACTGATTTCATTGATAGATTTGGTGAATTCAATAGTAAAGGTGAAAAACACTTTTCGAACGTCAGAGTTGGTTTAATGATTTCAATCTTTAATATTGGCTGTTGTATTGGTGGTTTATTCCTCTCCAAAGTTGGGGATATGTATGGTAGAAGAATTGGTTTAATGTTTGCCATGATTATTTATGTTGTAGGTATTGTTGTTCAAATTTCTTCAGATGATAAATGGTACCAAATTTGTATAGGCCGTGCTATTACTGGTTTATCCGTTGGTATTGTTGCAGTTGTTTCACCAATGTTTATTTCAGAATCTTCTCCAAAAGCCTTGAGAGGTACGCTAGTTTGTTGCTTCCAATTGTGTATTACTTTAGGTATTTTCATTGGCTATTGTTGTACATATGGTACTAAGAAATTGGATAATTCATCACAATGGAGAATTCCATTAGGTTTATGTTTCCTTTGGGCTATTCTTCTTACCGTCGGTATGTTATTTATGCCAGAATCTCCAAGATATTTAACTGAAAAGAAGAGAATTGAAGATGCAAAACGTTCAATTGCCAAATCTAATAAATTAAAACCAGACGATCCATTTGTGTACGCTGAATTACAATTAATTCAAGCCGGTATTGATAGAGAAGAATTAGCAGGTAATGCTTCATGGGGAGAATTAATCACCGGTCAACCAGCAATCTTCAAGAGAGTCATCACAGGTATCTGTTTAGCTTCACTCCAACAATTGACTGGTATTAATTATTTCTTTTATTTTGCAACCACTATTTTTAAAGCTGTTGGTTTGAAAGATTCTTTCCAAACTTCAATAATTTTAGGTGCTGTTAATTTCGCTTCTACTTTTGTTAACATTTGGGCCATTGAAAGATTAGGTAGAAGATTATGTTTATTAATTGGTTCTGCTGGTATGTTCGTTTGCCTTATCATATATTCCGTTCTTGGTTCAGTCAATTTATATCCAGATAATGATTACAACGCGGATGGAGATGTACCAACCGGTAGAGGTATGATTTTCATTACTTGTTTATACATTTTCTTCTTTGCTTCAACATGGGCTGGAGGTGTCTTCACGATTTTAGCAGAAACTTATCCATTAAGAGTGAGATCAAAGGCTATGTCCGTTGCAACTGGTTCTAATTGGTGTTGGGGTTTTGCCATTGGGTTCACATCTCCATTCATTATCAACTCAATCCATTTCAACTACGGTTTTGTTTTCACAGGTTGTGTTGCTGCTTCTTTCGTTTTCGTTTACTTCTGTATTATGGAAACTAAAGGTTTAAGTTTGGAAGAAGTTGATGAAATGTTTGCTCAAGGCATCCTTCCATGGAAATCACAAAATTGGGTTCCTCCTCCTGCTACAGAGATGGCTCATGCTACTGGATATGCCAAAGCAATGGAAGAACACGTTGCTTAACTTAATATACCAACACTTAAAGATTTTTTTGATTCTTGTTTATAGACAATCACTAAAATCTAGTTATTATTACACTTATATATTGTTTAGTTTGATGTACACGTTTTTACGTTAATGTAATGCAAAAATTATTTTTAGATGGTCCTGAATGTAATTCTTTCTTATCAAACTTGGCATTATGTACTTTTCCATTCCAATTGAATAGCCAATACGCCACTTTATTCGCTTCGTGAGAAAATGATTGTTTGAAACCTAAAGATTCCATTATTTCAAGTAATTTACTGTTATCAAAATATCTTGAATTTCTAACACAAGGCAAAGGTAAAACAAGGAATAAACTACTGACTGAGTTCTTGGTTGGTTTTTTCAAAAATTTAGTGACTCGGAGCAACATATCTCCTCTTTCTTTAGGTAATGGAACAAAATTAATTACAAGTGAACAAGATATCAAGTTATACTTCTCATTCTCATTGTTAGGTAAAGGACGATCCATGAAATCTTGCTCTAAAATTAATGGATCCTGCGAGTTTAAATCTATTCTCGTGATTTGATTGAATATTCCAGATGTAGATATAGCATTATAAGGACTCAAACATCCAATTTCCAAAGCATTAACATCATTAAGCTTATTACTATAGATGTCTTGCTTTAGCCATTCAACTAGTTTTTTAGAGGAATCACCACCTCTTTTGCTTGTCTGACCTTGAGTAGATGCCGATTGATATGTATGGATCCCTCCTCTTAATTCAATTTCGGCATCGATACTAGCTAGGTTTTTGATTAGATCTGACTCATTTAGTTTATCGTCTATTTTGTACACCTTGTTATCGAAATATTTAACAGGTAGACTGAACTTTCGAAACTCGATGTAGTAGTGTTTAGCATCAATCAATTGTTTATAATTTTCAACATTTATTCCACGATGGTATTTCTGTAGCTTGGCTAGAATTGCATGCCTATTCTTTTGTAGTATATGAAATCGCCGTATAATCTGTCTCGTTTGCTGAGGTTTCAAACTTTTAGCAACTAACCCATTTTTCCCGGTAATAGTCTTGGGTCTTCTCAATAGCCCACTTTTCCTCTTCTTCCCCATTAATTTGTTGATCTCTATCTCAAAAATTTTTTTTTTTTGCAATGAGCTGAACTGTTGTTTAAACAACTATGGCCAAGCAACCGCAGAAGTGTGCCAAAATGGTGACAAAACCAAGAAATACGCCGTCGTTGAAAACTAAATTACCGAAGGGATCTAAACTAGTGAAAGCTAATGAATTAAATTGGATACCTGTTGATATACCTGATAATCTAGGAGATTACGAAGGGTTTTATGGCTTAGAAGAAATTGATGGGGTTGATGTCAAGATTATTAATGGTAAAGCCGAATTCATTGTTAAAGAACATGGTAAAATTAAAAAGGGATCAAAGAAGGATGTACATGAAGCGGAAGATAGGGAAAGAGAAGAGGAAACCGAGGAAGATGATGAGGTTTTAGAAGACGAAGAGTTTACTGGATTTGACGATAATAATGAATTAGAAGAAGATAAGGAAGAAGACAAAATGATGGATGAAGAAAGAGTTAGGGAAAAAGTTTCCAGACTTACCAAGAACGACAAAGCTACAAATTCTCCGGACGATGAGCTTAGAATTAATTCGTTTGCAAATCTAGATTTACCACTACCAGACGACAATGATATAAACTTACCAAATTGGCAGGAAGGGGACTTAGGATCATCATTAAGTCCGTATACATTACATGGATTATCAGTTCTTAATTTCACTAAACCTACTCCAATACAAAAAAGAGCAATACCGATTGCATTATACGGTAAAGACGTTGTAGGTAAGGCTACAACGGGATCAGGCAAAACATTAGCTTATGGTATACCTATTCTTGAAAAGTATATGCAATCTTTAAACAAAATCAAACAAAACAACCAAGAAAAGATAATTAACCATCCTACAGGGATTATATTTACACCAACCAGGGAATTAGCACATCAGGTTGTTCAGCATTTAAATGAATTAGCAAAGCTATCTCCTTTATCCACACGTGGGATCTTAAGTATCACCGGTGGGCTATCTATACAAAAACAAGAGAGATTGTTAAGTCATGGACCAGGGATTATTGTGGCTACACCCGGGCGTATGTTGGAATTGATTCAAAATGATTTGGAATTAGCAAAGAGATTGAGTTGTACTGATATTATTGTTCTTGATGAAGCCGATAGATTATTACAAGATGGGCATTTTGAAGAATTTGAGAAAATTTTGGAATTATTTAGTAAGAACAGACCAAGAAATAAGAACATTGAGTGGAAATGGCAAACTTTAGTATTTAGTGCAACTTTCTCAAGGGATTTATTTGGAAAATTAGATAAATATCAAAAGAAGCAACGAGGAAACTCATTGATGCAAAATGATGAAATTGTCGAGTTGCTTAATAAGAAATTGAAATTTAAAGATCCGAACCCGGCACTTATTGACGCAAATCCTAAGGAGATAGTGTCAGGTCAAATTACTGAAGCTTTAGTTGAATGTGGTCCAACGGAACGTGATTTATACTTGTACTATTTCTTACTAATGTACAAAGGATCAACATTAGTATTTGCCAACTCCATAGATTCCGTCAAAAGGTTAGTTCCTTTATTAAATAATTTAAACATTCCAGCTTTTTCAATACATTCATCCATGATTCAAAAGCAAAGATTGAGAGCGTTAGAAAGATTCAAAGAAGCAAGTGAAAAAAATGAAGTTGCAGTATTGGTGGCATCTGATGTTGCTGCTCGTGGTCTTGATATTCCTAATATTGATCATGTCGCTCATTACCATTTACCTAGGACTGCAGATGTTTATATTCACAGGTCAGGTAGAACTGCAAGAGCCGGCAAGGAAGGTGTATCAGTGATGTTTTGTTCACCACAAGAAGCATCTGGTCCATTGAAAAAATTACGTAAATTAGTTGCGAATAATGCAAATAATAAGAGATTAAATATTCATAATGATGTCAAGTTACTTCCAATTGAAATGGATTTAGTTTCACAATTAAAACCGAGAATTTCTATAGCTGGAAAATTAGCTGATGCTTCAATTTCATCCACTGCCACCAGAAAAGAAGATTCTTGGGTAAAACAAGCAGCAGAAGAGTTAGGAGTTGATGATTTATCGGACCTTGAAGATTTCGAAGATGATATAATAAAGAAACAGAGAAAAAGGAAAGAAGGAAAAATGTTGACAAAGGACGAACAAAAGCGACTTAGATGTGAATTGAAAGAATTGTTAGCTGATCCTATTGGAAAAAATATTAGAAAATCTTATCTTACTAGTGGCTTGCAAAACTTGGCTCATCAAATGGTTACTGGGGCTCATCATGAAGAAGTTTTGGGTCATGAAAAGGTGAGTGCATTAAATGATTTGAAAGCCAACATTGTCGGAAGAAAGAATAAGAAACCCAATAAAATAGTAAAGCCCAAACGTGGAAATAAAAAGAATGGTAGTAAATAGTATTACAACAAAGCTATATAATTATGTAAACCTTGTTTAAATAAAATCGTCATCATCATCATCATAATATTCATCTTCACTTGATTCGTCAGCCAATTGCTCAAAATTAACTTTATATCTCAATATAGCACCAATACCACCAAATCCTTGAACGAACTGAGCCCCTTCAGATGATTTATCAGTGACGAATTCTAATTCAGCACCATAGTTTTTGTAATTTTCAGCTAGCCACTCCAAGAATGATTCTTCTTTGATGATTTCCATCTCAGTATTTGTTTTTTTATCTAATTGCCAAGATTTGTCAGGTAATTCTGGATTAACTTGTGCGACAACTTCTTCACCTTCAATATCTTTCATTGTATACCTGACAATATTTAAATTCTCATAAACAATAATTCTTTCACAAGCACCTAAATCTAACGCCTTCAAAGTATCTTCAATACCATAACAAAATTTACCAGTATCTTGAGAAATTTCTTCAAAATATTCATTTAATAATTTCTTTTCTTGAACAAATTTAACATTTGCTAAAGTTTCTGCTGATAATTCAATTGCTTGATTAAAACCATTCTCACCACCATAAGAAATATCAACAATCTTAATGACTTTTGCTTGCAATCTATTATCGAATAAATCAGATTTTGATAATTCATTTTTAAAATCAGCTGACCCTGCTAATATTAAGCCTTTCACATTGACTTTATCAGCAGTAATGAAATTTTGCACTGCAACTTCTGCAACTTTTCTGACATAATTATGCCTTTTTTCTTCTCTCAAACGTGAAAAACGAACAGCCGATTGACCACCTCTACCATGCTTTTTAGGTAAATCAACAGTAAATTTATGTAAAACTTCTCTTGTATTTCCGCTAACAGCACCAAATAATGCTCCATTACCGTCCATAACAATAAAACCAAATCTATCATCATTTTCTAATAATTCATTTAATGCTTCAACATGGAATTTATTATCACAAAGATACAATGATGTATTAATTGGCTTGAAAGGTTCGAAATCAATATTTAATTTTTTTTCTTTACCTTCATCAGTTATAACATCACCACAATAGACAACTAAACCATTTTTTGGCACATTATTATATAATTTTAATTTTTGTTGAGTTGAAGTAATTGCTGATAAAACAGATAATCTATTAACACGAGATTTAATATTCGATGCTGTACCATATTCTTCAGTCAACATCTTTTGAATCAAAGAAATTTGACCTTTAGGTGGAATAACTAATGAAATCATTGAAGTACCATTACCTCTTGCCATCTCCAATGATTTGATCAATTTTTTAACTTTCCAAATTTCAATGTTTTTTTCAGCATCACTTTCTGTAGCAGACATTTTTGAGTAATATTTGTGTTGAAGAGTGGGATAAGTTTGGGGTAGTAGTTGGTTAAATGAAGGTGATATTCAAAGGTGTAACTAGTTGTATCTCTATAATTTGTAGTTGGATTAATGAAGAAGCAACACATTTTTTTTTTTCAATTTTTTTTTTCTTTCATTCTTCACTTTGCTTGCAACACGGTATACACACTACTCATTAAGTAATGGACAATGTATGGTTTGTACACTACCATTGAATTACAGCCACCCACTACTTGCAAGGATTTTAAAAGCCGAAGGACACATATCACGTGAATTATAAGCAAAGACAATCCTCCAGAACAATACTAGATGAAAAAAGAGGATAGCTCGGTAACAAAATAAGAAAGAAGTACATCAACTGTAGAACACATATACAACAAATAACCCTGCATTACAACAATACACAGCTATTCGTTCGCCTATAATGGCATCTTATATCAATAATACACAGCGCAGTAATGCCGACCACACGGATCTACAATCTCAAAGTAATGGTATATCTGGAGATGATGTACCATATGATTCTGATTCATCCTCAGAAGATGAAATTTTAGATCAAGAGCAAAAAGAGAAATCAAGAAAGCCTTCTGATAATGCTTTTAGACAGCAACGATTAAAAGCTTATAACCCCGTATTGACTGCAAAGACGGTCATTCCATTACTTGTAGCTATTGCTATAGTATTTGTACCATTGGGTGCAGCAATGTGGTATGCTTCCGATAGAATTCATGATATTACTATAGATTATTCTCAATGTGAGAGTTTAGCTGTTCATGACTATTGGAGTCCGATACCTTCTAACTTTACTAAGTATAATTATCAAAAAAGCTATGAGAACTATACAGCAAGTTTTAGTTGGAAACTAGCAACGGATGACACACAGCAATTTGACGATGAAAAGTCAGTATGTCAAGTTCAATTTCAAGTATTACAAAAGATAAAGGGTCCAATATATTTGTATTATCGTTTACATAATTTTTATCCTAACCATCGTCGTTATGTGAAATCTTTTAGTGAAGACCAATTGAATGGCAAAGCTGCAAGTTTAAGTGACATCAAGAACACAGTGGGACAAAATTGTCAGCCTTTATCTGATGTAAACGGTACAAAGATATATCCATGTGGTTTAATTGCCAACAGTTTATTCAATGATACCTATACAACTGCATTTGAAGCTGTGAATGGTACGTCGAAAGACAAAACAGTACCATTAACGGACAAGGGAATTGCTTGGGCAACTGATAAAAATAGATTCAGAAAAACTAAATACAACTATACTGAGATTGTTCCACCACCAAATTGGTATAAAATGTTCCCAAATGGCTATAATGATACAAATGTTCCTGATATTTCAACCTGGCCACAATTCCAAAATTGGATGCGACCAAGTGCTTTACCAACTTTTAATAAACTAGCATTGAGAAATGATACTGCCTCCTTGGAACCAGGTTTGTATCAAATAAATATTGGTTTACATTTTCCTGTTTTACCTTATAATGGTAAAAAATATATCTATATAACTCAGAGATCAGTTATTGGAGGCAAAAATGATTTTCTTGGTATAAGTTGGATGGTAGGCGGTGGCATTTGCTTTATATTGGGGCTATCATTATTGGTTATAAATTTCATAAAACCAAGAAAGACCGGTGATGTTAATTTATTAAGTTGGAACCAAGAAAAGATGAAGCGTGATGAGTATAGTGCTGCTGTTGCTGATAGTAGTGCTACGGGGTTTGAAAAATAGATTCAAACAACAGGGAGCTTTTCAATTTATATTCTGTAAATGTATAATAATATACGTAGAAGACAGGTGTTTTATTTTGCAATTCTTTTTCGATACTATCCTACCGCTCCTACTGCAATTTTACTTTTATCAACACTTTCTTAATATCAATTTTCTGAATGTCAATAAGACACTTATGATGATCACGATTGAAAATTCAATTCCCTCATTTTGTAGCTATTTGTAGTTTTCCATCCAGGATGGTGAGAATACATTTCTGCGTACAAAACTACTTTATGATGACGGATATAAAATTTTTCCGTTGATTATTAATTTAACGGAGTAATCTCCGATTCATGCATGAAATATTCGTGTCATAAAGAAGTATATAAATCATGATTATTCCTCCATCAGTCCAAACCTTAAGTAACTAAATCAACATCAATCAACCTCAGTCATGTCTACTCCTCAGCAAGCTACGCAAGTGTTTTTAAAAACCGTTCCATCAGGATACATAGTCCCCGAATTCGGCAAGTCGGACTCCACATTTGAAGTTAAACAAGTTCCAATTTCAGTTCAAGACGGTCAAGTTTTAATCAAGACGTTGTATCTCTCAAATGATCCAACGCAAAGATCGTGGTTGAAGAAAGCGGGCGATCATTCCAAAAGCTATCTTCCTCCAGTCCACGAAGGCACACCGATGGCCTCGCTTGGTTTGGGAGAAGTTATCGAATCCAAATCCGATGGATTTGTCAAGGGTGACATTGTCAATGGAAGAATCTTCTGGGCGGATTATTCTGTGATCCCAGAGGCTGCTATTTTCAACAAGATCGATAAATCAAGCGGGTTACCATTAGAGTTTTATGTAAGTGTATTGGGGATGACCTCATTAACTGCTTTTTTCGGGTTGACTGAAGCTGGAGGTTTAAAAGAATATATTGGAAATGAGGATAAAGCAAACGGACCAGTTGTTTGTGTATCCGCTGCCTCGGGAGCTACTGGGTCCGTTGTCGTCCAAATTGCAAAACATTTATTGGGTGCTTCTAAAGTAATTGGTATTTCAGGATCAGATGAGAAATGTAAATGGGTTGAATCTCTCGGTGCCGATTTATGTGTCAATTACAAGAACTCCGATTATAAAACCAAGATTGCAGAGTTTGTAGGCGATGAAGGAATCGATGTGTATTTTGACAACGTCGGTGGTGAAATTTTATCTTTTGTACTTTCACAAGTCAAAAAGTTTGGTCACGTAGTTGCATGTGGAGCCATTTCAGGATACAATGATCCCAAGGCGTTTTCTGTCACAACTTGGCCATATATAATTACGAACTGCTTGAATGTCCAAGGGTTCTTGGTGGGGAACTATAGAGATCAGTTTCCAAGGGGTATTGAAATCTTAGCTAAACTTGTAAAAGAAGGTAAAATTAAAACGGAAAATGCATACCATGTTGAAAAATTGAGTGGTGATGGTACAAAGAAATTAGAAGAGATTCCGAAGATTTGGAACATGTTATTCACTGGAGATAAACCAAACGGTAAATTACTTATTAAAGTCGATTAGTTGCATAATAGAATTGAGCTGGACTTGTCAATACACGTTTGATATTTAAAAAGTGTATAAGGTAAATTGATATTTTTCAGAACTCTGTAGAATAATGGAATCAGCTAAGCAAATTAGTTTAAATTACACAGTTAATTTCCGCTATGCGAACATGCCTCTTACATCCAGGTACAGTTATATGATTATGATTATTTTGAGAAATAAGAATTGGTATAATCGTGCTTTACTTTCTTTTGATATGTGAAAATTACTTGAATATGAAATCCTAACTGAATTCGAACACAGCTACTCTTCCTCACAAGTAATAGTAAAATGAGCGAGTTTGATAACTTGCAGCTGTACCAGGTAATGGAATTTTGAAAAGAAAGAATATGATGCTATTGGGTGCAATAGATCACCAAGAATGACTCAATAATCAAACAGATATGGGTATACTAGCTTTTTCTTGCATGAATTGATACTGTCTTACAAACTAGTATGAAAATAGTGAAGCTCGTAAAATAACGTTCAGTTGTTCATTTTGTCTTATTCTGTTTCCCATTATTTTGTTCAAAAGGTTTTGCTTGTGTTCAAATCATGGAAGATAATACTTTCATCAAAATCAATCGTTTTCAAAAGACTTCCTAGAAGAATCTCAAAATTGCTTGGGCACAAACATGACGATATGTATTTTGATTATGTCGGGGTCCAATTCTCAGTTTCAATTAGCTAATCATGAAAGAATATGGTCGTATTACTAGACGCGGAACTATTTCAGGTTATAATTAATTTGAAGAAGCTAAAGCCAGTGATTGCAAATTGCTTGATCACTGAAAGTCTCCTTGTTTTCAAATACAAGGGCCAATTTCCATTAAGGTCGTCGGTGAACCAGTCAAATCCGATAGCATTTAGGCTGTAGGTGCATATCATGTTGAAGCTTTAAGAGGTAACGAAAAAGATTACTTTTCTCCAATTCCCTAAGCTTTGTGATATATTATTCGAAGGAGAGGAAGCCAAATGGTATATGGTTTAATTTCCAAGTGCTGAAATAGAAATGCTACCAGTTGTAAAGAATTCAGTTCAATTGGCGCGTAAGTATAGGATTTGATCTCTCACCGTACTTTAAACCAAATTATTAGACAAAAAAGTAAACAAGACTGCATTAATAGCCAAGTTATCAACTATGAATATATGACCCATAATGCTGACACCTATTCATCAGTTTTCTCAATTAAATGACTTAGGTGATATACCCACCCACGTGCTGCTGGATACTAATCTGTCAAAATTAATGGCAACATCATCAAAACCAGACAAACAAGCAACATTATTGAAATACCAAGAAAACAACAACTCTGATGATTTAGATGGCTTGGAAGTACTTGAAGACTTATCCTTTTCTAAGTTTTCCAATATATCCGGAGCCTCGTCATCGGCATTTCTCAATGGCCAGAAAGCTGGAAATAGTTCTTACAATGAATCTCCACTTGTCAAGAAAATTCAACAAAAACTAAATGTCCAGTTTGAAAATGATAGTCTGAGCATTCACAATTATCCTGTTTATCCAATCAACGAATTTGAAAGTAATGATGAAAATCGAAATTCTCCATTTGTAGAGCATAAAAGCACATCGTCTAATGATTATCAGCAAGTGAAAAAACTCCGAAGCAGACAGAAAACAACCACACACGTTAGTAAATTGCAGTCGACACCAAAGCATCAGCGGACAGCATCCGTCAAAGTTTCTTTAACTCCAGCACAAAGATTTGAGAAGAGGCAGAATACACGTCTGCATAACGCCCTTGAAAATTTCGAGTTCAGCACGTTAGTTGGAAACGGAGCATTCGCAAGTGTATATAAGGCGCTAAACTTAAAAACTAATCAAATAATTGCTATAAAGCAAATAAGGCTAGAGAAGGATCAAGATGTAGCTGTGCTAATGGGAGAGATTGACCTTTTGAAGATATTGAAACATCCGAATATAGTCAAGTATCACGGCTTCGTTAAAACATCTACATCTCTAAATGTATTGCTAGAATATTGTGGTGGCGGTTCATTAAGGCAACTATATAAAAAGTTACAGAAGGGATTACCAGAGTCTCAAATAGTTGATTACGTTCGGCAAATTTTAAAAGGTCTAAATTACTTGCATAATCAAGGTGTGGTCCATCGCGATGTCAAAGCAGCCAATGTGCTTCTAACAGATTGCGGAGATGTTAAGTTAGCTGATTTTGGTGTTGCTACAAAAGTAAATGCTCTGCATTTTACCGTAGTCGGTACTCCGAATTGGATGGCTCCTGAAACGGTTTTAGGCGGCGAAGGAATATGTACTGCTTCTGATATCTGGTCGCTTGGGGCGACAATTATTGAACTATTCACTACCAATCCACCTTATCATGATCTCAATGCAATGGCAACTTTGCATGCAATAGGGACCGATGAACATCCTCCTTTACCTAAAAATACATCGTCCATAGCAAAAGATTTTTTATTGGAATGTTTTCAAAAGCAACCTAACCTTCGAATAAGTGCAAAATTACTTTTAAAACATAAATGGTTAAATCAGGGTGCCGTTAAGAAAATTTCGTTCTTGGATTTAAAGGCAAGGAGACAATCAAGTATGGAATTAAAGTCCATCAAAAGTTATTCTGAAGTGAATAACGAGGAGAATTGGGAAAAAGATTTCTCAGAAATTAAGATTCCAAAATTGAAGGATGATCTGAGCCTTTTAAATGTAAATAATTCGGACAAGGATTTTGAGCCAGCTGAAACAACAAAGTGTTCTAAATATGAATTGTTGTCTAAATTTTCTGAGGCTAGGGAAACAGAAACCATTACAAACTCCGTCTTTACTAATTTGAGCAATGATAAAATCAAATTAAACAAAAACCAAGCAGATGATATGGAAGAATCGGATCCATTTTTGAATCTAGATATTGAAGATTTTGATACCAACGAGTTAGAAGTACAAATTAAGATGGAATATTTGGTTGTAAGACTAGCACGTAAATTAGAACAGGCCCATTTGGGGAACGAGGAAGCCATTGCGTCACTAGTAAAAATTACGGGACGAATGTTGCATTTAATTAAAAAGTACCAAGTTCTGCATGATACATTTATACGAGATCATGGTGTTTTGTCACTATTAGAATTGTTGGAGAGTTTTCAAGATATCCCTAAGCAGCAACAGTTATGGTATCATTCTCTTTCAATTTTGAATTATGTATTTGAAAATAATATTAGTCTGTTGGAAAACTTTTGCTTCTTGGGCGGAATACCAACGGTAGCGCACTTTAGAAATTCATCGTATGGTATGCAAGTAAGGTTACAAGTGGTTAGATTCATCAGTTGCTTGAGCTCGTCTGATGGAGCTTTATCAATGTTTGTATCATGTGGTGGTCTTCGTTTGGTTGCAAAATTCGTCGAGGAAGATTTTGACAGTACCCCAACATTTCCACTTGTTTCAATCGAATGCATTCACAATATTTTGTCTAAAGATTTGAGTAGATCCAAATCAGATTTATGTCGAATTTTGTCTAAGCATGGCGTAATATTTTGGTTTGCTGTATTGTTGAATCGTTTACTAAAGTATGATAGCAAGCCTGTTAGTAAGAATATAGTCTCGATGGATCAAGTAAACTCAACCATTGATAGAATATTAGATATCATAAAATTCTTTAGTCAATCAGAGACTAGAGTACGGATTACAATAGCTTCAGTTGATTTGTTCAAATTATTAATCAAATTGTATGATAAATTAAAACTTCATCAGCAACTCATCTTGCTTAAATTTTTCAGGTCAATGTCATGCATCTCAGATGTTTTGAAATACCTATATAGAGCTGAAATATTGGAATTTTTGGTTAAGTTATTAGAAGATTATGCTCCGTCAAAACACAACTACAAGGAAGTCATTAATGTTATTGCTCCCATATTATACAATTGCCTTTCATTAAACGAAACAAAAATGGCCGAATTTGTAAGCTTAGGCGCTTTACCGTATTTGAAGAATTTGTCACTAATTAATTTACCATTTAGACAGTTCATATTACCTGTAATTTGTGAATTTGTTCATTGTGATGATAAAGTGAGACAGGAATTGCACAAGCACGAAATTCTATTTGTTTATTATAATTTGTTGCTAGACCCTTATTGGCAATCAAATGCATTAGATTCAATATATCATTGGTATCAGATAGATCCAAAATATATCAAATTAGATGGTCCAATTGCAACTGATTGTTTAGTCGCTGGATTTCTCTTACCAAAAGTTTCAAATCTAGAGTCGACGTTGGGTAATTATTTACAATTGATTTCAATTAATATAAATTTGACAAGAAATATGCTGAATTTGACCATAATTAATAATATTTTAACGAAAATGACTATTCATAATAAAAACCCTGTTATTCAATTACTGTTATTGAAAATTTTAAAGTGTTTAATGAATTATGTAATTGGTTATCAAAATAGTAATGTCAATGATAAAGTTAAGATTTCCAATTCAGTTGCTAATACTTTACGATCATTGAAACTGAGACAGTCATCTGTTTTAATTGAAGAAGTTGCTAATGAGATTTTACACTTGGTAGAATAGGTAGTTTTTATATGAGTATTAATACCACGGCTAATGCTTAATGATTCAAGCAGAAAAACAAAACGAAAGAAAAAATATTGTGGAGAGGATAATCAGCAGCCAACCACCTCTCTAACCAACTTTTTGCGGTGCATATCAATGATTCCAATATCTTATCCGTCACCAAGGGTGTCTCAGCTAGACGCCGGTATACTAGATGGTGAATTATTTAGCTTGCTTAAAGAACAGCTTTCATCAATATTTCAGTTGCACAACGACAGTACTTCAATTGCCCATAAGATTTCATACAGTCAACATCCAGAGACATACTCATTATTACTCAACTTATTGATTTTTAAGTTAACTGTGTCAAAGTCTGGGTTTACGTATGGGTCCTTTTTACAAAATTTGAAATTAACAGACGTAAGGACCGGAAAAGTTATTGGATTCAATAAGAAGGTACTACTACTAGCTGCGTTAGTGGGTGGGTACTTGTTTAAGAAGCTAGAAGGCTATCTTTATGGAATAGACGAAACGGCTGACCGATCAAATAATGATTCGATTCTTGATAAGCTCAAGAACTACTTCATAGAGAATAGGACCAGAATGCTTACAAAAGTAGATCATACTTTGAAAATTGCTAATTTGATAAATTTCACAATATTTTTGGTCAATGGAAAATTTCCGACCGTTGTTCATCGTATATTAGGTATAAGTGAAACTCCAGTAATATCAGATTTATTAAAATTTAATGGGAGCAATGTCAACTACGAATTTCAGAATCGTCAATTAGTATGGAATGTAATGACAGAATTCCTTGTGTTCATTCTACCATTATTACAGTTACGTAAGTTAGGTAGAATGGCAAGAAAATTGCTCGGTAGATCTAGGGGCTCTAGTACAGTTGAAATTCAAAGTGGTAATATTCCCCATATAACTCCATATACCAATTTACCAGTTTCTGAATGTGCAATATGTCATGATGATAACAATCAAGTTGCTGCTTCGGGAGGCAGAGCTTTTCCCAGTGCTGGACCAGTGACGAATCCATATATCACTAACTGTGGACATGTGTATTGTTACGTTTGTATTGCTACCAAATTCAATGTAATCAAATCGAGTGGTGAAGATATGCCTTGTCTTAGATGTGCTCGAAGATTGGAGTGGTTTAAAGAATTTGGAGCTGATGAAAAGGCGATTGACGAAGATGCAATAACAGTTCAAGCTGAAGACGTGGACGAGGAAGAGGAAGAGGAAGAGAATGAGGACGAAAATAAGAGTATCGACAGTGAGGGTGAGATTGAAAGGTATGAACCAGTTGAAGAGTCAACAATAAGAATTGAAAGGCGCTTGAGTCATATATCACAAATATTTGACGAAGGCAGTAGTTCTGATGAATTTAGTGAAGACGATTATAGCGAAGAAGAAGAGCTCGATGCGGATGAAGCATTTATGTAAATGAAATTTTAGTATATTATACAAATCTAGATACAATTCAATAAGAGCTTAGCCCCTTTATCATCTTTTGACAAATTCTTTTTGTTTTTCTTTAAGGAATTTTTTAATTCTTTAGCTTTTTTAGATTTAGTTGCTGTTAAAACTTCGATTACTGCAAGGAGAACAAATGCTGGTTGACCACTTGTCCAATCAGCTAAGTTGCCTTGATTCATTATTTCATCAGCCGTTCTTTCAGCAAATTCAATTCCAATACCAGGTATCAGTTCAGCACCTTTGACTTTTTCCAACTTTTTAGTCTCGTTATTAAACTTGCATTCATTGCCTTGAATCAAGGCTTTAACTAATCTTGAAATAAATGGAGTTTTATTAAGAAAATGGTAATCTTCACGCACATCTCCTTTTATAGTCTTGTCAAATATAATTGACACTAATTCTGGCCTGTATTTTGTGTTTACCTCATCATTTTTAGTTGACGTAAGAATTAATTCAGTTATTGATTGAGCCGCCATGTTAATTGATAATAGTTTATCAAATGTTTCATCCTTAGTATTGGCTATTAATGCTTTATAAAATGGTACAATCGATTTTTCTAATAATTCTTTTATTCTGATATCCTTGTCCTTCTTGGAAGTTTTCTTATACGCTAATTCTTGATATCCTAACAATGCATTTTTCACATTTGGAGAAAAGTATCTCCCATCTAAACCTTTTAATAAATATAAAAGTGGCCTTCTAGAAAATTTGTCTTGAATTAATTCAGGCACCAATTCCGGTGTGAACATTTCACTTCCAAACGACTTATAAGTTAAAACGGTATCATCAACAGTCATGAATAATGTTATCAATACGACGTTACCGTATTCGTTTTTAATTAACTCATTAATGTGAGTTTTCAAATTCTTTATAATTCCTTTACGCTCTTTAGCATTGGCAACAGCTATTAAATTACTTGCAACTCCCGAACCCTCTTGAGTATGCACTAATTCGGCAAGTTGATCTGAAAGTAAGTCAATGAACTCTCTTATCGCCGAGTCGTTGGCTTCTATATCATCAATCAATATACTAACATATTCTTTCATTGCAGCATGTAAGATTTGGAAACCAGTTGAACCCTTTTCAACTGACGCTTTAATAGTACCATATAAATTACTCATTATTAACTGTTTCTTTTCAGCGGATTCCTTTGTAACATCCAATACTGTTTTACCTTTACCTGAATCTCTAAAGACTGCATATTGGGACCCCCAGAATTCTCTGATCATTTGTTGCCTTTGCTCAGATGTTGAATATAAGACAAATAAATCTTCGACAACATAAGCTCCTTCTCTATGTCTCATCAATTTACGTAACTTTCCATGTAATTCATCGACAATCATGGCTCTAGCGTCTTTTGAACCATAATGCAACAATTTAATTAATAAATATTTACCATATGCAGAAGTGGCCAATTGATAGAATGAACCTTTTAACGCTTCAACAATTCTATCTCTTCTTTCTTTGCTTGAATACTTGACTAGTGTTTGTACAACACGAGAAGCATCATGTTTCAAAACCAAATCATTAATACAGTCTTTGGATAATTCCCAAATTTCATCACATAATTTATCACGCTGTTCCTTGGGGGGAGTTGGCTTGGTGACTCTTAATCTTTCCCATAAATTCTTGATTTTCTGAACTTGCAGACCTGATTTTCTTTGCAACTTACGTTCAAATAGTAATTTTCTTTGTTCTGCATGTTGCTCTGCTGATGTTTTCTTATTTGGATCGTTCGAAATTTCTGGATTTGCATCAGATCCGTCTTGATGTTCTTCCTCCTCTTCTTCCTGTTCCAGTTCGTCTAAATTATCTAATTCATTTTCATCGTAATTATCGTCTTCATTTATGTCTAATTCATCCTCATCGTCACTTTTGCCTTGATTTATATCCAATTCATCTTCTGAGGTAAATGAAATACCTTCTGATTGATCTAAGTCATCTTGAGATTCTTCGCTTAATTCATCTTCCGATGGTGGCGATGGAAGCTTCTTGGAAGCAAATTTTACTTTCTTAACTGATCTGTTTTCTTTCTCAGCCGAACGTTTCACTCCTTTAGCCTTGTTACCCATTATATACTGGAGGTTTAAATTTATAAGTAGATATCAGACACTGATAAAAATTATACAAAGAAAAAAATTACTTTAAACTCATCGCAACAGTGGTCACGTGCAGCTTTTCTCCAAATGTTTTTTTAGGTTGTTTTTTTCCCCCTTCATAGCATTCATGGAAATCAGCCATTCCCCACATCATCAACGATATATTAATCATGTTCAAAACACTAGTTAGAACAACGACCCCATTAGTGGCGTTTGGCGTAGGTCTTGTGTCATTTCCAAAGGACTGGCGAAAGGGTCAATTCAATGATGATAAAAGGTTATTCCAAATAAACGAATCAGTCATTAAACAGATAGAGTCCACCGATGAATATAAGAGATTAAGTTCCAATCCTGAGTTAGAAAAATATACTTCAAGTAAATCATTCCCCGAACAGCATCACAATAACTATGTAAACACGGGGCTATTATTTGGTCCGGATTTGATGGAGATTGATCCTATTGTGTTCATAGATCCGAAAAAGGGCGAGCTAACTAGTTTTTATCACTTGGGAGATAAATTAATCAGCCAAGATGGTCAGATACATAATGGGATTGTATCAACAATATTAGACGAGGGGTTGTGTTCAGCTGGATTCCCGTTATTACCTTCAAAAAAAGGTGTAACTGCTTGTTTGCTGATTGATTTTAAGAATCAAGCACCTCCGCAAAGTACTGTGGTTTTACGTGCTAAAGTAAAATGTGCTAAAGGTAGAAAAGTTGTAATAGAAGGATATTTGGAAACCTTACCATTCAATAAGAACGAAAAGCCAATTCTAATTGCAGAATCCAATTGTATACTTGTAGAGCCAAAATGGTTTAAATATTTTTCATGGTTACAAATATAGTATCATTTCTTAGTGTTACACAATATAACAATAATAATAAAAGTGATAATTATTACTTACATAGGAACCAAGCTCTCTTGCAGTATAGTGTGTGTGTCGTTTCGCTTTTCTTCTTGTGTACCCTGATTCGATTGGAAAAATCAGAAAATATGGTCTGACCCTGTACAAGTAATGTAGTCTTTGATAATGACGTAACATCGAGAAATTTCCAATGGAAACATATGAAACACATACGTAATGACACCGGCATTGTAATAGTTAATGTGATTTGTGGTTGTTTCAAGCATTGTTTTGAGATTATTATTGCCGCAATGATTATGAGTAATGTTGCTAATTACGTGTGAAAACCATAGTAGCAATCGAGGATCTTTACACCACACTCAGTGTTACATCTATTATGATGAAAGCTTAATAAATAATAGCTCCAGAAGCTTCACAGTAGTAAGAACCTGAGACTGGATAATGACGAACGAGGTCACCGAAGTTTGCATCAAGGAGTGAATGTGGCTGTAGTCAAGTTGCTATTCTTGTAAACAAACAGACTCTTGGTAACGATAAAAGGTGTATAAATAGGAATCTAAATTCTCACTCCAGTTGATTATTTTAACCTCCATCTTCATTACATTAATCAAGTATTAATCTATAACAAACATGTCTGACGCTGGTAGAAAAAACATTGGTGACAAAATCGAATCTGCTGTTAAACCAGATTCTCAAAAGTCAACCCCAGAACAATTCAAAGATAAAGTTACTGACAAATTAGATAATGCTGCTGGTAAAGCTACTTCTGACAACAACAAGTCTTTCATCCAACAAGCTTCTGATGCTGTGTTTGGTAATAAGTAAGCTATTTAGCTATATTGTATTTAGCTATATTTTATTGCTCGTGAACCACTTTCGATTGATTTGATTTTGAATGGAGCAAAGAGTGATTTATTAGTTATAGTTTCTAATACATAAGAAGTATATCAATTGCAACCAAGATTTGTAGTTCAATACTGTAAAAGGTCAGTCCAACTAACTCTTGTGGACATGTCTGCTCATATTGGAACAGTGACTATCACAGGAGAGTGAGTGGTAGCATTGCAGTTTTTTTTGGTAGATCGCGTCTGTTCTTTAAACCTGCGCGTACATACAAACAAGGAATAATTTCTGTACTTTGATCGTTTTCTAGCTTTAACCAAAACTCTTAATGACAGTTTCTCCAAATCTGGCCGAGCAAGCATATCTCGATTTATGTCAACGAATCATTACAGAAGGTGAACATCGTCCCGACAGAACGGGAACAGGAACAAAATCACTATTTGCTCCACCGCAGCTCAGATTTGATTTATCCAATGACACATTTCCACTATTGACCACAAAAAAAGTGTTTTCGAAAGGCATAATCCACGAACTATTATGGTTCATAGCTGGTTCCACAGATGCAAAATTGTTAAGTGAAAAGGGTGTCAAAATCTGGGAAGGAAACGGGTCGAGAGAATATTTGAATAAATTAGGATTGACTCATCGTAGAGAAGGAGACTTGGGACCAGTCTATGGATTTCAGTGGAGACATTTCGGCGCTGAATATAAAGACTGTGACACGGATTATTCAGGTCAGGGGTTTGATCAGTTACAAGATATAATAAAGAAATTGAAAACCAATCCTCACGATAGAAGAATTATCTTATCTGCTTGGAATCCTCCTGATTTTGGTAAGATGGCGTTACCTCCATGTCATGTATTTTGTCAATTCTATGTGAATTTCCCATCTGACACTCCTGACTCAAATACACCTAAACAAGCAAGAAGTTTAGGTAAACCTAGATTATCCTGCTTATTGTATCAAAGATCTTGCGATATGGGATTGGGTGTTCCATTCAATATTGCTTCATATGCCTTATTGACCAAAATGATTGCGCATGTTGTTGACATGGATTGTGGAGAGTTTATTCACACTATGGGTGATGCCCATGTTTACTTGGATCATGTAGATGCTTTAAAAGAACAATTCGAAAGAGAGCCTAGAGAATTTCCTAAATTGGTCATTAAGGAAGAAAGAAAGGATGAAATTACATCAATTGATGATTTCAAGTTTGAAGATTTCGAAATAGTCGGATACGATCCATATCCTGCAATTAAAATGAAAATGAGTGTATAGAAGAAACCAATGTGTATTTTTAGCTAATAGATGTGTATCTACGATTTCTAGCCCGTTTTACCGGTTTATTTTTTTCGTCTTGAAAATCAAATATTGATAAATCGTTTTTATCAACAGGCGACGAAGAGTTTATAGATTGACGTTTAAGCTTTGTAGATTCTGCTTTTGAAATTGTGGTGTTGGTTATGGTAGCTAATGGTTTTCTTTTGATCTTAGCTGATTCAGTTGAATATTCCGATTTTCTTTTTTTGGAATCAACTGTATAATTGATCAATACGTTTTCCCCCACTGCATCCATCATTTTAACTGACTCCCTTCTCATTTTAGCACGCATTGAAATAGGCTTATAGCTTATCTCTTTCTTAGCTCTTGCTGATCGTCTAGATCCTAGATCGCCGTCCATGGAGGATGGTCGGGACGTACTATCAGATTCATGCTTGGGTGGTTCTCTAACCGCTACAGCTTCAGGAGTATTTGATTTCACTGTAGAATTTTTTGTGGCTCTCCTTGTTGTATCTTCTATTTTCTTTTCTTGTTGAACTACAGCTTCATCTGTTTCCTTTTCCTGTCGCTTGATTGAAATTTCTAATTCCTTCTTGTTTTGTTGGGTATCCTTCACTCTTTGTTTCTTACTGAAAGTATTGTCCATTCTCTTTTTTCCTTGACGTTTGACCGCTTGTGTTTTTTTGTTTCCTTGATGCTGAGTAGGTCGAACTTCAATATTTTCCAATTGCTTTATGAACTGAACTTCTTCTACCTCGCGTTCTGCAGATTCAACATTTCTGTTTTCTGGCAACGTAGCTTTGGCTTTCTCAACTTCCATCTTGCAAGGTTCATTCAGTAAACCAGCTACCTCATTATATTCACTAAGCAAGTCTGTTTCCTTCTCTGTATCAAAGTAATCAAGATCTACTTTAATATCTCCCTCTTTATCGGCAGCTATCATATCTGTATCCTCTTGACTATTATTCTTCGCTTTATTGTTGTTCTTTGCCTCCTCTTTATATTCTTCCAAACCAATCAAATCCTCAGAATCCAGCTGTTCTAATATCGTCGAAAACTTGTCTATTAAGTTATCTGCATTCTTTTTGAAATATTGAGGTATGCCATAATGACTGTCACCAATCTCAAACGCCGGCAAGGAAGCACCTTCCAGAGTGGACGATTTGGGCCTCTTCAAGGCATCCAACTGTACATTCTCACCCATCCCATTTGCCGCTCTTATTCTTTGGATATTGTGCAATACTGAATTAAAACTGTACAACAAGCTTGATTCAATAGATGAAATTACTTCATGGGTGCTGTTGTTCCCGCTTCGAAGTCGTAATACCTCATTATTCAATTCAATTACCTTATTCTCCAATTCGGTGATTCTAAGTGAATATAAGGAATTTCTTTTGGCTAAGATCCTATTCTGATCAATATATTTTTGCACTAGATTCTCGTCCTCAGAACAATTCTGTGTGCTTGAGTCACCGTGAGAGGAGCTTGAAGCTTGAAAAGGTTGCACTTGTAACGAAGAGCCTCGCGAACTAGTTGAACTTGGAAGTTCTGACTTTCTTGCCATCGGGAATTGTATTTTATGAGGCCAATTAGATTTGATTAACAATAGTTATACAACACTGTTTTGATAAGTTCAGAATGTAAACAAAAAAAAAGAAAGCAAAATCAAAACACCTTACATCGATATCAACTCTACATAATACAAACTCACTTCTTACCAAACCACAACTAATGCTGAAGAATAACGCTATATACCTGAAAATAGCTGAAAAAAGAGCCAACCTCGAACTCCTAAGAGAGTTCAAGGCCCTAACTGATGAGCTAGCTACCGAGTTGGAATCCATTGGCGAAAAGCTAAATACAATGAAGGACGGGACGTCATCAGTGGCATTAATTTTAGCAAACTGGCAAAGTGTAATACAGTCTATATCTCTCGCGAGTCTAGGTTTGCTCAAACAAACAGATAAAGAGTATCCGGAGCCATTAGTTAGAATACGATTAGACAAAGATAAAGAAGAAGAAGAAAACGAAGGGTAATTTGGAGATATACCATTGGAATTGTTTGTTTTATTCATGAAAAAGCAAGCCTAAACTTTTATTCAGGTCCGTTAGAGAAATAAATGAGGAACGACAGGAGTGACAAAAAGGCAACTACGAAAATGTATTTATCTATAAATGTTTCACTTCTTCTTTTACTGCTTCAATCCATATTTTGAATTTTTCGTTTCCAAGATTCTTTATTAATTGTTTTAACAAAGATTCATTGAATTCTTTTATTGAAATATCATCTTCATACTCTTCATCAAGATACGGATGCAGTACTAATTCTTCTAGTTTACTCATTGCTTTCAGATTCAGCTTTAATGTTGTGAATAATGCACTTTGATGAGCTTTCATTTTGATTGTTTCATCACTGCTGGTATCTAAGTATATTCCTTCATCCCCTATAGTCAATAAACGTAATAGTATTACAGTCGTATAATAATCAACAGTACTCTCATTGAAAAATGTCTGAGCAACCTGCAACGCGTATGCAAAACCTAACTTGTTGATCATATTTGGTTTTATTGTAGTCAACAAATTAATTAATTCATTTTCAGTCAATTGTAAATTTTCGATAAATCGATTAAAATATCCATCAACAAGACTTTGAATGAACGATTTCTCAATTTTACGATTCAAAAAATTTGAAATGAAAAAAGAATCTTTAATCGCTTCTAATCTGCCATTATCACAAACAGCATTTCTAACTAAATTTTGATATTTTATCATCATCAATTCGTTATCGATATCCTTGACTGTATTTTGACCAGCGGCAATACTTGATAATTTAGCAATGGAATACTTGATTTGTTGATTCTCTAAATTATCAACAGTTTGAGCAGCTTTAATCAACGTGCCTGAAGCATTTGCAAAGTCTTTATCTAATAAAAATCTAATCCATGATACTTTAGCTGTCTTTTTAGGATTCTCATTAAAATATCGTAACAAATAATGCTTATAATTTGTAAAATCTAACAATAATGCTTGGATCTTATCTTTCTTTAAGTAATAATCATAAACACTCGATGCAAAAGCGTATTGGAAAATTTCGAAGTATTTCCCATAATTTAACTGATCAACGGGTACTGTTTCTCTCTCGATATCTAATATTTTGGCTAATGATGCAAAATCGCGATATTTTTCGGTAATTTCAATAGCTTCTTTAGTTAAACCCAAATTCAACAATACATCAATCCAGTTTTTCTTCTGTTTATTATACCAACCCAAATAATCTTTAAGAAGGTTTCCGGTTTCATCAGATTGTGTTTTCATGTATGAAATTGCACTGTTGACAAAATAGTACAAGACCTGAACCAAATGAAAGGCATCTTCTTTAGAATTATCTTCATTATTAACGAAATTCTGTGTAAATATCTCTTCTACTCTTGGAATTAAATTTGTATCAAAGACCCACGATTTATTAATATCATGAATATATTTGATATCATTTACATAAATTCCATCGTATAATGTACTAACAACTAATGGAACTACTGGTAAACCATTTTGCATTAATTTTTCAATGAAGGACGTAAGTACTTGGTTAATGTCTTTAATTTCACGTGAGAAAAATTCTCTCAAATCAACTCTAATCTCTTGTAATACACCCTTTAATTTGCTATCATTATCAACAATTTTCCATAAATTGAGTGCGGCGTTAGATTTTTCTAAATACTCAACAATTCTAGGAATTATATGAATATCTGGAAAATTTCTTTGACAATATTCAATAAGCTCTTTATATAAGGTTACTTTTAGACTAGTCAAATCTGCTATTGATGGAAGTACTTTTGGTAAGTAAGGAGATGTTGAAGTTAAAACCTCATCCATTAAAAGTTCAATTGCATTTAAAATAACTGAGTTATCGAATTTTTTTGATAGATCAAAATCAATTTCCTGTGTTTTTGAATAGAATATTCCCTGTTCAATGTGTGATTTGACGATTAAAGTTGGATCATTTATTTCTTCCACATCTTCGATAGCTTCCGGGAACTTTTCTAATCTTAAAACTCCAAAATTTTTTGTAATTAATATAACTGCTGGGTTTGAATATGAAGACTGGTTTTCATATCCACTTCCAATTATCTCTACTGATGATTTCAATTTAACCACATCTTCCCATCTTGGTCTATAATAGGTGAAGGTATTTTTCGATTCTATGTATGAAGTGTTTAAATCTGTAATGATAATTGAGTTATCGATGATGACAAAAGCTGTATTTCCAGGATTTGGTAAATAAAGTTTTGGCTTAGACGTTGGTAAACCTGCAGTTTTTAATTTATGTGATCCATATAACAATACTCCAGATTTATCAATTTTTAAAGTTATTAGTAATAAATCCTTACCATTTACGTGACAAAGCCCCAAATAGTAGTTATTGTCATTCAATGGCCAAACATCCAAGAATTTGACAATATTATTAGATCCAGGATATCCATCAATATCAATATGTATGTTTTGTTTGAATGAATTTCTTTTATCAATATAGGGAGATACATTGGCGGAAAGTAGATTATAAGTGACCAAATGAAAAGTCCCCAGAGAGTCTAGTATAATTATTTCTTGGATTGTACCATGATTACTTGTATTTCCCGATCTTATTGCAACTATTTCGATATCACTAGGTGTAAAAAAACTCAGTAAAAAACTATTTGATTTGGATAATATTTCCATTGTAGATAAATGTGGCTTGCTTTTAAAATCCCTGAGTGAAATCAAAATGCATCTTTTCCATGAAGTCGCAACGACTATCCCTGAGGGTTCGATATTTTCAGCTAATGTGATATGTTCTCCTTTTCCTAATGCTATTTGTGATTCCAAGGATTTATCATTGATCAATCCCAATGTGGGCGCATGTTGGACACTCTCATAAAACTTTATTAACCCAGAAATAGAATCTACTATGACTAAACCAGGATCTTGTCCAGTACCACTGGATGGTTTTGTTAAAATTGCCAATGGTAATTGGAATTTTGAATTGTCAATCGGAAAATTGATAGCTAATGGAGTCGAGTCAATTGATTTATAACCCCAAACATAAATGGTGTCTTTATGTATTACGAGCGAATAGTTTGACTCTGAGTCTGAGTAGGCATTAGAAAAGTTTGATTGTGTTTTGAAAACTGATGGTAATGCAGGTAATCTTGACATACAATAATGTTTATTCTTTGTCAATTCATGTACATTCGGTAATGAGGATGATGGAGAATGAGTAGTAGCAAATGTAGCCTTACTACGCGCTTTAAAAATGGAAGTCATTCGATGGAGAATTAGTTGCTTGGACGGTTGGTTGCTTGATTCTTTAGTTGATGTTAAACAAGAGGTGAATATTTTTTTTTTCGATGTTTGTTTCCCTTTGCGATTTATCAACACTTTGGTACAAATAAACATTAGAAACTATTGATTGATTTATACGAGTACACAGTTTACTTCTACTACTATACTTTTTGTCTTTTACTTGCTGGCTCTTTTTCTTCTTCTTCTTCGTCTTCTTCTTCTCCGTCTTGGTCTATGTCATTGCCAAAGTATTCCTCATCTGAAACATATACGTCGTCATCCTCATCTTCACTTATTTGATCATATTTTTCTTTCAACCCTTTCACTTTTCTTGTTTGCAATTTACCCAAGTCTTGTTTGCCAACATGGATTTGAGCAACTTTGTCACCCATGAAATCGGTGGAAACATTCTTCTTTTCTTTGGCCTGCAACTGCTTAGGTTTCTTGTGCGCTTCTTTTTCAACATCGGGAACTGGGGTGATTCTTCTGCCTATTTTGAAATCAAATCTTGGTCCAATTTCATCTAATTCAACTCTCGGCAATTTTTGTCCCGATCTGAACGTTTTCAATTTATATACCCTGAAATGAACCAATGGTAAATTTTTGTCATTATTTAAATCTTCCAACTCTCCTACGGACAAAGATATAACGTACTGTAATCCTGCAAGGTCTTGTAAATCTGTTTCTTCTCCACGATAAAAATCCAAAAAGTATGATTTAATTTGTTGATATACGGGATGGGTATCAAAAGCTGGGCCATTGAATACAAACATTGGCTTTAAGCCGATTGTGAAGGTTAATTTCTTGAAATCTTGTAACGATCTATAATTTTGTTGTATTGATAATTCAATCATATCATAAACCTTATGATTAAAATAACGACTAAATATTAAAGTATTTGGTCTTTTCTTATTATGCGATGAGAATACAATTAGACTTGAATCATTCTTTTCGGCAAAAAATTCCAATTCACTAGCGTCTTCAAAGGGTCTAATTTCGTTCTTTTTAGAAAATTTTTTAGCAAATGGTTTTTTAAGTGCCATTAAATCACACATTGCCTCATGTAATAACTTGTTTCCTGTTGATCCAGGGACAAATAACGCTGATTTGGTATTTTCCACTAGCTTTGCCTCCTTCTTGGCTAACGCTCTTTTAGAACGAGCATTCTTTGGTTTTATCGTTCTGATCATGGTGGTATCAGTGTTACTGTACTGGACAAGAGAGATTGTATTAAGATGATAGTGAAAAAAAAAGTCCACTACTGCGGTTTTCGCCTGTAAATTTTCACCAGATGAGCATCAGCATTTCCACCAAAAAGAGTATGTTCTGCGGCTGCTCCCCATTAGACACTTTATACACCACAACAAGATATAAAGAAATAGTCTAGGTTATGGTTGCAACTGCCAAACATTTACAGTTTATTTCCTTTTGAAACCTCTACATCTTGGCTCTAAATTCAAATAAAAGACAATCATTATTAAATTATATATATATATTTATATATATATAGCAAATACATAACATTCAATCTCTTTAAATTGGTTTTATAGAACAGGTAGTGGAAAACAAAAAATCAAGCAACTTCAACTTGTGCTCAAACTGAATCTTTATCATCTCGCCAATAATCTCACAACAATACAATGCCGGCAAACGCAGCAGCGACAGCACCGAATACATTCGCATTTGAAGCCACACCGCCAGCTCTATGAGTCGTAGTTGTGGTTTCATTTGTTTCATTCGTTTGGTTTTTTGACGTAGCAGCGTGTATCAATGAAGTTGCGGTTAATACCATAATTATCGATTTAAATTGCATCTTTGACTGGTGAAAAGAAAAGAATCAAGAATAAGAAAGAATGAAGGAAGGAAGCAACAAAAAAATTAGTAGACTATGTTACTACAGGGAAATAAAAGGGGTTATATATAGTCGAAAGGTGTTGTTTCCTGAACCTGAAGTTTTTGGTATGTTCAAATCATGTACTATAAAAACCATGTCTGATATTATTCTTCTACCACTCTGCATCACAATGAAATAAACTAACATAACATAATTGGAAATAAAATAAAATAAACACAGTTCGCAAACATATACATACAAAAAAAGTTATAATTAGTATCCCACAGCCTTTGCCTTATTTCTTCAAAGGGACGCATCTCTTTCGGTCAATGTACGTGTGGTCATACGCAGGTCCGACATTGTTTTATTCAAAGAGGGCTGCGGTATAGCATTGCAAGTGTGTAATTATAGAAACTAGTACTTTCCTTAGATTGTCTAGGGGGTCACAGGAAGAGTGAACACGGCCGCCTTATCACTCATCTGCACTGCTAATTTTCAGTTACTTTCCAGGGAACCCCACTCCGCTGCTCCCCCTTTATTGTTAAGTTTGTTGCCATACTATCATGTCCGGCAATGCAGGAATCATCTCGCGGCTGTATGTTGAAGCGTGTGTGTGCTTCTCTGACTGTGTGTATGGTCGGTTATGGCAGTGCTCAAAGTGGAAGAATTTTAGCATAAACAGGTATCCAAGCCACCGTAAATGAACAAAAATGTCAATCTGCAACAACAAACAGGAATTAACCTCGCCAGGAAAGTGATGTATTTGCAACCTAAATTTAAACTGACTACGCATGTGTAGACTGTGCTTACACAAATAATACAAAGCCATCTGCTGTTTTTTTTTTTTGCAGCACTTAGTACGTACCGCAACTCTGGCACCTTGCTTTGTATAACTCACATGTTAATTGTGATAGGTATACGTACACATTGTCGCCATCAAGCCAGCAACTGTGCACAATACAGTACTTCACCTCAACCATCTTAAAAAATTCTATCTCGGTAATACATCAAGTTCCAGGAACCACTAGACACAGTCACACTGCCATTTTTTTACATGTCCCTTTTCCTTTCTACTTTCGCCAAATACCATGTTACGACTCAGTAAGAACCAAGTGTAGCAGCTATCCCAACAATGCCTCCAAACGCATTGCAGAGAACTCAAACGACATTTGTAGGTACTATATTTATTCGGAGCAACATTTTACATCTCGTTCGCGCGCCGCCAGGCGGACACACGTTCATGCGAGCTAGTTTGAGGATAACTGAACTGAACGAAACTATTGTGTTTTTTTTTCATACTTGTCCTTCCTTGGGTTCCTTTTACAATATAACACTGCTTATTTGTTATTTACTCCTCCGGTTCTCCCTTTTGATCCATTGTTCGCTGCTTTATGAGAGGAAGATAAGGCGCTTTTCAGGTAATTACAAATACGAGGAATCAATCTAGCTAAAAAAATCTATTAATACGTACAGAATCTAATTTCAAGCAATCGAATATTGCTTCAGCAATGCCACCAACTTTTCAACCCTACTTCCATAGTCTCTCTTTGTTTCGTCGTTAAATATTAAATTCATAAAATAATCCGGCCGTAAGCCTTTACCTAATTTACTTCCATCTGTTCTATCATATTCTTTCAATAGTATCCTCAATTTTGACAAATCTCCATCTAGTATATAATATAATTCTTGTTGGTGATATTTTGTAAAATTCATTGTTGTTATCCATTCTTTAAATAAGGGAGTTGATTGTAATAACTTTACATGATCATTTTGGGAAAGCTTATTCAACTGTAGTAGTTCCAAATTTCCTACTTCGCGTTTTTGTTTTTGTTTTTGGTCTTTGAGCCATTGTTCAGGTTTGTTTATATAATCAAGAATAACTTGAGTGTTGAACCAAATTCTAAAATTATTAAAATATGTATAATCACGATGGTTTTTTTTAGTTAAAGCCTTTAAATTGTATTCATCATTTAAAATCATTATAAAATTTTGAGGAACATAACTCAATTGATTTTCGACAACTGTGGAAATTAATGGCGATAATTCATCATATGAACTGAAATGGTTATTTCTGCAATTGTATAATTTTAATTGTTGATTTTTTAAACTATTAACCTTTGAATCTTCATCATCTGTTTTAGAAGCTGCTGCTTTTTCAACAATTGCTCTCTTTTTCGGATCCATTTCAAGAATATTATTATATCTATCTGGTGACGAAGAATCAGTTAATGCTAATCCAGTAATATCAATATATAATCCAGTATCAATATCAATAAACCTGGCATCAATATTATTATTTCCATTGCCTTTTGTACGATGAGTTATTGAAGATCCAATATCAATAAAATATCTACCCATACCATCGAATTTTCCTTTCTTATCACCAACATTTTCAATAACTAAAGACTGATTATAATAACGACCCAATTTATACAATTCAGAAATGGGGACCTGAACATCGATATCAGTGTCCCAAGGAAAAGCAATACCATTCCAATACCAAGATAATAGTGAGCCATGGGCAATCCAAGTTATAATGCCATGTTTTCTAGCAAAATTTAAGTAATTTTTAACTAATCTATGTAAAACTATTGCTTGTTCATCTTTACCCACAGTGATTCCATTGAAAAATCTCCAGTCATAATGTTCACCTTGCCAATCATTTGTAATTGATTTTAATAATGTAGCTTCTGAAAAATACTTTGGTGGATCATCACAATTGTGACTAAATGTTATTGAATCAAGATAATGTTTGTCCATATTGGATAAATTTGGGGTTTTCTCAAGTTCTTTAATGACGGCTACAGGATTTATATCAAATGAAGCTTCAGGTATCTTTATTAGTTGATCCAGCAATTCTTTAAAATTGTCCGATGGTGGTGATTTTTTAATTAATGAATTAAAACTCGATAAAACATTAATTTCCTTTGGATACGACAATTCTTTTATCATACTATTATAAAGTATTGAGTTATTTATATTATTTTGGTTATAGTTATCAACATCAATTTGATACGAGGCCCCTTGACCTTTATTAGCTAAGAATATTAGTTTTCTTGGAGACGGCGCAGAAGTGAATAAGTAAGATTTTCCTAATAGATGTCTATTGGAAATAGTTTGTGGACCTGTTGGTTGAGTAATATTATAACCAAGCAAAGAATTTGGATTAAATTGGCAATAACTTTCAATATCTAAAACTTGAGAATCTTTAATCAAATCCTGATTTTTAGAAATATCAAACATTGATGTACAAACATCACTTTTCTTTGGATTTAAAATATATTTATCGAGTATGGAAAGATCAACCCAATCTGACCAGTGAAATGGCAATTTGAATGATTTTCCATTATTTCGTTTTAATTGAATATATTGATAATAAATTCCCAAAGTAAATCTTGGATCGAAGGGTTGTATTACAGGTTTGAACTCTTTCATGTTTATATAATATGAAGGTAGTTTAATTGATAAAGGTAAATTATGTAGAACTTTATCATTTATATTCCATAATTCATTATATTCATCATCAATTAGTTTTTTCTGTTTTACGGATTCCACCTGACTTAAAAATTGTCGATTTGAATCTAACTCATAATCTGTAGTTATAAGATTGAATTTCCATTTATTGAATTGATGTTTTAGATTTTGATTTAATTGCAATTTGTATTGTTGTATATGAGGTTTTGTTAACAATGAGTATAAAGATAGAAAGATTGTATAAAAAACGGCTATTAGTAAAGCCAGCTTAACAACGAATCTTCTTGAAGAAAGTTTATATAGTTTTATCATGGGGTTATTCTATGGGGTGTTATATAATATGAAAAGTAGTAAGAAACAACCAACCGGATGTGAGTTGTAGATGTCGAGTATGTATATATGTTTATATATAAATACTCGAAGTTGTTAAGATGGAGGATTCAAAATAGTATGAAGAAGTTGATGGCTAAGATCTAATTAAAACCTTGGCGGTTACTAGCCTTTGTGCAGACGTGAATTCGAGAAAACACTTGAAGTGGTAGTGGTGGTAGTAGCCACTAGATGACAAATAACGAAAGAATGAATTTGAACGGAGAATGAAGTTGTGTTTGTTGTATTTAGTGGTACAGGATTTGATTTCTTGAAACTGAAATGATGAGAGAAAGAGGCAGTTCGATTATAATATATGAAGTGTAAGGTAGTGTGATATAATGGTCTAAGATGGAATAATATAATAAACTTTGGTATTTATATAATACTTCTTGGCGGTTATCATTTGCAATAATAATGTAATAATTCAGTAGGGCGCAAATATCGTTAAAGTCCTGTGAAGTCACATGACTCCTGGCACTAATCTTCGTCTGACCATTAATCGCTTCTATGTATATCAATCCAGTTTGACTTTCAAAACCGGTGATACTCGCCATTTATTGGATGTACGGTATCCGCAGCCAAACGCCTCAGCAGTATACTCTCATATATGTCTTCTTTATTTCTCCACCTAGTTTTTATCGTCACATCGCCCAACTGAACCCCCCATATGTACATGTAGTAATAAGAACTGAAAAAAAACTGCAAAGGATAAAACAGATGATACCAAGAATACGAAGATTTGCAAAAGTTCTACACGGTCCGCATATGCATAAGTAATATAATATAACCATAAATGTGGGTTTACAAATGCATTCCACAAACAGTTTAAGTCGCCATTTGTTTGCTTATAATAAATCCGAGGAACAACTTCGGATCGATTTCCGTATGAACCAACGAAGTAACCGATCAACAAGCAGAGTTAATCAATTAATTGTTCAACCGCACATAAAAAAAAGTCCATTTCTATGACCATTAATATTATTATATTATTTTCATTCTTTGTGCCTCCGCGCCTCAAATCCCCTGTCAATGGGGAACCAATTGAGTTTCGGCACTTAGCCTTCACTTACGTGTTACACGGTGAAATGCATACATACTTCATTTTCGTATCAATCTTGAGAGAAGCTTAGAACGGTAAGTTTGCTACTGATTCATAGTTGTGGAGGCCGTTGCTCAACTAATTCGTCCAGAATAAAAAGAGAACATGTCATCTTAGCATTTACTTGTACTTGCTCACGCGCCACCTGCTTTTTAAATCTTTGTTGTGTGTCATTTTTGTTTTGGGTTTTGTGCGGAAAAAAAAAGAAAAAAAACATACACAAAACCAGAAGCAAAAAAATAATATCCGTGAGAGTAACATTATCCGATTTCACTTGTGACTAGAGATCATTCAACTGTGACTTGCCCATCTAATTCAAGGTTAGTATCCCTTGAATACTACTTTCTGTTTGTCTGTTCAGCATAAATCTTTTTAGAAATTTCATCGGGTCAGTAGCATTATTTTTGAAGCTGTATGTGTTCTTTTCTATTTATTAGGTATCGGTCAGGTTTCTACACCCACTCTTGAAGATTTATTCCAGAAGTACTTTATATTGTTATAGTGCTGAGGCATTAGACATGTAAAATACATGAATACTTTAAAAATCCTGATGCACTCTAGTATGGTCTAATCTTATCTGATCTGATCTGATCTCTTTTTGAGTCGATAAAACACTTTCGCAGTTGAATATTTCCGTCCATTTTTAACTACACTTCAATTTCTTTAATCAATACTCCCTCCTCGCACTGCGATAAACTACCCAATATCTTAACACTCTCATTGCGTTCATCTACCTCATCATTATACCTTCCTTGATTATTAAACTCTAATATACAACTACTGCCGCCATATACTATGTCTTGCTCTTTTCCAACACGATTGCAACATATAACATTGACCTTCTCGTCTCTGGACCACCATTTTGGCATAAAACTATGTTCATGCGACAAAAATGGGAAAAACCTCAATATCCAGTAATTCATTGTTGATTGACACGCCTCATTCTTTAACTTGACATCTTGTGCCAATCTGATTCTCGTCGATAACTCCTCCTCTTTATTAACAACCGAAGGACTTTCCGGCGAGAGCCAAGCCATGGGACAAATGATCAACCTGCACTTCTGCATATAACTAGCCCCGCTGAACTCAAATTCGTTGAACGGGGCCTCGAATTTGTACGGGTTCAAGTCCATGCAAATACCAAAATTGGTCTTTATGCCTCTCTCTGTTCCATTGTGGCCATCTCTAAATATTAAATCTATAGCAGAGAATAAAGTTCCTTCCCTGTCGGGATTCTCATTACACCCCCATTTTTCGTCTGTTTCGTACAAAAAGGTCTTTCGGTAGTTATATTGTAATTCTCCTCGCGGATCGAATACGGCACAACTATTGTAGATCTTATCGTTGTATAATTCGGGGTACCCCATGATTGTAAAACATTTATACTTCAAACTCAACTCGTTGGCTAGTTTCAAGGAAGGGCCGTATTTACTCGTTGATTCCAAGTAGGGCGTGATTGATGCCGAGTTGGCGAAATTGTATCCTGTAATGGCTAATTCTGGAAAGATTAACAAATCCAATGATGATGATGACGAAAGTGACAATGCAGTGAATTTAGATAGTAATCTATAAACTCTTGTGATATTGACCTGCGGTTTCCCTAGTATTGGGTTCAATTGAACTACTGCTACTTTAAGTTTCATATTGGCAGTTTTGAAGTTGAGCGCTTTAAAAGCCTTCACCTTTGGTCAAGTCTCAAGTCTAGTTCGGGTTTTAATACTTAGTTTTTTGGTTTACTGAGTTTGCAGGTAATTGAGCCAAAGTACACACACAGACTTCACTAATAAAGACATACAAAACATATTCAGTCACATCAATCACTAATTTCCTTACAATCCCTACTTACGGAAATGAGTTCAATATAAACAATGCTTCAACCAGTTCGATGGAACCCGCAGAAAAACGTGAAAGAAGGAAAAAAACTGAGAACAAAAATATTTATGACTTTGAAAGTGACGTCAATAATAAGATAACCTGTAGTTGTAGGTTTAATTGGTACATTAACTAACTAAAGAAAGTGTCTGTTTTCAATTAGTCAATGGTATCAAAAGTGAAAGCAATTGGAATTTACCTAGTTTTTTTAGTCAGTTTTGTACAAAATTTCAGATATTCCACTTGATCCAATACCAACGAAAAACGAAAGAGATACGTGAAAAAATGTGAGCTACTTTCACATAATCTGCCTCTTTCGAATTATAAGAAATTCTTGGTTTGTATATACCCAGTATTGTAAAAAGCCTTGGTGGTTGATTTCTCGTATCATCTACCAGATGTCGTGTGTGGTAGGGACACTTTTTTTTAGACGCACAATCTTGTGTTACAGTGTTTTGTAAGCCGAAGGGAAATGGGCATCGTGCACAAAGGATATTTTGTACCTGTAGATTGCGTTAGTTGCATTTGCATTTGTAACCCTTCTGCTTGGTACATCCGATGTACATACTTTCAAACCCCTCTAGATTTTGAGCCTTGTAACGAAAGAGTGCTTCAAAAGCAAGAATCTCGATCTGGCGATATTATTATAGTTGTTATGATTGCCATTGTAGTACGAATGTTACTTTGCATGGCTTAGAGGTTTACAATTACGAGTTTTTAATTATTCGAATGCCGTTGCCAATTGCCGATTGCCATGTAATAGTAACGCAGTAAGAAATAAATAGCCGTCTTCTGCATGTAATAGTTGCTATCGTACTGGAAGTGGGAGAAGTGATTCAGATACACCAGTATAAATACAAGCGTAAACACCGATGCAAATTTAACTGCGGTCGCACCCGCACCTGCAACCGCGACAGCAATTGCAACTGCAACTACAACAACACTGAATCTAGATTCTTTCCCATTATATCATCATACATAGATCCCATTTAAGTTGCTTTGCCACACTACCATTAAGAAAATCTAAGCTATAAGCTTTTACTCTAGATTAAGCTACAAACCCTCGATTAGTACCACAAGCAACCAACCAAACATCAATTTCTACTACTATTAACACTACAACTACAGCTACCACCTGGACTACTATCACTCTTCGCTACTACTAACAGAAGTGTCCTCGTTTTTACGGCCAACGCTTGACACTCATTCAAACCATCATCAACAATCTATTGCATTAAAGACTCACAAAATGAAGTTTACGATGAGACGATCTAGAGCCATACTATTATTTATCATAATACTTTTGTTGCATATCATTATACTATCATTAATCAATATAGGGTCGATCAAAAATTATATAATAAACAATATTAGTATTCCGAATATACGAGAATTGTTATCTTCAGTAACTAATCGAGAATCGAATGAATTTGATAACAAAGTATTGAAATCGTTAGAGCATGATTTACAACAAGAAGGAGAAAACCAACAACAATCGATAGAAACTAGATTCAAAGAGTTGGATTTCGGTATCAATGAGAATTTCAATGTAATAAATGTTCCAGATGTTCTGGAAATACCCGATTTTCAATCATTTGACCCAAGATTCACATTTGGCTTGATATTGAAATATGTGAATCAAAACTATAATAATGAGAAAAATGGCGGTGTACCTTTCGAGATACCCGCTTTTCATTATAGCGATTATACCGATATGTCAGTATTAGAACATTCCCTTTTCAAGATTGATAAAGACGATTGCCAAATGTTTGATGTTACCAAAAAAGATTCAAAAGGTAATCTCCAAGATGATTTATTTCCAGTTGAAACCTATTGCATAAATGACTTTCAAATTGATGGAATATTAGCGCAGGAAGATAAATATGATGATAAAGAATTTATATCAAATTTAAAACGAATAAAGTTGCAAAAATTATCAACGGGATTCCATATTTTCAAATTCACAGGTCGAAATAAAAGAGAGAATAGGCCTCTTTTAGGCAGATCTTATCTATATGATTTCATGAGTTTACCATTATCAATAACCTTCTTATTACCAAATGATAAGTCATTACAACTAAACGTAAATAGAGATTCCAAAATCAAAATAAAAGATTCGGTTTTATTCCAGCAAGGCACCATTGACATAAAACAAGAGCTTTTGCAAATATCCAATAAATTGCCGGCAAATGACCTCAACCACAGTTTGCCATATGAAAAACATTTAAATCAGAATCAATTTATCGATAAAACATCTTCGAAAATTACTGAATTAGAGAATTCTGGCACTTTAAATCAAACTGATGTCAATTACTTAAATTCTCTAAAAGTTTCCAAGGCGGTTCCAAATCCACCAAAGTATTTTTGTGAAGCAAACATTATTAAAAATGAGAGAAATTATGGTATTGGCGGTCATTATGATTGGAGATTTATAAATGGTATCATAAATTCCACTCCAAAACAAGCAATTTCAATACATGGATTAATCAAGGCATTTTTGAAATTAACCAACAGCTATAATTTAAGCACTTGGATTGCACATGGTTCTTTATTATCTTGGTATTGGAATGGTTTGCAATTCCCATGGGATGGTGATGTTGATGTCCAAATGCCGATTGAAGATTTACATAGATTATCCCAATTATTTAATCAATCAATCATTGTCGATTTCGGAAATGATTTAAATCATGAAATCAGATACAATCGGTACTTCTTGGATTCTTCTACTTTTATATCACAAAGAACTAGAGGTAATGGAAATAATAATATCGATGCCAGATTTATTGATTTGGATACTGGCTTATATGTTGACATTACCGGTTTAGCATTGAGTGAAACCAATTCTCCGGCAAGGTATGACTATTTATTACAAGGCACAGTGTTGGAAAAGACTAGCAAAGATGCTACTATATCCCAATACCAGCGTAACGAGTATCTACAAGTGTATAATTGCCGAAACAATCATTTTTCCCGACTTGAAGGGTTATCGCCATTGCGCTTGACCATGGTTGAAGGAGAATTTGGATATGTTCCAGCAGAATTTGAACAAGCTTTGGTTTTAGAATATGGGGATAAGTCATTAATCAATACAAGCTTCAGAGGGTTTGTGTACTTGCCCAAATTAAGAATGTGGGTGTCCAAGGATTCAATTGTCAATTTCATGGTCAATGATGAACAAGCCAGACAGAAATTAATCAAAGATCAAACACCGATTGTCATAGGTTTAAACGACGATCAGTATATTAAGTATTTGCATCATGCTCAATCTTACTTGATTGAATTTTTAACCGTACATGAAGTAACTAGAATTCATCAACTAGAGCTTTTCAAGTTTTTCAAAGGACATTCAACAAAACTGATTTTCTTTGATGACCACAATGGGTTGCTTGATAAACGACGCATATTACGCCATGATTTTTTCACTGCGCTAGCAAAGGAAAAGAAATTAACGTTTAGTGGAGAACTAAACAGGTTCAGGAAACTGGTTGACGAGTATGACATGAATTTGCAGCAAAAAAAGAAGGAGATTGAGCAGGATCCATTAAATCACGATGATATTTCGACAGTGTCCGAGGAAGAAGCAAGGAAGCAATCGTTGCCAAAGGAACCAGATGTGGGAAACAAGCAGGACGAATCACAGCCAAAACCACAACAAGAGTTCCTGGAGAAAGAAGCAGGAGAGAAAAAGATTCCTGAACTATTGCAGTGGAATCAAAAGTGAAGCATCACACTGGTGAGTCGCTGTATAATGAGCTGAAGCACCTATAGTATGCATTTTATAGATTGAATGATAGATTTTAGATTTTTGTAGAACGTATTTGCTTTTATCAACGAGTTAACTTGTAGATCTCTTGCAAAGTTAGAGGCAAGCTGATTCATGAAGAAACGACGCGCCGCTAGACAAAGTCGTTGCGCACTATCTGATAATATGAATAGCGAGTTTCCAGGTCCCAAGGCTGTACCAATTACCTTTCCTACTTCATTTATTTTTCCATGTACCCAGGTTTAGTGCGGCTGCGGGACCGTACGCTGTAGTTGAGGGACATACAAGGGACTTTGCTCTCTGCAACTTGAGATACAAGGCAAGAACTGTCCACGCGGTGTCCCATTACATTTCAGAAGAGGAAGGCTTACAATATAGCCATTTTCCGGCAATACCACGGTATGCTTCTCACCGTAGTGAAAAGGAATGTATTTTGATGCTGAGCTAGCAGCTAAAATAGTGCAACTTTTTGATGCTGAATTGGTCTTTGAGGATCGTCGACTGCCTGATGCACCGTGTGATAGCAGCTGCTTGTATCTGTCGCACATGTAGAGTGGCTGCTCGGTTTGCCTCTTTATGTTGAAGCTTGTTCTAGCCTGGGGATCCTGGATAAGGGGAGTGATGTGTAGATGTGCATAAATTCAAAGCAATACAAGAGGCACTTGAACCCGGATGACTGCCTTGTTTTAGCTGAATGGTCCTGACGAACGACTTACAATTACGGCCTGTAGCTTCTGTTATACTTTTTGCAACCAAAATTGAAAATAGCTGACTTATGAGGCACAACTTAAGCAAACAGGTTAGCGAGATTAAATAATATTACTGAATTTATATAAATATCCGAAAGCACGTTATTACCGTTTAATCTGTGATATCAATTACCATAAATATGGATAGTGTAATATCATTCGCCTGGTCTGATCTTGTAATGACTAGCTGCATTCAATATTCGCCGTAATACACGACTTTCTATACACCCAATAAAATCACAACTAAAAAAAATGAACTGACTTTAAAGAGAGAAAGTGAGTTAGGAAAAAAAACAGAGAAGCTAAGCCCAAATCCATAATACAATACAACTATTCAATCATCGAGCCATGTTTAAGAGACAAGTACAATTGACGTTCCGCAGATTCCAACATCTTCACTACAAACCAACCAAGCACTTGACCGAGCAGGCATTCAAGCCCAACAAGAAGTTGGGGGACGAGTTCATGAAGAAGTACAATGAGAAGGTTGAGCACTCGGAATCCATCACCAAGTTGTGGCGTAAATTGACGTACTTGGTGGCTATACCTGCCGTCCTCTTGACTGCTATCCCGGTGGCCAAGGTTGAAATGGAGCACGCCAAGCATAGGGAACACCAGCGCCACATGTCTGATGACGAGTGGCCTCAACAATATGATTACCAGAATATCAGAAGCAAGCCATACTTCTGGGGCGATGGGGACAAGACCCTTTTCTGGAATTCCGATGTCAACAGACACGTCGTTAAGGAATAGAATGTAAGGTAGTGGTTTTTTTAGTTTAATGAAGTTTAAGAAGGTTGTTTTTGAGATTACTGTTTTGAATCCTATATATTCTTTATACGAGTACAATTAAATACAAGATATTTTTGAAATTGATTTATGATATTGTGTTTGATATTTGTAGAGACATGTAGTAACGCGGTCGAAGTTGTGAAATGATCAATACTATCGAGTAAAGATGAATGTATATTGTGTTTTTATGAAATAAAAACTATGCATACAACGTAAATTTACACCTAATACAACAAATAATTGTAGGCAACCAAACTAAAGACTCTCTCGTAAGTTAATATAAAGATTTGAACAAAGCATAACATCAGATTTAGAAATAAAGGTACAATTTTAAATAAATTCATAGTGTTGAAAAAATGTATAAATTATTTGTAGCAGCAATAGCAACTGAATTTTCTCTAGGATGCCAGGATAAATGAAGTATACTCTTCTTGAAATCAATTTCATCGAAGTCTCCTCCAAGGTTACTTCCTACACCGCTCATCATTCTACGTCTCATTGGATGTTGACCTGATTTTTTAGATTTAAAAGCCGATTTATCTGCTTGTAAAATAATTTCTTCTTGCTCATCATCATCTTCCAATTGAGAACTTGGCGAATTCTTGTTTGGTGGAGTTTCATTATCAGAACGTTCTTCATCTTCCTCTTCTTCGTCATCACCTTCTTCGTCATCTTCATCTTCATCATTTCCGTAATTTTTTCCTTTTTGCTTCTTTAAAGACTTAAATTTAGGTTTATCATTATTACCTCCCAGTACAGCATTTGGATAAATCATAAAATTATTATTATAAGAACCAGTCATTACTGATTTATTATCACCACCAAATTGAACTTCAAATTTATCAAAAATTGCATCGTTTTCATAGGTATCACATAATCTTTCTCTTAAATGTTCATGAACATGAATTGTCTTTATTGGTTTATTTTCCATTGCTAAATCCCATATTTTAACAGTCATATAATCACGAGATGCAATATATCTACCATCATGACTGAATTTTACATCAGAAATTGAGCTTGTAATTTCTGTGAAGAAATTATGGGACAGGGGATCCAAGTATTCTTCAAAAATTTTTGCGTGAGTATCACAGAGTGAATTCGCTCTCATATCCAGTAATTTTATAGTTCCCTTTGAAGATGAATACATGAATAAATTGCATTGTGATGGATGGAATTCTGCACTCGTAATAACCTCAGTTAATTCTTCCATATTTGCTGGTTTTATATCAACTATATTAAATGATTGATCGGCAATACCTAAATTCCATAAATTAATTCTTAGATCATCAGCTGAAAGATAGGTTTCTTGATCTGAATTTACCGATATTGAATTAATATGATAAGCGTGAGCATTTGAATAAATCTTTTTAGGTTGGGCAGAAATTAACTTATCATGTAATTGCAACTGCGGCAATTTCAATGAGGCTATTCCTAAAGTTGAACCAGTCATTGGTAAATGATTTAAGCCATTTAAATTATTTTGCGATACTAGTTTGATTTGTCTTTCTTGAATTTTCCATAATTTTATAGTTTTATCATTTGTTGACAATAAAAAGAGGGAATCATTACCACTTTTCAACCATTTTATTTTATTTATCTTTTCTTCGATTTCTAAGGACTTTAAATAATCAAATTCAGCATCATGACTTTGGAACTCAGTGAAGAATTTATATTCACAATTCTGTTTTTTCTTATTTTGATTTCTTTCAAATAAAACAACCCGTCCGCCCTTATCGCCAGTAGCTAAAAAATCGCCGGTATGATCAAATTCTACTGTTGAGATTATATCAGCTTCGGTGATGTTTTCAATATCCCCCTTATCTCCAAAACATTGTGAGAATTTCCAAGTTTCATTCATTGTCATTGTTTATTTGATTGATGTGTGAATAGTATATGTACTATGGAGTATATGAACGTGTGAATAAATATACGAAAGGACAGAAGAATGAATGTATGTATGAATGTATGAATGTATGTATGAATGAATGAATGAATGAAGGCGTTATGTTGCAAATGAACAGAAAACGGTCTATTTGGATAAGATGCAAGAATAGTGGACAGACTAGTTAGTTAGTGATTGAATTGAACTAAGTTGAATTGAATGTAATTGACTGTCGCTGCCAATGTCGTTCTTGAACTTTATTGCTGTAAATTGATAGTAATAGAACAATAAGAATGATGATGTACTGTTATATTTTTGTACAATTCTCAACTAAACAACTGGATGATTGAATTCGAAGAAAAAGTATTGAGGTGTGATTGAAAATGACCAAACTAATCAACAAGTTAAGTTAATATCCTTGGTAGATGTTAAAACAATCAAATAGATAAATAGTATACTATGGTATATTAGTATATTGTGTTATTATAGGTAAAAGATTTATTATGGTTGGAGAATAGCAAGTGGGTTGGTAGTAGTGGATAGGTTCAATTGACTTACACAACGCAACACCAGTACCAACACGACGACAGAAGTCAGGGCAAACATTGGACAGGTAATTTACTTTACTGCACAACAGAGAAAAAAAATTTTTGGCGATTTGTTTCACCAACGTCATTGCACTCACGAGGTACAATTCAAACTACCCATTCATTTTAGATGCAACTGAATCAAACTTTACTTTAATCAATCAATCAATCAATCAATCAACCAATCAACCAATCAATTAACCGCATGATTCTATATACAGCCCACACTACAAATCAAGATGATTACTCTAATTTCTTTCTGTTTTAGTTTGATGACAGACTGCTTGATTGTAATCGTTCATCCTTCTTGCTCCTGGCTCTTCCCATTGGGTTTACGTCGTATACTATGTCAAAGCTGACTTTGTATATCTTTCTCACCAAAATAACCTCTGCGTATTCTTTTCGTCCCGCCCTCTTTCTGGATGTAAAAATAGTTTTCGTGTTGCAAAAATGTATATTTGCTTGTTTGGGGGCCTACCGATGACTCTCCTTGTTGGATCGATTGGGCCCAATTACTTTGGCATATATATAATGTAGCTGACGGTTTCAAATCGATAAAGTAGAGAATAAAACATTGAATGACCCATATAGTTTCACTCAAGCACTGATGTGGCTTCTTATGCTCATTTCAGCGTTTTAGTCTACAGCCTGCATCACCAAGAGCAAAACCGTTAATATGACATTTTGCTGATTTTATTAAAATTTTATACATATGTTCAAACAAAAAACCACAACTGACCTATATAAGAAACAACCTTGTATCAAAAATCTTGCTTATCTTAATTGGCCTTTTTAGCAGCATCTTGTGGAGAAACTTTTCTGTCAGAAGTGAATCTTTTTCTTTGAGGAGGAGTTCTAATTCTTCTGTCAGTTCTTGATCTAACTCTAACGATTCTGGCATGAATAGCACAAGAGACACAATAGTGTAATTTGTTGTACAATTTTGGCAAAGCATATTCAGCATAGACTGAGGCTTCTGATAAATCTCTTACAGCAGCAGCTTCAACCATGTTTCTGATGGTGACTCTTTTGATGGCTTTATCTTTTGGAACACATCTAGCACAGTTTAAACATCTGACTGGTTTGACGTGACCTCTACCTTTCTTGTTTCTACCGTTGGAAGCTCTCTTTTTTGGCATGTTAGCTAAAAAGCGCAGTTAGTATTCAGAGCCCTTTGTCGTTTTCATTTACTGTCAAGACATTCGAATTGAAAAAGAAGGGTTTCCATGTTGCAGATAAGCTCTCGATCACTGTTCGTAGTGAAGTATAATATTGACTAGTGATTTTCAAATCAAATTATCTTTTGTTACATATTGTACAATCCTCTTGTATAATATATCTCTTGTTTCATGAATATTGGAATAATCTTCTTATGGCTCTTAAAGGCTTTGATATTCAATATAATTTACAAGATAGTAATCTATGAAAAGAACATGACATCACTGCGTTTTTTGATTGCTTTGTACTAACATTCTTGCTGTTTTATTATGGGTTGATTGGAGTGTTTACCGATTGATTAATTAAATGCCTAAATCTAATTCCTTTCTTCATTCGAATCATCTATCCTTGGGAGTCGGTTTGAACATACTTATTTACTTATGGTATAAGAATAAGAGAAAAGGTTTGAAAAATCAAAATTGAAAATTTTTTATTAAGATTGTTTGAGTGCGAAACAAGATTGCGAGTGAGTACCTTGTCGCACTAAGTATAAGTATTGTTCTGTAGTACTATACTAAACTATTGTTAGTGTGAGCGCTACTTTGTTATTACTATGTATGTGTGTGCGTGTATGTGTGTGTGTGAATTCATTACTATGGGGACTGCATATATTTTTTAGCATCCAGCGAGTCGATACTGTTGTTATTCAGTCAGCGCTAACGCACTCACCATAGTTAACATTTCCGCGTACAAAAAAAGAATTTGATACAACGTGATGTTAGGGCTATAACCCTAGTTTCAGGCAGCTTGCGCGAATAGCGGTTGTTATTGTATTACAATTTGCGTCTATATCACTCTAGAGATTGCGAACTACTCACGAACTAGGTTCCACCCCCATAGACTTTTTGATTGGTCTAGAATTATGTGACCAGTTTTTTGAATGATCTGAACGATATGGTTTTGCAAATAGCTTTAGTCATATTTTTGACCAATCAGCTCTAGTCAATGCATCTATATTTTCCAAGCGCTAATTCAACGTGATATTGAAGATTTTTGGAAGAATTTTGAATTAAAATTTTGCAACAACGTGAATTTTTATGGCATGGTAAAGCTTAACCACACAATATTTAGACGATCAATGTAGAGCGTATATGATAGTCTTAGAACTGTAGTAGCCATAAGCTGAAATACCCATTTAGCCTCACAACTTTCATTCTTCATCTTTCAATTCCTACGGTACTGGCAAACTTTACAACAATTGCTCTTATTACAAATGCATTTCAAAAGATAATTACTATAGTCACATTGCTACGAAAACCTTCTAACCTTTCCTCAATAAGATCAAGAGACTTGTTTAATGGTTAGTTCCCGTTTAATACGTTATCTGGTTGTGATATATTTATTTCGCATCCGCACTAACTAAATAGAATAAACCAATTAGATTCAGCCAATAATTGAGCGCGAGAAACAAACAATACAAAGAACAAAACATGGAAAAATATTAGCTGATTTTAATAATATCTAGTTCAGATATATATAAATATCAATTACATTACATCTTATCGTTAATTATATCACTTGAAGACCTATACATATATAACACATATATATATCTATTCCTGTTTGAATAATCATCGTATATAAACAGTATGTTTTGTTTTACCGTTGGAATAACGGGATACAATGTTTAAAGTGGTGAGATGAACAACCGACAATATGAAAGCACCAGAATAGATAAATGAAGGTACCATGAAGTACGTTTATCAAGTCGTTCAGAATAGTTCAGTGAGAATAAAGTATTCATTTAAATATGGGCTTGATCGAATTTAATCCATCAATTGAATTGCAATAGTTAAGAAGTATCAGACCCCGAAGAGCTAATGTTGTATATTCAAAAACTCGTCTCCCCGACTTTCATTTATTCGTTGTCCCAGGGCTTATATACTAACAGTATGCTACTAGATCATAATGCTTTCCCGTACATTCAGAATTGCCAGACAGACCAGATTTTTATCTTGCTCAAGTGTCTTAGCCAAGGCTCAACAGACCACTGAAGTCAAAACTGCACAAGATTTATCCGAAGTCACTGGCCCATCTTCTTTGATTGGTCCTGGTGCTAAGCCAGGTACCGTCCCAACCGATTGGGACCAGGCCACCGGTTTGCAAAGATTGGAACTTTTGGGTAAAAAAGAAGGTGTTGATGTTTTCGATATGGAAATGCCAATCACTGAAGGTAAGGGTACTATGCAAGACCCATTCTTGGTCCCAACTTATATCGGTTACAGATATGTCGGTTGTAAAGGTACTGCCAAGCAAGATCATAAGCCATACTGGATGAAGGTTGAAGAAGGTAAAGTTTCAAGATGCTGGCATTGTGGTACCGTTTTGAAGACTAAATATTTGGGTGAACCAGATATGGCTGCTCATTAGAGAATTTACAGAATCGAAGCGGACGAGGAGAAGAGAAGTTTATGGTTCATTTACTTTCATTATTTTTTCAAGAAAAATTTTATTTATTAGGTACTTGAAGTATATTACCTAATGTCATATTATGATTGCCTTTTAGCTTAGTTTTTTATCCTCTACTTTAGTTCGTTATTGTAAGCATTGCTCCGAACAGAACAAGACGAAAGATATTGAATTGTTTCATTTATACATCTTCTAACTGTAAAAAATAGAGAGCAGCGTATTATAAGGAAGAGGAGCGTTTTTAAAGTAGTTTCGTATGTAGAAACTAACTGAGATTTGAAATCTCCAGGAACAGCAGATAAGAAAAAATGTCAAATTGAAATTGATGAAATCGTTATACTTGCAATAACAGTAAACGAAGCAGTTCACTGGTGTCCTTGGCAAATCATCACTGTGATGGACCATTAAAACCACATTCTGGTCATTGATTATCGTTCCATATCTCCAAAACTTGATGCAAAAGATGCAAAGTATAATGAGGTTAAACTCGGTATCTACATAAATTCTCTTTCATGAGCCACACAGCTTTCCTAAATAGGAAAGTTACGGTTATCGAAGGAAACTACATGTAAGGAAAGACTTTTCGTTTCATTCCTACTCATTATATATATAATCCTTTTACACCCATGCTGTTAAGATACCCTCTTTTATCATGCTAAACTAACTAGTCAATAATTCCATATTATTTTCTGAGAATCATGACTGTTAGACAAAAGGTTTTATTCTTGGAAAAACCTAAAAAACGTCTCATCCAAGACTTTGAAACTCGATTTGAATGTATATATTACCAAATCAAAAGCTTAGAGCAAACCATAAATGACTTTCAAACCAAGCTTAGAGACGTAATGGCCATATATTGCGGATGGGCTGGGTTTGCACCTATAGGGGGATTCAGAGGTAAGTTGCTAACATTTGCACCCAAAAATTTGAGAATCGTTACGACGTGTTCGGTGGGTTACGATCATTTTGATGTTAAAGGAATGAGTTCCAAAGGTATAATATTAACAAATGCGCCTTCTACAATTGCTTTTGAGGCTGTTGCTGACTTAGTTTTGTATAATACTATTAGTAGTTTTAGAAATTTTAAAATCTATGAACAAAATTTGGGGGGTGATCATTTTTCGCATACGGGGATTTTAAGGACCTCATTGATTAAAGGAAAATTTGATCAAAAAAACGGTAGAGCAGTGATTGAGCCTATAGTTGGTGGTGCATATGCCGCTTCTTGTTGTGGTCGAGATAACTTTTTGCCAAAAACTCGTAATGTGGTAATTGTAGGTTTTGGTAATATTGGCCAGTTGATAGCTAAAAGACTCTCCTGTATCGGTATGAATATTCATTATGTTAAAAGAAACAGAATGAGTCCCGCTAAAGAAAAAGCATTTGGTTTTAATCTCACGTACCATGAAAAATTGGAGGATGCTAGTGAAATAGCTGACTTAATTATCATTGCATGTCCAGGATCCCCAGAGACGAGGCATATGATCAACAAACAACTCATTAGTAGCATGGCAAAACCATTCCGGATTATAAACATAGGTAGAGGGTTCATAATTGATGAAGATGCTTTGGTAGATGGATTGAAACTGGGTAAAGTTCTATTTGCTGGTTTGGATGTATTTGAAAATGAACCCACAATCCATCCGGGGTTACTTGATAGACAAGACGTTGTATTGACTCCACATATTGGATCGGCTATATCTGAAAATGATAGATATACTGCATTAACAAGTTTGAATAATATTGAATCTGTACTATTTGAATATGATAGGGAATTAACTAGAGTCAACTAGAAAACTACTGCATGGTTTACTTTACTTCTTGTCTTGTACTCTTTATTTTGCATATTTTAGATAAATATGCTTTTGGATTCAAAAGCACCAACGCAACATCTCTCTTATTCCTTTCTTTGTGAGCTTTATGCTCGGTAGTCTTTTGATCGGCAATAACAAATGTAGCCGCAATGTGACTAAGATACTTGAAATCAAGAAAATGAAACGGTGTGCGATTACCATATGTACTCCTTTCTTTTCGTACTGTGCTGGATGGACGAATAACTTTACTACATCATCATAATTAACCAGTTTAACTTTCAGCTAGCACTAACAAGCAATAAATATTCCTTACGATGCTGTCTATATATATTGGCATATATAAAGCATTGTATGATTATTCTGCTCAGGCAGATGAGGAATTAACTTTACAAACAGATGATCTTTTGTATTTGTTGGAAAAATCAGATATTGACAATTGGTGGAAGGTAAAGAAAAGGGTATTACCAACCGGCGATGAAGTAGTGGATGAACCAGTTGGGTTAGTTCCATCAAACTATATTACAGAAGTATGTATTTTAAAAAATTTGTGAACTCCAAGAGCTCCGTACTAACAGATCAAATGCAGGCTCCAGTAATCAAAAAAGCATCGGCGTTATATGATTACGATAAGCAAACTGAGGAAGAACTTACATTCAAAGAAGGTGACAAATTTGACGTCTACGATTTAAGTGACCCTGATTGGATATTGGTTGGTGATTTCTCGAAACAGAATTTTGGATTTGTGCCATCAAACTATATACAGCTTGAATCTGGAAATCAACAAGTTCCTCTGGTACAGCACGAAGAATCACAATCAACAAACCAACCTTCGCAGCTCCCACAACAACAGCAACAGCTTCCCCAGCAAATACAGCTCCCCATAACTGCTTTCGCGCCGCCACCACTTCATCCGTCAACTGAACCAGACCATCCACCACCAACCCCAGAAAAGGATTACCCTCGTACACTTGAAGAATCCAGTATTAGCAATCGTAGACTGTATGAGGAGCAAGAAGACATAGGAGAAGAAGAAGCACCACCACCTATGCCTTCCAGACCATCCGGCTCGAGCAATGAACCAACTGCCGACACTATCAATGGACATGAACAAGAATCAAGTGTTGATAAAAAAGAACACGCATTTGATGGGGAATTTTTTACTTGGTATATCGATGAGGTCGATGGTCGTAAAAAGAGAGCCATTAAATTTTCAATCGGTCAAGGATTGATTATCATCAAGCCAAATACATCAAACGTTAGAAAGTTGAGATTGAGATCTTCATCGTCACTTGATAATCAATGGAGAATTAAAGATTTGCAGATTTTCAATAATGAGAAAAAACATCTATTTTTAGAATTTACGAATCCATCAGCATCTCTTGAATTACATACTGGTACAAAGGATGTTGCTGAAGCAATAATGGCAATCTTGGGTGATTTGAAAGGAGCAGAATCAGCTAAAGGATTAAAAGAAGTTGCAAGAGCTTCGCAAGCTAGCACTGGTGGCAATAATAGAAAAATCGGTAGATTAATTTATGATTTCAAGGCTCAAGGTGACGACGAATTGAATTGTAAAGAAGGTGACGAGGTTTTCATAGTTAATGAATCAAAATCTAAAGATTGGTGGATGGTTGAAAATACTCAAACTGGGAGACAAGGCGTTGTACCTTCATCATATATTGAAATTGTTAGTACATCAAACTTAGATAAACTAACTGATGGTCCATTGAGAAGAAAATCTACAAAATCGAAAGGTAAAGTAGTCAATGGTAAAGAGAGACGTCATCATCATAGAAGTAGAGAAGAACGTGATAGAGTTAGAGAAAAAGATAGAATCCAAAGAGACAAACAACACCACAGTAATTATGATGAGCACGATAAATCAATGCCCAATTATCATAGAGTGCGCACCTGGATAGATAGTTCTGGTACATTTAAAGTCGAAGCTGAATTTTTAGGGTGCGTTGAAGGTAAAGTACATTTGCACAAGACGAATGGAGTCAAGATTGCTGTTGCGGCTGAAAAATTATCACTTGAGGATATAGAATATGTCGAAAAAGTTACTGGCACTTCATTAGAAAATTACAAACAACAAGTAATGAGGCAGAGAGCCAGATCCAAGAGCAAATCTGGAGCTACATACAGCCAACCAGAATCAACACACGGTCAATCTGCTATTGCTGCAATAAACAACATTTCTCCACCACAAGTCTCAAGACCCAAATCTACTACTCAAGTCTCAAGTAACGGAGCACCAGCTTATGATTGGTTTGATTTCTTCCTTCAATGTGGTGTGGATATTGGAAATTGTCAACGGTATACACTAAATTTTGAACGCGAACAAATGGATGAAAATATATTAGAAGATATATCTCCTTCTTTATTGAGAACATTGGGTTTAAGAGAAGGTGATATAATCAGAGTAATGAAATTTTTAGATACGAAGTTTGATAGAAAAAAGGGTACAGAAGATGCTCCTCCAACAAGTAGTTTATTTATTGACACCAATGGCGCATTAAAAAACAACAGTTCCTCATCTGAGTTTTTGAAAGTTACCGCAGGTGCATTGCCATCACCTATTAAAGTTCAATCAACTACAACCCCTCCCCCTCAAATTAGTGAGCCACCACAAACCAAGAAGATTGAAGATGATGCCTGGGCCATGAAACCAGCTGCTAGATCAAATGAGAATCTTCTTAAACCATCTCCCCAACCCCAAGCTCCTCAATATACTGGGTCTTTGTCAGATCTAGTCAACATTAAGCCATTGGAGACTAAGAATGAAACTAAGCCTTCACTAGCAGAAGTAGCACCTTCTTTGCCGCCACTTCAGCCAGCAAAGTCCACATCAAATCTTCCTCCCATTCAACCAGCTGGTGGTACTCTTGTACCTGCTCAACGCACTGGTGGTTTGATTCCTGTACAACGAACTGGTGCTGGTTTAGCACCAGTTCAAACTGGTGGTTACTTACCTGCGCAACCAACTGGATTTATTCCAATCACGGCCCAACCCACCGGATTTATTCCAATTCAAGCCACAGGCATCCTTCAACCTCAGATAACGATTGGTATAATACCATTACAAGCTGGTACTACTACATTCACTGCTCAAAAGACTGGTCCGCAAAGATTTGATAGTGCACCTCCATTAACAACATTTGGACAGCAGTTTCAGCAAAACTTTGTTCCTTTCCCGACTGGAAAAGTTGCTATGCCACAAACCACATTTGGTGGGCAAATGCTGGTACAAAGCACCGGTGGTTTACCTCAAACTTCATTCAACCAAGCACCATTAGTTCCTACTCAGAGAACCGGTGGTCAAATTACTGGTGGATTTGTCCCACAATCCAGCTTTGGAAAGCAAATTACTGGTGGAGTTTTATCTACAAGCACTGCTCCTTTTGGCCAACCAATAACTGGTGGAATGCCTCCGACATCATTCGGAAACCAGATTACTAATGGAGCTATGCCTCCTCAAACCTCATTTGGTAACCAACTTACGGGTGGTGTCATGCCCAACACTACATTTGGTGGTCAAACAATGGGTAGCTATATGCCGCAAACTTCATTTGCTGCGCAAAATACTGGTGGATTAGCACAACCTTCATTTAATTCATTCCCTCAACAGCCAATGAATCAATTCACCCAACAGCCAGTCAATCAATTCCCACAACAACCAATATCTCAATTTGCTGCTCCATCATCCCAACAACAAGCAAATGTGAATCAAATGACAAACATGTTTCAAAATACTTCCATTTCTCCACCACAAACTTTATCTCAACAAATGCCAAACACAACGTTTGGTCAATTCTCACAATTTGAAGGATTTGGATCACAATCTTTACAATCACAGCCTACTGGTATGGGCTTTGGTAATGCCCCATTACAATCACAGCCTACTGGTAAGAGAGCTAATATTGCGGCTGCTACTCTTGATAATCCATTTGGATTCGTTTAATTACAATTTGCATATCTACAAAAGAAGTTGAAATTTTATTTAATCCTTTTTTGCTTCTTTGTATGTTGAAGTTGAAATATAACAGATAGTAAATAATGATCGTACATAGATATTGTGGCGTATGTACTGTAAAAAGTAGTAATGTATGTTTTTTCTATCAAAATGTGGGAGGTGCTGCAAAAAAATCATCTCGTCAATACTACACCCAAGTTGAACGGACAACTAAACATGATCTATAAGTTGGATCAATTCATCCCGTTTATTGAATTCATTTTGGAAAATGACCAACAATTAATTTCATCACCAATTAATGGAGAATTCTGGAAAATTAGACCTTTATTTCTTGAATATTGCGAGCGAAAGATCCAAATAGACACACACGCTCAATTCATTGACTATCTCAGTCAATTCAACTTGATTAGTGGGTTTCTGTTACATTTTACTAGTCAGTTAGATATTCAATCACTTAAACTTGGTTTTCTCAAGTTGAAATGGATCAATATTAGTGGTATTTTATTGTTGAACAGGAGAATATCAACTGGGACGCCACATCCGCCGTTAGCATGTCCCGAAAAGCCACCCCCAGCTAATTTGTTTGAGTTATTGGAAAAGCCTAAGGTACAATTAACGCCGCTTTACTCACAAGAAAGAGTGCTCGTATCAAGTTTCATGTTTGAGCCAGAATTCGTTTTTGAGCTTTGCAAAAGACCAACAGCAGTGACTATTCTTAGCAAAGAAAGAGCCCGCTTAAAAACTCCAACAGCTCCGTTTTATCTTGTATGCAATGAATCCAATCACAACCAGATATTGGCTACCGTCGGATTGAACAAGAAAGAATATAGTAACTTTAATTCAAAACAAATGATTCCTGAGAATGTGGTGCATCAGAGAATAGCACAGTCCAAGAACATCATATCTAATAAAATATACAACTGTTGTCAGGAAAAGATTCATTTCTTACCCATAATTAATAATCATACCGATTTAAATTTAGGCGATTGTTCCTATTTGGATACTTGTCACAAAATGAAAACATGTCGTTACTTGCATTACTATACATTGAACCCGACAAAGACAATCACAGAAAAGCAAGATGATAAGTCGAAAGTTACGGAGTATACAATTGGAGACTGTTTTACTGAATCATTTAGAGAAATATTACCCCCACAATGGATAAATTGTGATGTTCGTTATCTTCCATTTTCAATTCTTGGAAAATTTGCAGCAATTATTTCAGATCCTGCGTGGGACATCCACATGTCACTACCTTATGGAACATGCAAAGATGATGAGTTATTATCGTTACCAATGCACGAATTACAAGATGAAGGAATCATAATGCTTTGGGTAACTGGTAGATCAATTGAAATTGGTCGTAGAGCCTTGATCAAATGGGGTTATGAGATTTCGGATGAAATGATTTGGGTCAAATTGAATCAATTGAAACGGACGATCGTCACTGGGAGAACTGGACATTGGCTAAATCATTCAAAAGAGCATTTATTGGTTGGCTTGAAAGGAGATCCGGTATGGCTAAACAAGAAGATTGATACTGATGTAGTTGTAAGTGGTACGAGAGAAACATCAAGAAAACCAGACGAATTTTATGATATTGTTGAGAGACTAGTAGGAACACACGCAAGAAAATTGGAAATTTTTGGTAGGGATCACAACACAAGACCTGGCTGGTTAACTATTGGAAACCAATTACAAGGAGTTTCATTATATGAACCAGAAGTTAAACATAGATATGAATTATATAAAAGAAATAATCCGTAAATTATTGGACTAGAAAATATCCTCCTCTTCCTCTTCCTGCTCTTCTTCAATCCGCTTTCTTTTCCTTTCCCTTTTGCTTCATGATCAAGTCTCGAACAATCACGCCCGCCCTATTATCCATTGACTTTTTCAAGTCTGTTCGATATCCAAAACAGAATGCAATCTCAAAAGCAACAAAGTACGGAGCTAGAACCAACGCACCTACTAAATTGTCCAACAAGGCCGGGGCTCTCTTTTCATGGACCCCGTGTCCGTAGAATTGTGCCAACCATGCACACACATGTAACGCAAAGGCGATCTTAACAAAACCGGTCGATGTAGGCGCGCTGGTATCCGATAGCGACAGGTAGAACTGCTTGATGTAATATGCAAATGTCGTCAATACACCAGCTGCAGGCAAGCCAACTTTCCAGTCCAATAAAATATAGTAAAACGAATACGCCCATGCCAACAAGGATCCCATGTTGTGTTGGGCATTTTCAAAGTATGGTAAATTGACGGGAGACAAGAATGAAATTGTCGATAATAAAATTATGGGGATGCAGATCAAGTGGATTGTGACGTTGGTGTGGTTGAAATGGTATGATCTGTAAAAGACCAAATGACTCTCCAAGTCTAATAAGCCTGCCATTGATAACTGTGTTTGTACTTGTTGTAATAGGTTTGGTTTCTCCACTATAGCTTTCAGGATTTTTTGATGTAAAGAGATATGCTCAGGTATATATGTAGAGGGGTTTATTTTCTCTGTCTTTGGATTTGTATGGTAACTACGGAATAATTTAGTGAGAATAACACACAAATCCGTTTTCCCAAATGGAGTTTAATTTGAAACAAGTATTGGACTTTATGACTGGTTCATCATTGATCATGTTGAAATATCAACTTATGAATAAAAATAATACCATTGCTTCAAAAGTTGATGCGGAGAGGTGAAATAGTATATGTTCTCGTTTCACTGATCCTTTCTATTTTTATACAAATACACAACTATTCTCTTACCTCCAACTTTGGTCTTTTGATTGATCTATTCCTTTTGCTCGATTTAGATGCTTTATCAAATACAGTAGCTTGATTCAAATCTCTACCAACATTATCGAAATCCTTCACTTTATAAATTCTAACAATCCAATTTTCGGAAGTAAAGGCTTCTTCAACCACATTTAACTCTGGCGGCGAAGAAACTGGGATTTGTTGATTTCTCACTCTATCAACACCATCCCTTCCTCCAAATAATTCTGCAAATCTATAATATGACAATTTATACATCAATGAGTTTTTCATTGCTTGTGAGGCGTCTTTATCCATTTTATATTCACCTCTATCGGTGAAGTAATCTCTTTCACGAATTTCATCTGGCCAAATACCCTCGGCAATTCTAACCATCCACAAAAACTTATTAATATCGTCACCAGAATATCCTAATAATCCTCCAAATATAACCAATACATAGTCCACATCATGTTGTTTCAAGATTTCGTATGATACATCTTCAGGCGATGACATTGCTTTACCAACCGTAGCAATGTGGGTATTATTCCAAGTATTATTATCAACCAAGGTAGTTCTATCAGCCATACCACCGATTTGATAACCATAATCCCACCAAGCCATGACTTTGGCATCCTCTGGCGTATTCATTCTTAACCAGTAATAAGCCTCTCTATAATCATCAATGATATTTTGCGAACCATCTGGATTTCTTGAAGCTAAAACCACCGATGGAGACGAATAAGCATTAGAAGTTACCCAAGTACAATGTAATACAAAGTAGAAAAGATAAAAAGCAAATGATAATAAGACAACTAATTTGGAGAATAACGCAATAATTGGCAATTTCTTCTTGGCTTTCTTTTTATCTTCAATTTTTTCATCTTCAGTGAAAATATCAACAATATTCAAATATACGTCGAATAATTTAGATAATGCAATTGCACCAGCGACACAAATGACCGGAGTCAATGTTAACATTAATCGAACCATTACACCAGCAAAATATGAACATAATACACTGTAGATGATGATAAACACATGTTCATCTCTCAATTCTTGGAAGCATAAATAAATACCGGCTGGGAACAACCATATAAGCATTGAAGTATCAAAAAAGAAGCTTGGCCAAGCAGTAGGCTGATGTTCCGAAACTGAAGCAATAATTGGTATATGGATCTTAGCGTAATTTGTATCCCATAATGAATAAAATCTACCTGTCCAAGGAGCAATCCAACCCATTGCAGTTAAACCAAATAATGCACCAACCCCCAATACAAAAACCAAAGTTAAGGACACAATCAAAAATGACTTGAATTGTCTCGAAGGAACTTTAGCTTTAACGTAATCACCAACAGCAACCAATTGTAATAATCCAAACACACCCAATGCAGCCATATGATCATTTGATCTAATTGGTAAGAATCCAACAAATGGAATTTGCATGGACGCCAAAGTTCCCAATGCATACCATGTGGTATAAGCAGCATACAATTTAGGATTATAACGGCCCATTAACAATAACACAAATACATGGAGCGGAATCAAATTGGTAATGAAAACATACCCACCCCAAGCACTAACCATATAAAAATAAAATAATGCCGTTAAAGTAGCGTAAAAAATAGATCCCATTTTCATAGACTTGATCCAGAAATAAAACGTCGCCATTAATAAAGTTATCGCAATTGCTTCGTTATCATACGAACCCGCAACAGATCTTGAAATATAACCTGGCGCAATGCCCATGAATATCGCTGCCAATAACCCGGCATTCGAGTCCTTCATCTCCTTGGTTAAAAAGTACGTGCAAATGGCAGTCAATCCGGAAAATACTGGTGCTAACATAACACAGATGTTTCTAATGTCAACGGGCAAACAAAACCATTCTCTCAATATGTGCCATATTGCTCCTGAAGTCACCATCAATCCAGGATATAACGTCCCGCCGGTAACCCTGCCCAAAGGATACCAGGTTCTATCATCAAACCAGTTCAAAAACTCATAAAAGGAATGGGTCACGAGGTACTTGGTTGCCCTGAAGTTGAACCATGGATCAAATTCATGAATTATGCTTTCAAATCTAATAACAGAAAATAATCTCGATGATATTGCTGCCCCTGCAATTGATATAAATATAATCACTCTTAATAGAACCCGGATTGTCTGGACATCAATGCCCAATACCTTCAATTGGGTTGATTGTTTCGTCATTCGATTATTTCTTGGAAGTATAATTGATAATGCTGAAAACTTCCAATTCACACCGTGTACTTGTTTTTATTGACGTTTTTATATTTTTTTGACTAACATATCCAATATGCAGGATGCATTTTTCACTCCTGATTATCATCTTTCCTTCTTTTAAACATTTCTAACAATCATTTAATCACTATATGGATATACAAATGTATACAAACTCACAATTAATAAGTCAAGAAGTAAAAGAAAAATAATATAATAATATGCAACTAGAATTTCGTTTAGAATGAACTCCAGCTCCAATTGGCAGGAACACTACCAACCAATTGCTCATTTCTACTAGTAGCAGTAGTAGATTCGTTAGCATCATTGCACTTTTGTGTTGGCTGTTTCTTGATAGGAGTGATTAAATTGTTTTTGTTCTTGAGTTTCAATGGAGTCGGTTGATTTTCAACTTCAGCAACTGGAATGGACTCTCTTATATCATTATGAGGAGGTAGTTTTGGATGACACATCATATTAACCCCAAATTCTCTTTTGATGAATTCATTATACTCTTCAATGCAATTATCGCAAACTTTAGACAAGGTTCCTCTCCCACCGGTAGTAAACTGGGCTAAATGATTGATATAAAGATAATGAGAAGTGTGCTCTTTACAAAAAATCCCCCCACATTTCCTACAATGATGCCTTCTTTCAAAAAAATTGAAAACTTTGGGACATGATGGTATACCACATTTAAAAACACAATCATCTTTAAGCCAATGTCTTCTAGTTGGTGGAGCTTTTGATAAATGATCATAACTTTTACTATTTCCTGAACTCAAAAATCTACTCAATGTCCCTAAGTTGCTTGCATTGGTGGAGCTTCCAGATTCAATTGACATGGCAGAATCCATCGATCTGATAGATGCAGTTGACGATGTCAAATGTTGTTGATCTCTTTGTCCAAATGCTTGTAATTGAGATTCATAGTTGTATTCTGAAAGATGGTGTTGCTTGGGAGATGATGCTGATGTTACTTCGGGGGAATTTGATGCTGATCTATTGGGGCTGTTAAAGCCACTTTGAGTCATTCTAAGCACTGCAGGTACATACATTGGATTTCTTAAACCTTTTATTTGCTGTAGGTGCTTGCATGCTCTAGACGCGTTGTGTTGCTGAAGCAGTGGTTGATCTTGTACGTGTTGCTGCTGTTGTTGTTGTTGCTGGTGGTGATGAAAGTGGTGATGAAGTGGTGGTGTTGCAAGTGGGTTAGCCGATTGAGTAGTTGCTTGTGCCATATGATTATGCAATGATGGATTCAGTGGTTTCCTTCTGGCACTAAAATCTTGAGGCGGAATCACTGCCGCCGGTATTCTAGACGAATGAGATTGTGGCTGCAGATGTGAATGTTGGGAAAACACAGTGTATGCTTGTTGTGGCTGCATATGTTGATAGTGTTGATGCAGCAATTGCTGTGTTTGATTATTAGGTGCAGCGTTAAATCTCTCGGGTTGCAATTGGCTTTGAAATGAAGCCATTTGTTGTTGTTTTAAATCTTTATGGTATTGACTAAGATTTTGATCTGATGGTTCAATACTAGCCAATTGACCCTCAGGTAGTTTTGGTAACGATTGTTTCCTATTGATCAGCAGAAGCTTATCTGGATGCCTATCAGTTGCCGGAGAAGGTACTTTAGATTGCGTAACCTTTGGTTGCCTTGTTAGACTAGCAAAGGAAGACAAATCAACCTCAGCTGGTTGATAAGGTTCTTGAAGTTTCTGTTTCTGTTGGTGCTGTTGATCAGTTTGATTGTCTATTGCTTTAGGAGACGGTATGTCGTCGGGATCAGTTATTGGTCTAGGTGATAAACTCAACTTTTTCAAGGCGTTTAATGTTAGTTTTTGCTGTTGTAATAAAGTCTCCTCATCAGTGGTACCATCATTATCTTCGTTACTACCTACACTGATGTTGGTAGTATTTAGTTTCTCTTTGGATAATTTTTTTGTTACTATTGGTTTATCGTCAAATGGTTGTTGCTGTCCAATTTGAAACTCATCATCAACAGGTTTGTGATTGGATATACTCGATAACACCGGAGCTTGTATAAATGACTGGAAATTCTTTGAGTTGTTGATTGTTGAATTACTGCGCATTAAGATATTATGATTGCTTATTATACTATTAGTTCTGTTTAAAGTCCCTTGACCCGTGGTATTAGTGTTATTGTTAGCCGACGTTAATGCTTGTAGCTTCAACGATTTCAATGATGCGATTGATAAAACAGATTGAAATGACTGTGCACGTGATTTGCTTAAGTCCTTTTTGGCAAATGATAGGTCTGACTTGTTACTAGGGGAATTAGATGAACTACTCTCACTTGATTGTTTATTAGTCGATGATGTGCATGCTGATTCGTGTGCAATGTTGTTGTTCTCTGGCGGTATCTGATGTTGTAGATGCTCTTGTGGTTCTTGCATTGTATTAGTAGCATCATCATTATCATCATCATCATTATCATCATCATTATCTGGAGATGCTCTTAGTATAAATTTATTGCCATAGTTGTTGTTGTTGCTGTTGCTGTTTTTGTTGTTGGAATTGTTATTGCCGTTTACATTTTTATTACCTATATCAGTGGTAGTTGTAGTAAGTGTTTGTGTCATCTCGCCTGGTGAATTTGGTTTTATTTCGTTGCTATTGTTGTCAGAAGTATTTTCCATGTAGATAGTATTTGGAACACAAGTATTGTGGGAATCTAAGCGTGTGTGTATGTGTATAATGTTATATATTGTATAATAAGGTGGTGAGATGATAAAGATGTTGGTGGTGGTGGTGTTCTTGTCGTTGTTAGTTGATAATAACAATAATTAATATAATAATAAAACCTGGTTAAATATCCTACTGCGGTGGTAAGGTAAGGGGCTAAGAAATAAGGTTAAACTCAGGAATATTGTCTTTGTATATTAATGGGCTGTTGTTACTCTTCTTGTTCTCGTTCTTGTCCTTCTTGTACTAGTAAGTGTAGAACGAGTAGTATATAGTTGTGAAAGTAATGTTGATAAAAAGCGAATATTGTATTGTTTCTTTTGTTATATCTTATGTACCGTACACTAAATTAAATATTGAACAATTCTTAATAATTTAATCGTAATACTTAGATAATCCATAATATTGATTGTGCAAATCACAAACTACAAACTACAATCTTCCAACAGAAAACCGAAAAAAACAATCAGATAGCCAGATAGCCAGATAATCAGACATTACAAACAACGCAATACTAATTTGCTCAGCACAATATACATAAGTACTGCATACATAATAGTTGATACTATATATAGATGAGTCACGTGAATTGGTTTTTGGACGAGTTTTTGTTTTTCTCTTTGTTTGTGGTATTTATTCTCCTCCTTGATCACCTGACTGGCGGACTGGCTAATACAGTTAATTACAATAATTTGATTTTCATTGGCTGGAATTTTGTTAAGACAAATTTCTTTCCTTTAGGTTTCCTTTCCCCGGGATAAACGATTGCTAACAAACACCAACAGAAAAAAAAACAAGAGGAAAAACTGATAGTAATAAAAGTTACATCAGCCTACTACTATCACAACTATCACCTACCAACCAATTTATCCATCTTCTATCTCACGATGATTTCTCGTTTAGGATTATTAAAGAAGCCAACTTTAAATAGCATTTATAATGTTTCCAAATTACAAAACAAGTCAGTCATATTGAATGCGGCCAGATTGATTTCCACCGTGGAAACATCCCACTCTCAAGAACAGGATGTGTTGGTGGCCCAGCGTAAAAACAGACCTGTTTCGCCCCACTTGCAAATCTACCAACCACAATTAACATGGATCATGTCTTCGTTCCACAGAATCACCGGTGTGGCCATGGCAGGTACCTTTTACGCTTTGACTTGCACTTATGCCGCTACTTCGTTGTTGAGTATTCCTTTTGATACAGCCACTTTGGTCTCTGTGTTCACCGCCTTGCCTGTGACTTTGCAGTACGGTGTCAAGGCAATGTGTGCTTATCCGTTCGTCTACCACATTGGTAATGGTATCAGACACTTGATTTGGGATTTCGGTAAGGAGTTAACAATTCCTGGTGTTTATAGAACCGGGTACGCTGTATTGGGCGCCACCGCTATTATTGGTTCATATTTGGCTTTTTTTTGGTAAATAATTAGAAGCAAGGGGAGACCTAGATGCATCTGCACATTAATTATTTATTCCTGGAAAGACTCGTTGTATAGTATTATTACGATAATATCAAAGACATGCATGACGGAAGATTGGCAATGTATGGTTCATGTTTATTACTCTTTATCATTCTAGCGTTTAGCTACAGATCTACATTTGGATTATAAACTGGACGACTCGTCGAATTGATCAACTAAACTGCTTTGTAAATAAGAAATCTGTATCAATGTATTATCACTCCAACATGTTGTAGAGCGTTTCTAGATGACTATTCAAGTCTCTTAATGAGGTTGTATTCGATGACACTATTGTCAATTGTTTTTGTAAACTCTCAAGGATGTTCTTTGTATCTTCATCTTCATCAGGATCAAATGTACTACAAGCCAGTTCTGGGAGATTCAAATTGACGCTTTCATCACCATTCCTCTCTATATTATCCAAATTTAAGTCTTTTCGTTTGATTTCCATTTCCCGGTCCATTTTTTGTTCATGGGCTTCAATAGCATGTTTAAACTGTTCGAGGTACTTTGCGTCCAGCTCATACGCCATGTTCGTCTCATGATAATGTCGCTCCAATTCCTGTAGTTGCTTGATCTCAGCCAGGAGGTATGTCTCCAAGACCGTTTTCTTTCTTGACAACTGATCCCAACTCAAGGCATTCTTGACTTCATTTGCTTTAGTTCTTACCGTTTTGGTATACATTGTATTTGGCGGCGGCAACGACGTAACCTGCAAACGAGACTTGAACGACTCACTGTTGGCTGTGTTCAACCACGCATTGGATAATACCTTACTAGCTCGTATTGATTCCCTTTGAGATGACGCTCCTTCAAGTGTCTTTGACAACGCAATACTCAAGATGTTATCCATAGATTTGAGGTTCGCTAGATCTAGCGGTTGCCAAAACTTTTCGATAATTGCGCTTGATACGCGTTGCTTGGCAGGAACCATCTTCAAATTAACAAGGTTGCCAATATCGTTAGTGACCGGTAGTTTTATTTTCTTCACTGGAGGTTTCTCTGGTTCGGGACTTGTAGGCAAGGATTCTTCATCATTCGGCATTTTCGTTGATACTGATTCGTTGCGAGAAATTTCTCGACTCAAAGGAGACGTTGGCTCATCTGCTGGCGACGACAGTTGTTCGTCTACAGTTTCAGCTTCAACTGGCGAATCGGGTAGTTTACTAGTACTTTGCTCTTTATTCAGTGACAGCACTGCCATGTCTTGGTCTTCATTTGATACCGCTAAATGTGACGGCTGTTGGTTATGCGATAGTAGGGACGTTATTTCCGCACCTGTACACCTCACTTCCATTTCTGTTTCAATCTCAGTTGGTTCGGTTGCTTCAATAGTATTATTTTGATCCTCGTTCAAAACCTTGCTCGGTTCCGTGTTCTCTAAACCAGAAACCTCGTCGGCTTGCACCCTTTCTTCGTTATCTTGGCTCTCCCTGTTTGCTATGTTATCTTCTCCGGGCGATGTATCACATTCTGATGCAACGCTGTTTAAAGAATTTGGATCCGTAACAGGCGTTGTATCCCCCATACTCATCGTTTGAATGGGATCAGTTCTCAATACATTCTCTTGTTCTTCCCGCATACCATTTTCATTTGACATATCGTAAATTAAAAGCACGCTCAGGTGCAAAAAGTGTGGCTTGTTTTGATTTGATTGAGGTTTAGTCAGTTACTCCGTTTTTCTTCTGTTTAAATGCGAAATTAGCTTGAGAATTATTGATTGCGAAAAAAGTGTAAGAATTCATAAACCTTTCATATCTTTTACTATCCAAACAATTTATTATACATAAAAAAACACACTACATAAGATCATAAACCAATAGCCTTAACCCAAACGGATTCTAACAGCTTTAACTTGGGTATATTCCTGGAAAACTTCTTCACCCATTTCTCTACCAATACCAGAGGAGTGGAAACCACCAAATGGAACCATTGGATGGAAATCATTATAAGTATTGACCCAAATAGTACCAGCATTAATCTTGTTAGCAACACGAATAACTCTATTGATATCAGAACTATGAATACCAGCAGCTAAACCATATTCAGTGTCGTTAGCAAATTCAATAGCTTCGTCAATGGTATCGAATTTGATTAAAGAAACAACAGGTCCAAAGATTTCTTCTTTGACAATATCCATATCATTTTTAACATTAGCAAAAATAGTTGGCTTGACGAAATAACCTTTACCTTCACATCTTTCACCACCAGTAACAACAGTGGCACCTTGTTTTTTACCAAGTTCAATATAGTGTAAAATCTTAGATAATTGAATTTCTGAAGCTTGTGCACCCATAAAAGTATTCTCATCAAATGGGTCACCAACTTTCACACTTTCAGCAGCTTTCTTGAATTTAGCTACAACTTCATCGTAAACACCAGATTGGATTAAAACACGAGAACCAGCGCAACAAACTTCACCAGAATTGTAGAAAATAGCGGTGACCAAATGTTGAATGGTTTGGTCAATATCAGCATCATCAAACACAATATTTGGAGATTTACCACCCAATTCCAAAGTTACCTTCTTCAAGTTAGATTCTGCTGCAGCCTTCATAATCAGTTTACCAACAGCAGTTGAACCTGTAAATGCAACCTTTTCAAGTCTTGGATGACTAGCAATAGCTGCACCAGCAGTTTTTCCAAAACCAGAAATAATATTCACTACACCCTTGGGCATTCCTGCCTTAACTAACAAAGATCCTACAAATAAGGATGACAATGGTGTAGATTCAGCACTCTTAAAGACGGTAGTACAACCAGTAGCCAATACAGGACCAAGTTTCCATGATAACATAAGCAAAGGAAAGTTCCAAGGACAAATCTGACCAGTTTTGACTAAAAGAAAGAATTCAAGTTAGTAAATCATCAACTGCTGAACTAGTCCAATTGTTCGGGGACCGCAAAAAAAAATTAATACATACGTGGGACTCTGACAGTATAGTTAAAGTGAGTATCACCAGTGTTAATGACAGAACCTTTTATTTTATCACACCAACCAGCACAAGATCTGAAATAAGCGGCCGTTAAAGCAACATCACCTCTGGAATTCTGCAATGATTTACCATTATCCAAAGTTTCAATTAAAGCTAAAAGCTCAGCATTTTCCTCAATCAAATCAGATAACTTGTATAGAACTCTGGCTCTAATTTCTGGAGCACAAGTAGACCATTCTGGAAAAGCAGCCTCTGTAGCCTGGACAGCAGTTTCAACATCTTCTTCAAAAGCTTCATATACATGGGTTATTTCTTCTTCTGTGGATGGACATAAAACTTGAAAAGTTTTTCTTTGTTTTGGATAAACAAATTCGTTATTAATAAATAAACCGGTAGGCTGCTCATAGACTCTACCGGTTGGTAATGTAACTTGAACTTTTAAGGGCAATTCTTTGGACATGATTGATTAACTGATAATTGATAATACTGATTTGATATAGTTAAGATAATAGACAAAAGATAATTGATAATTGAGAATAAACTAACCAGTAGCAAAAGTAGAGTAAAAGGAGTAGAAGGAGAACCACATTTTCAAAAAAGAGGAGTCCAAGTGGGTATTTATAATAAAGGGAGAATGCTAGAAATGTCACGAATGCTAATTTACTGGGTTGCTCGTTATGCCATACAATTATGTGCTACCACTACTTCCACTATTGTCAGTGAATGAGTGTTCAAGAAATATTCAAATGTGGGGAAGAGGTAGAATTACATAATTCAATAAATAGGCAATACTGCATCATAAAAAGGCATCAGTTCATTGGTTCCCTTTTCCTTTCCCTTTCCCTTTGCCATTGCCATTTGCCATTGCCTTGTGTGTTGAGTCTGTATATAAAAAACTCCTACATAAGTATTAATTTCCTAATTGTTCTATTATAATGAATTGAATGCTTGTAGTTACAGTTGACAATCGTCTTTGTTTATTGTTGTTACTCTATACTCCTCCTATATAATACTTGTCCATATAATGCAAGGGACTCTGTGTGTGCTTTTACAAAAAGATTGAAATTTATGGGTTTTCAAGGGCCCCCGATGCCAATGATTTCTTCAAAATAATGATAAGACATGTTCTTAATTCCATGTCTTAAACATTGAGTATTTCAGCATTTGGAATTGTGCATCACGATGTGTAAAGAAAACTAAAGACAAAGATAGATTCGTTGAGCACCCCCATCGATATTTTGGGAGGTTATTTTACCAAGTTGATCACAAATCTCGGAAGTTTGTTACTAAAAACCGACGGTTCTTAACTCCTTTTTTTTTGAGTTTCTTTTTTTTTCTTTTAAAGTGTTTTGAACTTTGATTGACTTTTCTTTTCTGTTGGTTTCCTTTTCAAACTATTTTTGCTGGTGACGTGAAGAAGAGGTGCAGCACCATACCCAACTCACGATTGTGTTGGAAAGTTGACTGCTTCTTACTCCGAGGACACAAAGAGGTCTTGAACTGAACAAATCTCCAACACATGTGAAAGAGGGGCAGACTACTGCCATATTTCCCAAAACGGGGGGCCAGCCCAATTTCTCGTTTACCATATCTGTTATTAACCTCTCGTACCCTACACCCCTATATAATTTGCCTGGGTAGTTTTTATTTTGACTATGCATTGTACATACATATACATTGTGATGATTAAATTTGGGTATTGTTAACACAATTCGTATAATCTTAATTTCGGCTCGCCTCTGTTACATATCCTTCTCGCTGCTTCTTACTTTGATTTTGACTACTGTTTGCGACGAGTTTACCCTTCGGACATTGCTTTGCGACATCTGCTCTTAACTAATCAACGACTTCAAATCCGAATCACAAACAATCACCAATTTTAGATTGTGTTACAGGTCTTCATTACTAACGATTACGAGAAGAGTGGAGATGAAGTATCTCCGGACAGTATTGTATTATAAACATTCGTGATGCATTGTTTCCGTAAGCTAAGTCCAAATAGAGGTGAAAAGAAATGTGCGATACACTAGTTTGTATTGATTAAACATGCAGTAAAGTCCGTCCACGAATTATTTTTTTGTATACAAAAACAAAAGTGTCTATAAGCATTTTCTTATTTCTTTTGTAACAAACTCATAACACCTTACCAATTCACCAGATTCTACTGCTAGAATATCTGATAGTTTACTGAAAAGCTTAAGTTCTAGGTTTCTATAATCGTCATCGCTTGCTTTACTATGCCCCTTATCATCCATTATTATCTTAAGTGTTTGATATAACGGAGATTTTGTGTCATTTTCTTTGTCATTAACATCATCAATATCATTATCAAGATTAAAAATCTGAAATAATCTCTTTTCCATAGTACTTAATTTTTCATCATTATCATCGTCATTCAATTTATTCTTTTTAGGTATAACGTGGTTGTATATCCAATCACAGTATTTCTCGATTTTCTCATCTGACCAATCTAATAACGCATTCTCATTAGAATCATAAGTGTATTCATTATTCAACTCGTAATTATTCAACTGCACCATCCAATTGTGTAGCAGATATCCACAATTATTATGAAAATTCAATTTTATAATAAAAATTATTATCGCTGCTAGATAAATATCGGGAAAGTTGTGTAAATATCGTTGAAATAAAAACCCTTTTGTTCGAAAATTGAGATTCAATTGCTTTATCTTCATCTTGTTTAGAAGGTTGAAACTATACATGAACAAGTTCACAGCATTAGGTAGTAGAAAAACTTCCGAGAATAACCTAAATATATATGGAAAGTAGAAACTCAAGGACACAGATAGATCTTCCTTCATCACTCTTTGACAAACATAATAAAGCCTCTTGTATATTTGATTTCTCAGTGGCAAGGTAGATGGCTGCAACCTTAAATGGTAGACAATTGGTAATCTATCCAACTTTTCCTTTGGGATAAGATGTAACGTCCTGGTATACGGAATTTCATTTGATTTAATATTTTCCAATATATCAGCAATATAAATGGGATATGCTTGTAATTGTAATGCAGATATAAATAATAAGCAAATCATGTCAAGAGTATCCATCAGTTTTCCTTCCTTATTTTCTTCATCCGCGTCCACGTCGATTTTGCTCCTGTAAACGCCAGATACCATCTGAACCCAATTTCTCTTCACAAGCAAAGTCAAATCCTGTCGTACCCCCTCACTGAAAAATAACTTAATGAACACATTCAATTCTTGTCGCAATAATATTTGAAAACACTCGTAATACAAAAGATTCGCTTCTTCTCCAAATAATCGCTCCTTTTTCCCATTATTATTATCAGACTTGCTGGATATTGGTTGACTAGCAAAGTGACCTCTGTCATCCATAGATACAATATTTAACCTTCTTGTGCTTACTGCAACTTGATCTTGATCATTATTGTATTCAACAGCTCCTTCCAAGACATGTCCGTATTGACAAATAGTTAATCCATCTCGATTTCTGTATAGTCGTGAACGGCAGTTATCTATTCCACAAACGGGACCTTTAAACCATGACTGCTTTGACATGAGATTGTTTTTGTAAAGAGTTGTAATATGGGTTTAGAGTTTTTTTACTTTTTTTTACTACGGATGGATGCGCACTAAATGTACAAATGGGTTGCAAAACTACGATCGAGAAATCTACTGAACACCTTTTTTTTTGGATAGCATTTGATTTGTTATAAACTCTTTCAGTGATTGTGCATGCAATTATGCTTTTCTAGAACATAACCACCGTCCAACTGCTCGTCTAATGTATCATTAGGGTCGATTTGGAACACTTTATCTGGGTTCAAAATACGTCTTGGATCTAAGGCAAGTTTGACCTTTCTCATTGCATCAACAGTTGTTTCCCCTAACTCTACAGGTAAGTACTTCCTCTTACCAATTCCAACACCATGTTCACCAGTACATGTGCCTTCATAGCGCAAAGCACGATAAACCATTTTGTCAACGACTTTCTGGACGCGTGCGTACTCGGATGAATTGTATAATATCAAAAAGTGACAGTTACCATCACCAATATGGCCCATAACTGAGAATTTCTTGTCAAATCCGCTTTCAATCAAATCGTTATTAATCTCAGATATAACTGTTGACAATCTTGAAATGGGAACGGCTATATCCGTAGTCCAAATTTGAACATCCTTAGGATCAGATAGAATTTTAGTCCCATATTGATGTGTTGACCATAATCCACTTCTTCTCGCGGCCCAAAGCTCAGCATTTTGTTCCTCATTGGCACTTTTCTCAAACTTGATCAAATTGTTTTCCTTCCCTACAGATTCAATAACGCTTGCCAATTCTTCAATTGATGCCTTTGTATGACCGCCCAACTTGAAAAATAATGTTGGTTTCTCTAAATTCTTCCTTTCGGAATCAGATGTTTCGTTGACAAACGACATCATGGTCTCATTCAAAATTTCCATAGCATTAGGTTGAATACCTCTCGAAAGAATTGCTTGTGCAGCAGCTGCGGCATCTTTGATTGTAGGAAATGCAGCAACGGTAATGATCTCAAATTTGGGACGAACATGAAGTTTCAACGTGACTTCAGTAACAATTCCAGCCGTCCCCTCCGAGCCTATAAACAACCTCGTTAAATCATACCCAGCACTGGACTTGCGCGGTCTTTGCCGGGTCTTTATTATAGTTCCATCGGCCAAAACCACAGTCAAATTCACAACATTTTCCTTCATGGTTCCGTACCTGTACGCATTCGTGCCCGATGCACTCGTTCCCACCATCCCGCCAATATTTGCCCCCATGCCAGGATCGGGGCCAAACATTAACGTTTGGCCTTTGTCATCATTTTTCAAAAAATCTTCCAAATCCAGCCAACCAACTCCGGGCTCAACAACAATATCCAAATCGTCAGGGTGAAAAGCAACGATCTTGTTCATACGTGAAAAGGACAAGGAGATACTCAATGGACCCCTTGTGTGTATATTCTGTCCTTCAATCGAAGTCAATCCCGAATTGGCAACAACGGGAATGTGGTACATGTGGACAATCTTCATGATTTCCGAAACTTGTTCAGTTGACCTTGGGTATACCACCACGTTTGGTTTCTGGACACTGGGATCAGGCGGGTGATGAGTTGAAAAGAACGAATCGCTATGGCTCTCCAACACCAATGGATCAAATGTGGAGTTCTCGTCGCCTACAATTTCAATGATTTTGGATAACCCCGTTTTGAAATCCTGTTCATTGGCATAAACGGGTGATTCTAATGTCGATAATGGACATGTAGACAACTCGGGTTTTGCTTTAGCTGTGCTGGAATTCAATGACAGACCGATGTAGTAGCCAACAACCAGAAATCCTAATCCAACTAACGAATATCTCCATATGCTGGATTGAGAGGTACTTGTAGTGGTGCTTTTAAATCTTACGCACAGTCTTGATAAAACACTTGAGCGTCGCTTGATTATTGAAAACATCGATTTTATACTTGAAGAACTTGAACAGCAGAAGCCTAGGTTACGTTTTCCATAATATCCAGAGACAATTTGCTGATCTTTATACCGTGGTCCTCCTAAACGCTCATGCGCTTTTTTCGGAACACTGTTTTAACACCGCTTTTGAGATCAGTTTTCATACATTCATGATACACAATTATATTAAGTCTATATGCATCCAACAGTTTAGTTAGTCTCTTGAATAATAGTTCTTAAGCCTATAGACCCATTTAGCAAACTACGCTTAGTACTTTCAATTGGGTAATTAACTTCGTTTGTCTCTTTCGAATCAATGCTTCCGTAACCACCTCCGCCCGGGGTCATAATGACAATTCTATCACCTTTATTAACTTTGACAGTACATTTACCACCAAGTGACACCTTTCTATATTGGCCATTTTCCAATTTCCTATACCAATAATTAATACCTCTAAGCCCTTCTTCACCACCTAATAAGCCATATGGAGCAAGTGCTCTTCTTTCCATTAGACAAGAAACTTCTAATGGCCATAAGAATTCAATATCTCTAATGACACCGTTACCTCCTTTATGATATCCATTACCGCCAGAGCTTTCCCTAACAGTAAATTCATGAAGTAGACAAGGATACCTTTTTTCAAACAATTCAGCATCGGTCATTCTGGTATTAGTAGTATGACACTGAACAACTGATTGACCATCCCAGGTAGGCCCTGCCCCAGAACCACCGCATATAGTCTCATAGTAACCGAACGAAATTCCATTCTCTTTGTCACTGGTACCAAAAGTAAAATTATTACAGGTACCTTGAGAGCCAGCAGCAGCCTGAAAAGTTTTCAACATAACATCAACGATTCGTTGAGTGGTTTCAACATTACCGCCGACAACGGCAGCATCAGGAGATGGACTAACAAGTGAACCTTCTCTCGTCTTAAACTCAATCGGTCTCAAACAACCATTGTTTAATGGAATATCAGTACTAATCAAGCATCTTAAAACATACAAAACGGCAGAATACATGATAGCTGTAGGAGCATTTAAATTACCATATATCTCATCTCCAGTTTCCGTAAAGTCAAATACTGCATCACCAGTTTCTGGGTTAATGGTGACAGTCAACACAATTGCGGTACCATCGTCAATATAATCAATTCCTTTCAATCTGTGACCACCAAACTTTTCATTAGCTAATTTGAGCAAATTTCTAACTGAAATTTCTGCTGTTGATTGAATACCTTCCATGTATAAGTTGATTACTTCGTATGTATATTCTTCAACTAATTTATCCAACAATGTGATACCTTTGTAATTGGCAGCAACTTGAGCTTTCAAATCGGAAATATTGTCACTCAATGTTCTTGTGCCTGAACCACCAGGATATTTAGCGGGCTCTTCGTACAAGATTCTTACAACACCTTCTTCGTCAAAAACTCCTCTAGAACATAATTTATGAGTAATAATTGCAGCACCTTCATCATAAATAGTTTTGGAATTTGGAGGCATTGATCCAGCAGAAATAGAACCAATATCTGCATGATGTCCTCTCGATGCAGTCCAGAATAGGGGAATATTATTTTCATCCAATACAGGGGTAATAACAGTGATATCAGGTAAATGCGAACCACCAGCTACAGGATGGTTTGAAACTAAAACATCACCAGGCTGTAATTTACCTTCCCACATTTTTATTTGGGCTTTAACAGCATATGACATAGACCCTAAATGAATAGGAATGTGTGGAGCGTTTGCAATAAGATCACCATTATGATCAAATAAGGCACACGAAAAATCTAATCTTTCTTTAATATTGGTGGAAATTGCAGTTTGTTGTAGAGTTCTACCCATTTGTTCAGCAATAGACATAAATCGATGACCAAAAACAGATAATTGGATAGGATCAATTTGTGATTTGGATAATTGTGGTTTTTCCTCTTGTGCAACCTCAATTAGAATATGACTAGACAAAATAGCGGCCTTGGAACGTGGCTCAACAATAATGGTTTGAGTATTATCAATGATAATAGCGGGACCTGGAATAATTGTGCCTTTCTTCAATTCCGGTAAAAGATAAACAGAAGACATTAGCCAACCCGCTTTATCAAAGTAAATCTTGGTCTGTAACTTAGATGGAACAGAAATGATTGTAGTATCAAGTCCAGCAAACTCTTGATATGGATTATGTTTTTCTTTATCATCTGATTCAACAATTAATAATACTTGAACGTCATCAACTAACACATTTCGATCCAAATTAAATCCGTATTCATTCTCGTGTCTAGTTATAAATTTCTTATCAGCATCATATTCTCCAATTCCAACCGGGATCAATAAATGTGTATCGGATCCAACATATCTCATATTCAACAATACTTCCAATCTTGTGCTAAAATCAGTCAAATTTTGATCCCTATAATCCTTCTCAGCAGCTTCAACTAAATGTTTAACTTTGTTATCAATAGCAGCAAAATTATTCTCAGCGTATATAAATGAAGCGGGTGATTGTTTTTCGATAACAATATCAGCTAATTGAATACCATATGCAGATAACAATGAGGAATACTTATGAATTGCAACGTTAGTTATACCTAAATTTTTGGCTAATGAAACTGAAAATTGACCACCCGACCCTCCAAAACAAGCCAAATTGTGTTGGCCAGTTTCAAAACCTTTAGCTTCAGTTAAATTTCTGATTGGTCTTGCCATTGATTCAACCGCAACTTTCAAAAAACCACAAGCAACTTCTTCAGGAGTTAACTTGATACCTTGGGCGGCTTTATCCTTGTTTATTTCTTCAGTTAGCTCAGTAAATTTCCTAGCAGTTAATTCATAATCTAATGACTGGTCTTGATTCGGACCAAAAATCTTCGGGAAATACTCTGGCAACAACCTTCCCAAAAATAAGTTGGCATCAGTTATAGTTAATGGACCGCCTTTTCTATAGCAAGCAGGGCCAGGGTCAGAACCAGCAGATTCAGGACCAGTTACAAACATACCATTCTTCCAAAACAACATTGATCCACCGCCAGCCGCAACTGTGGAAATATCCAACTGCGGAGTTTGTAAGCTTACTTCACTAACAATAGTTTCATAAATATGTTCTAATTTACCTGAATATCTTGAAACATCAGTGGAGGTACCACCGGCATCAAAACCAATTGTTGCCTTTTCTGATACTGAATCATAACAGGTCTCTCCAAACCCAACCATACCACCAGCTGGCCCGGATAAGATAGCTTTTAAACCAGTAAATTTATACCAAGGGCATAAACCACCGTTTGATTGCATAAACAATAGCTTGTTACCAAAAGCATCCAAACCACCCTCAAATCCTGCGCCAAAGTTCTGTAAGTACTCATTTATAACTGGCGAAAGATAAGCATCAGCAACAGTGGAAGATGTTCTGTTGACATATCCGAGCATTGGTTGCAATTCATGAGATACTGACACATCAAACCCTATTTTCTTAGCAATTGCAGCAACTTTAGCTTCATGTTGAGGATATGCATAAGAATTAAGTAAGGAAATTGCAATAGTTTCTATTCTACCTTCCTTATATATTTCCTGTAAATGTTTAATAACCTGTTCATAATTCGGTTCCTTTATCACTCTAACTAAGTCACCAGTAAGACTTTCTCTTAATTCAGGATCAGAATTGATATCTAATTCTAATTTGTCGCCACCTCCTTCAGAAAATCCAGCTACGGTCACCCTTTCATCAATTTCTAATACTTGGTCATACAAATGACCCAATTTTCTGGCAGTTAAATCGAAAATATGAGGTCTTGTTTGATTGCCGATAAGTAGAACATCTTTAAATCCTTTAGTTGTAACTAACAACACCCTGGCTCCTTTTCTTTCCAATAATGCGTTTGTAGCAACAGTTGTACCCATTCTTATACTTTGAATTTGATCCAACTTCAACTTTTCACCTTTGGGAATTGATTTGCCACCTACTTTCTCCAATACTCTTCTAATACCCTCAGTTGGAGCATCTTTATAGTTTTGAGGATCTACTGACAATAATTTAAACACATGATCTTCTTGTCCAGGGATTTTAGCAATGACATCACAAAATGTACCACCCCTATCGATTGCAATTTGAATACCTCTAAATGACATATTTGGAAGCTCTTGGTTTTAATTCATAATTTGAATTGAGATATTTCAAAACTAGAATTTGGGTTATCTTTATATGTTTAAGTTGAAAAATAAAACTATGAATAATTAACTAAAGTTGTCGGCAAACAAGACTTGTTTTGATAATTATTATAATTTAAGGGCTCTCTTGATCTATTGTGGCATAAATATTAACTGAAAAAAGAGTTAAGCGCTAATTACCCAAACTAGTATTAAGCGAACGTTACATTAGTTACAGGGTCGCAAGCTGCTGGAATGTCCATTTTGCAAAGAAATTAGGCAAATGGAAGGGCCAAGAGTTGTAATCGACATATAGAGAGTATTTAACGAAATAATTTCTGCCCGGTAGCGTCTGCTCGGCATTCGTTTCAAATTATTATTGGAAGAATTCAAACTTCCAAGGCACTATTAAATACTTAACCTATTAACTCTATTACTTAATTCATGCTGCTCTCTAATGTTTCCCAAACTATCAAACACCACTTTGTCATCTTCTATCTCTTCTTCTTCACTCTTCTCGCTTGAATCTTCGAGCATATTACCAAGCGAATCATGCTTTTGTTCTTTTCTGTTCCCCGCATATTTGTCTTTGGAAGAAACATCTGTGTTCTTGGGTATAATATTCCCCAAATTATCATATTGTGTGTCACTTTCTTCTTCAGATGTACATTCTTCTTCATCTTCTAATCCAGCTCCTCTATTTATATTTCCAATCATCCAAATGTCCTCGTTATGAGCTTTTTCTTTCCTTTCTTTGGCTTCGTTTTCAATTTTATCCAACCACTCATCTTGAGCTTTCAAAACAGATTCGGAATCTGTACAATTCTGATACACCTGCAATAATTCTTCGTTAATTTTTAGGAACGTTAGACCCCATGAAAAATTCTCTAGTAACATTTCAGCCCAATCAATATGACCAACTATGGCAAAACATGCTGCCAATGCTTCAACACAGTTCAATTTCCATGGACGGCCATAATTTACAGGATTCGCAGCTACTAAATAAGGTAGCAATCTTTCATTTTTACCTCCAATTTTATTAAATGGAATCTCATCTAATCGAGCCCATGAACATTCCACCACTGCAGCACCGTTTTCTTCAACTATATATTTATCATCTGGGCATACCGTAGATTTCCCATTCGGGCTGACAACAATCCCTTGAAATTTTTGCCCTACTCTTAGATTTTTAATTAAGCCCAATCTTTCGAGCTTTTTCCCGCTGCATCTTTTAGGATCACAATGATCGAAATCCCACATTGCTAATTTTGTAGGAAATGTTGATTTCATCGACGCAGGGTTTGTCGATGATGCTGAGATTTCTTGTCTTCCTTTGCGTATGTGATGCTGTTTCGATTTATGACCATTCGATGTACGAGTCGACTTGTTTGGCCGATCGTCATTTGATTTATTTTTCCCTTTTGCCATGACTATGGTTCTTTGATGAGATGTATAAGTAAATCTATTTTCTAATTACAATTATTTTTTTTTGCACTGTAAAGAAGATCAACTTTAGAGATGAGCATTTACAACTACAATGGGATTGATTCTATTGAGCAAAGTGAATTACAATTATATAAATGAGTAAAATTAACTGTTTTTTTTGACGTTAATGCAAAAAACATGAGGAAGTGAATAGAGTTAACAAATACAAAGCAATAAAAAATAAACCCAAACCATTAAAAACTTATAAAACATCAGTTTATCAACTTAAAAATCTTCATCGAATGTAAAAGCGTTGGCATCTTTGTTTTCAGTCTTTGCCATAACACCGGCTTTTTGATAGTCTGAAACTCTCTTTTCAAAGAAATTGGTTTTACCAGCTAATGAGATATTTTCCATAAAATCGAATGGATTAGTAGCATTATAAACTTTCTTGTTACCTAAAGCAACCAACAATCTATCAGCAACAAATTCAACATATTGACACATTAATTTACAGTTCATACCTAATAAGCTAACAGGTAACGCGTCAGTGAAGTACTCCTTTTCGATTTCGACAGCTTCAGTGATAATTCTTTCCACAATTTCTGGGGCTGGTCTATGTTGCAAATGAGCAAATAATAAACAAGCAAAATCGGTATGTAAACCTTCGTCTCTACAGATTAACTCATTTGAGAAAGTCAAACCCGGCATCAAACCTCTCTTTTTCAACCAAAAAATAGAAGCAAAAGAACCACTGAAGAATATACCTTCAACAGCAGCAAATGCAACTAATCTCTCAGCATATAATGCATCTTCATCTTGAATCCATCTAATAGCCCAGTCGGCTTTCTTTTTAATTTGTGGGATATTTTCAATAGCGTTGAATAAATAGTCTGCTTCCTTTGGATCCTTGATATAAGTTTCAATCAATAATGAGTAAGTTTCAGAATGAATGTTTTCCATCATGATTTGGAAACCGTAGAATGACTTAGCCTCTGGAATTTGAACTTCAGCAAAGAAGTTTTCAACTAAGTTTTCGTTGACAATACCATCTGAAGCAGCAAAGAATGCAAGAATTCTTGATATGAAAAATCTTTCATTGTCATTCAATTTGTTCTTCCAGTCGTGTAAATCTTTACCCAAATCGATTTCTTCAGCAGTCCAGAATGAAGCTTCTGCTTTCTTGTAGAATTGCCAAATCTCATGGTATCTAATTGGGAACATAACATAACGACGTTTGTTTTCAACTAATAAAGGTTCCTCCGCCTCTAATTCTTTTAACTTATGTCTATGAACTTTATGAGTCTTTAAAAATTCTTTATGCTTTGCAACGGTTTCGGATATTTCTTCAGGTTCAGATTTTTCAGAATCTTTCTTGGACATGGTCTCACTTACAGCATTTTTAACTTGATGGACCGTTTGGGCTTCGTCTTTAAGCTTAGCTTCAGCAGCCAACTTGTCAGTCAAGGATTGTCCTTGCATAGCAGACACGTCGAGATTGGATATCTTACCAGTTAAGCCTTTAGTTGGAGTATCTTGAGACATTGCAGTATATTATTAGGTGAGATGTGAAGGAAATAGAAAAAAGTGTAGTGAAAGAACGATGAAGGTGAAAAAAAAAAAGAACGCGATTGTAGAGAAGAGACTTCAATGCATTTATATATCAAGAATACACGTAATCTATTTCCGAAAGAAAACGAAGTGAAATATGTTTGGTGATTTTGTGTCTATGGTTCAATTTTGTTGATATATGTGTAAACGATTCACTTGCTATCATAATATAAGACGATATCATCATGTAACTGCAATGATAATATTCTTTGAGACGCATCCAAACACGCATAGGTAAAAATAGATTCGCTCAATTACGCGTCTTCTTGTTTTGAATTTGCCAATTTAAGGAACTAAGCCTTAAACCTTCAGCTTCACTACTAAACTATTTGGTCACCTAAGAATGACATTTGCTCTATTTTTTGAAGTAGAGAGTTGAATAGAGGGAACTGATATCTCCAATCTCCCAATTTGTAGTAATCATGGCCTGACGTGTGGTAGTAAAGTATTGAATCATTCAAAACAGCAAAAAAAAATAGTTCAAACAAGCCAATAATCCTCATTAATTTCTGTACGAGTGACGCGAGACAAACGCAAGCATCCGTGGTCGAGATTCATTGCCTGTAACACGTCTAAACGTGTAATGTAATATTTTACTAAGAGGAAAACTCGCATCATATTTTTAAACTGTTTGTACTACTCGGCATGTTTTGGTATTCCCTGATTTAATCGGATACTTTGAAAGAATTCTTTTCAAGATTTACGAATATAATATGATTAGATTTTAAACATTTGCGATCAATTGAAAATTCCATAGTGATTGGTTCTTATCTTTCCGATCATTCGCATATGTGACAATGACAGATATCTGGTGATTATTGAAAGTTAGCATACAATAGCTTTATTTGTTTCCGCACTATATTTGTCTCTGTGCATAACTGTTGGAAGAATAGACAGACTGTGATAACTAGATGATCTATTATACATTCAATCGTACAATGATGAATGATACTATTCTCAGGGGTGAAATATTACATCACCTCCTTATTACTACAAATGTTAAAAGTTGATGGTTTTTTGAGAATTTGTAGTAACTTTTGCAGTTTCTTTGTAAGCTTTATATCGGATATAAAAGTGGTACGTGACTATTCAAATTACGGATTGGGAATCTGAAAAGGTACATGATCTCTGTTAGATGGTATTTGATAATGGATAGACCTTCTAGATAGAGAAAATATAGAAAGAAATTTACGAAATATCTATAGGAAATTGCGATTAGATAGAGTAATCAGCTTAATCTTGTATGAAAGTTAAGCTGCTGCGCGGGCATTTCAGTTCCTAGCTCTAATCCACTTCTATAATGTTGCCCACATCTAGATTGACTTACATTATGTTCCATTCCTTTCACTATTGATAATTGATAGTTTGTAGTATTTTGGTTTGTGATTTGAGAGAATCGTAGCCTTTTTCAGGTTTCTTAAATCAGTTCCGGTATGTATTTACGGCTCACGTGACCTTCCGGCTCTATTCTTATTAGCATCTCGTCTTTTTTGTTTTTTCCAGGCTACAACTATGTATTATCTCTACAGGTCCATATAAATAAGCAATGTGGCATCTCATTTTATGAGATGGATCTTTTCCTTCTGTTGAGCTATAAAAAGAAAGTGTTAAGCAGAGTGAAGTAATTGCGTTTCCGACTTCAAGTTTCTGTTTCCGGATTTTCAAATACTTCTACATATACTGTACACGTACAGTAAGGATAACTCAACTTTAATATATCTTTATAAGCATATCTATAAAATCGACATAGTTGGATGAAACTGTGGCATTTCCACCGTAGCAAATTAGAAAACAAACAGAACTAGAAACTAACTAACAAATAAAAAGGAAATCTAAAACACTCATGAGTTTAACGTAAGTATGCAGCAGAAATAATTTATGGGAGCGCAGCACGTTCAAGTGTTATCACCCTACAACATTCATCATTTGACTGTAATTGGAAGCCTCATTAGCCTCACCAATGTCACCAAGATTCATGCTCAAGGGAGTGGCAATTCTGGGAGGAGTTAATCCGGTACTACTAGTATCATTTAAATTGATAGGATCTGCCAAGCTTGGTAAGTCATCATTAAATTTGCCCAAATTTAAAACAGGTGAGCTAATTTCATCAAAATTCAAATCTAAATCACTGTATAATTTAGCAATGTCACCACGTCCCTTATATTCTCCGCCATGCTTATTTTGTAAAGCTATGATTTTAGCTTTCAAAATGTCTTCCATTTCAAAATGATTTAAATGAACATGGAAATTCTGTTGAAATTCTTCTTCTGCATCACGTGTAGATAAATACTGATAACGAGGTAATGAAGGTAATGCAAATAGCAATGATTCTGGATTTGTTTTTTCACTAATCAAATGGTCTGGACGTCCGTACAACTTGAATGCATCAATTATCGAAATGAAATTACGAATCATTGTTTCAGCTGCAGTTACACCAGGATGAGGAACAGGCATTATATACATAGCATCAGTTGTAGCAAAGTCGTCTGCATGTTTTTTAAAAAAACTTGAATTACTCTTGTTGGGGTCATATTTATTGGCAGCAGTTTTGAATCCATTAGACAATGATCTATTTCTGACATGAGATACGGAATTTGATGGAGAATGACTAAAGAACGAGTTTGTTGAATTCAATGATCCTGAACGTGAACGGGAATTAGTCTTTGGAGATTTTAAAGGATGTAAACTGCTATTCAAGTGTGATGAAAGCGATCCACTTGACGAAGAACGAGACACGGAATCATAATTCTTAGCAATCAATTTTCTTGGACTCAAATCTTGATTCTCTAAATTGTTGTGGGAGAATAGAAATTCGTAGTTCTTGCTGATATGAATTTTCCCAGAAGCACTCATTATGGAGTTGAACTCAATCATATTGGATTGTTCCGGATAAACATTGTAAATGCTAGCTAAATCAGAACTGTAAGCAATAAGATGTTTCTTGTTAACCTTTTTGTCAGATGAATAAAACTCAATTCTGCCCAAGTGATGTTTGTCACTTGGTAAAACCACCATAAATACTTTAATCCACTTTGGTGAAATTTCAGGCAATCTGAGATTGCACCATTCGAATTGAGCAAATCTTTTTTTACGATTTAATAAAACATGAATGTCCAGCAATTTAGATCCTTTGGAAGATAGCAATACAGCAGTAAAAGCTTCATTCAATTTCACATATTCAAATTTACTTAAATATATAGCACTCATCCACTTAATAAAATCAGGCTTATTATGAAATCTAATCAATACACAAGAATCTTCACGATAATCTTGATAAATTTTGATTTGACAACTCCCAGCAACTTCAATATGAGAATCAACCAAATTGAAATATTGAGGTTTGAATTCATCATTTCCATTGCCAATCGAGTATTCGTCATTCGAGGGTCTCCAAATAGCCAATTCATTCCCAGTTAACTTGGCTTCTACTTCGAGCCAAACTCTATCTAACTCCATAATCCCGGGAATTTGAAAAGATCCAATGCAATACGTTCTCAATTTCTGAGCGTTTATCAATGAAACGACCGCATGAAATTCTGGAGGTAAATTTTCCGTTTGAAATTTATTTCGTAATAATAAAGATCTCCCAGAAAGTGAATTCAAAGAATGTGTAGAATCAGAGTCGCCATCATAATTGGAGAAAACCCTACTTTGACGTACAAATGATGATGGCGTAGTTTTAACCTTGTCTGATAACGAACGTCTATGCAAATTAGAGTCAGAGAATGGATCAAGAGGTTTCCCTGGTTGGCGTATTTTTGGTGAGACCATTGTAGGAGAGTTTACTGAACTTTGCTCGTAATACGATGAAGACTCAGATGTAGGATTTAATGTGGATGCTGTATTGATTTTAGGTAGCAATGAAGATGAGGTCTGTTTCGAAGCAGAATCGGAACTGCTACTGCTAGTGTTGCTATGATCTAACAATTCAGTGCTGCGAAAAATAAAGCTGTTGTTGTTGGTGCTGGTCTTGTTATGTTCCTTCTGTGGCGTTAATTCAAAGCCATCATCTGATGAGGTAGGAGGTTGAGCTAAAGGAGATGTAACTCTGTATTGATTTGGTGTCGATGGTGGTGAAGAAGTAGAGCCTGTTGCATTGCTAATAGTCGTTGGGTGTCTCGGGGATTCGAATGAAGCATGTGATGAATGTGATGCAGTAAATCCGGGAGACGAAATATGACCGTGATACTCAGATGTTACCTGAGAATTTGTATAAGGTTGTTGTACTACTTCTTGTTGCTGTTCGATATTTTTTTGTTTCAAAGTTGCGATGTTCACCGGTGTAATACCGCTTCCGGAATTAATTTTTCTTCCATCATTTTTGCTAACGGTTGAATCTTTGTCACCATGATGACTTAAGAGTCTCTTTGGTGAAAGTATACTAAATGGCATGTTGGCCGACTTTTAGATAATATATGCTTAGATGATTAAAAATAAATGCTGATAAAATAATTTATTCAAAATGACTTTGTTTCGTATTCTTCCAGCGAATAATTCTTATAAGGACAAAATATCTCGAAATCCCAGTTTTTGGGGGTTGGGGGGTGTTGGCTGTGTCGAGCTTCTAGCAAACAGCAATATAACAAATGGTGGATTATTCTTTAGGAAACAAAGTATACTATGTATTCTAATCCTTGTTTTGAAAGAAGATGCGTTATGTTAATATAAATGGACAAATAGCGAATTTAATGTAAAACGATGTATAGATCGGTGGAAAGAGCAGAGCGATTTTATATAATGGATAATCCGGACTGGCAGGAAAAGTATATTAAAATATTTGATTATTATTTTTATTAATGTTTTATTTGTTCTATTATTATCTTGTATTTTTTTTTCCGATAATTTTTTAGTTTTTGCTCTTGTTTGTTTTTCTCTTAACTTGTTTTATCTTCTTCCAATTCTTCTTCTTGATGTTTTCTGGGCAACTTCTGCTACTACTACTGATTGTGATACTGCTGCGGTTATGTTGCTTTCGTCGTAGAATTTATGTGCGTCGTAATGGATCGCTCACTTCCAGCTTTTTCAGTTTATGCGAACCTGAAATTGAACGATGATGTAATAAAAACTGATAAGAAAAGTGCAATTTGAAACTTAGCACTACAAGCACATGAAATGCTTGAATATATATTTCTTGGGGATTCGAGCAGTTTTATATTCTCTATGGTTCTCGCCTTCAAGAATAAAAATAGTAGCTTATCGAAGAAATTTGAGAGTTTTATGCCTTAATAGTCAGTCATCCGTCATTTCTATACGGATGAAAAATTACCCAGTCCTCTGCTGAAAAGCTAATCTTGTTAATTTCTGTACAGTTTCTTAATTTGCAAATAGCTCGATTTATTGTAGATCAAGTTTGAGTATGGTGGTCTTTTCAAATATCAAGGATCACCCTCTGTAACTTCAGTGTTTGAATACCTGGATGGCAATGAAAAGGGTTTACATACGGTTGAGCAACCTTGCTCAAGAAAGATGAGTAATTGAGAGTTTTGAGACAAACTCCTGTAATAGCCCAGTCTGTTACGCACGTTGCGGTGTAAACTCGAATAAAAAAGCGTCCAGCAACAAGGAGAATTTTATTTGGCGGTTTACAATGTGTAATATATTACAGTTATATGAACCAACTCTATGCCGAAATAATTGAAATACCCTTTTTTCTTAGACATCATGATACATTATCTAATTTTCTTTTCCTCATACACTGTACAAAGAAGTCTGCAACTGAAGCTTTAACACTGCTCCACGTTAAAAAAGCAATATTACTGTATATATTGAATATCAACTTCAGTACTCTTTCCAGCCTGGTAGCTTTGTATCAAGTTTGCCTTAAAGATAATAATAATTTTAAGCCACATTATCCGCTACAGTTTTGTGACATCATCGGTTTTGATTCAGATCAACTTTCTTTTTTGGCCTGGATTCCGGGGTCTACATTTGCTGTACCTTGCTGTTCTTTTACACAGGTGAATATGCCTTGGAGCACAAAAGATATTGCTTGGGACTCTCGGTATTGTCTTGATATAAATTAAAAAGTCTTTTTAAGATAGGTTTTTCAGTTGCAGTAACAACTGTTGTTTTGAAGAATACTATTACTACAATCAATCACTTTTTGGAAAGAAAGATTCAGTGAGACACCACTTGTTTCTGTATCATTTTGTGTTTAATGATTTTTGGCCAGCTCTATTGTATTTCTTTCTCCGTATTTCACACTGTAAGTCACACTGTAAGTCTTCAAGGCTACGGACTGCTTTGGTTTCTTTCCAGACTTATGTCATAATACGATGTTGTGAATTGTTCAATAAGAAAATGGAATCATTTCACAATTTTTTCTCTTCCATGTCCTCAATGGTTCATAAGATTTTATAACCTCACTTGGTTTATAATTCTTCTTCGGAAATTGCTCTTTTTTTTTAGCTTGAATCTTGGCTAACATCAAAATTCTCTTTAACTTCATTGGTGCAGTTGTCGAGGATACAGAGCGCACTTTGTGTACAAGGCATTTGACATAAACCTCCTCGTTCCCACATCATTGGGCCTGAATTTTAATTGTGTGGTATTGAGTTCCGGAGTCTAAATATGATTGGATTCGTGATGAAATGTCTGGCCTGCCCAGAAACGGTTGTACTACAGAAAAGGACATTATTGAGCGTCTTTTTTTTTCATCATGTTCTTTCATATGTATTATTCGTTTTCCTTAATAACAAAGCTTGCAGGTATCTGGAATAGGTCCCAACCCCTGATTCCTACTCAAATTCTATCGCCACCACGTAATATTATGTTTTTGTATGGTTTGCTGTGAATTTAGCAGAAGCATGCTTTGTTAAGATCAGTTTCTTGCAACCAAAAACAAAAGCCTCACTTTTTTCAGTTTTTGGTTGTTCACTTTTCGGGTTCACGTTCCAATTTATTCTCCTATACACACATTTAAGAACCACATGTCTTACTTCCTAGATAAGGTACCTCCACCGCCACCAAATGACATCGACCCGAATTTTACATTGCTCACTAATGAATTATTTGATAAATTAGATGGAGTTACAAGAACTAACTTGGGAGGAGCAAGAACAATTACAGAACGAAAAGCTCAAATTATATCAGGGTTCATTGATGTCTTCAGAACTCACATAGGAAAGGATATCTATCCATCTGCAAAGCTAATTTTTCCCGAAAAGTCGGGAAGATTGTTTTACATCAGAGAGACTGTACTAGCCAGATTGATTATAAAAATGTACAACATTCCCAAGGAAACTGAAGATTATAATATATTACATGAGTGGAACAAACAATATCAAAAATCGAAAAGATTTAGCACAGATGAGAAGAAAATTAGAGATTTACCTTTGCAAACGTCAAGAATTGTTGCTAAAAGACGTCTATTGGTCGAAAATGCTACCGAATATAGCGTACCTGAAATTAACGAAAGATTGGAAAAGCTAACGATGGCGAAACAAGCCCAAGAACAAATAGAAATTTTACATCCTTTACTCAACACGCTACGAATTGAAGAGATAAGATGGTTGATTCACATAATTTTGAAGAAGCCCATTCTTGTCAATATGGAGAAGTTTTTTTTCAATTGTTGGCATCCTGATGGATATAGGCTCTTCAGTGTATGTAACAATTTGGAGAAAGTCTTTAATTATCTTACTGATCCCAATGAAAGATTAACTCCAGAACAATTAGGAACTCATCCGGGATTCAAATTTAAACCTCAGTTAGCTGAAAAATTGACTACAAACTATGATGTCATAATCAAAAAATTACAAAAACGAAGTGAAATGGATCCTCCTTATGAAAAGCAATTCAAAGATTTGCATCTCGAAGATAAGTTTTACATTGAGGAGAAAATGGATGGTGACAGGATGTTACTACATAAAAATGGTGATAGTTTCAAGTTCTTCACAAGAAGATTGAAAGATTATTCATATTTGTATGGCGAGAGTTTCCAATTCGGGTCTTTAACCAAATATTTGACAAAAGCTTTTGCTGGTAAAATAGATTCTGTTATTTTGGATGGAGAGATGGTTGCTTATGATTATAAACGAAAGGCAATATTACCGTTTGGTACTTTGAAGTCACTGGCTATTCAAGAAAGTGTTCGTCAATTTACCACAATCGATCAGTATGAGCAACAAACTAGTTATCCATATTATCTTGCTTTCGACATTATTTATCTAAATGGAAAAGATTTAAGTAATTATCCTTTGTTTTTCAGAAAAAATATCTTAAATCGAATAATCAATCCAGTTCCATATAGATTTGAAGTCCATGCTGTAAGAATTGGTTCATCTCCAGCTGACATTGAGAGGGCAATTAGAGAAGTGGTAACAAGCAGAAGTGAAGGTTTAGTACTCAAGCATACTCAACTGAAATATGTAATTGATGGTTATAGAAATCCCAATTGGATCAAAGTCAAACCTGAGTATTTAGAAAAGTTTGGTGAGAATTTGGATCTTGTCGTAATCGGAAAGATACCTGGCGTCAAAAATTCATACATGATGGGATTGAAAAATATTAATGACGGTGCATACTATAGTTTTTGCATGTGTGCTAACGGGTTTCAGATTGAAGAATTTGATAAAATTGAAAGATTAACCCATGATAAGTGGATAGAAATAAAGAATCGATTACCGCCTGAACTGCTAATTAAATTTGGTTCTAGAAAACCAGTTTATTGGATTAACCCAGAAGATTCTATTGTTTTGGAGATCAGAGCCCGCTCGATTGATGTTCGACCGGAAGGGACCTATGCTGTCGGTACAACGTTACACAATATGCATTGTCGAAGGATTAGAGAAGATAAAGATATTAATGAGTGTATTACTATGCAAGAATATATACGCTTGAAGGAAGACTATCTCAGGGATATTTTCAATTCACAGACCGCTGCCTCAAAAAAGCGCCATTTAAATGCATTGAACTCGTTTAACAACCCAGATAACTTAAAAAAAGTCAAAATTGAATCGGACTTATTTTCTAATTTTGAATTTTTAATAATGAGTGAAAAGAAAGATATAAATGGTGAAATAATTGGCCTCGAGGAATTGAAGAAATTGGTCAAAAAATATGGTGGTAAAATTGTCAATTCAATTGACGTGAGAACAAATTTACAAATTCTTGTCATAACAGAAAAACACTTACCTGTATGTGACCGATACTTTTCTCAAGGGCTTGATTTGATTCAACCCAGCTGGATATTTGAATGTATAAATAGAAGTCAAATTGTTCAATTAGAACCATATTTTTTATTTGCAACCAAAAACTGGGATAGATTTAGAGACAAAGTTGATGAATTTGGTGATTCTTACATTATACATCAAACACTCGATTCAGTTGTTGTTCGTCAATTGAAGCAATCTCAAATTAGGGAATTGAGAAGTCAGTTTGAATGGGAGGACTCGATTAAACCATTGTTATACCTATTTGAAGGTATTAGTTTTCATGTGGTTGGTGATTCACTAGCAACCCAACTACTTAAGGAAAGGATTGAAAAGTTTAATGGGATTATAACTAATGATTACATCAATTGTGGATATGTCGTTGTGCCTGAATGGGAAGACGAACATAATAGAGAATTTATATCATTGCATATAGACACTCTATTTCAAAGGATTAATAACAATTTGAGAATACAAAATGGTAAATTCATGGCTAAGATACCGTTTGCTGTCACTGAAGCTTTTATTCAAAAATCAATTGTAGCCAACTCCGTCGTTGATCCTGATGATTTTATTTATCGGTAGAGCAACGTGCTGGTCGATTTTAGCATATGTCCAATACCGCGAAATCAATTTGTAATATGATATATATAGACAGTAGCTGTGTGATGTGAATGCAATGAGACGAGAGAGTGCTATAGTTCTACTTACTTGTGGATAAACTCTCGGTATGTGAACGGCACAAAGTCAAAACAGTGAAATGATAGCTGTGTTGATTTCTACATAAATACTAAGGTTATCATCCAAAGTTAGTCATTGGATGCAATACCTGTCTTGACACTACATTTGAGCTCAACCTAATTATTTTACATAAATACGATAATTTCATTGTCAAACAAGATTGGAAACAATTGATTCAGATCAAAAGCCCGTGTATCCAAGATCGTGGGGTTTTCCCGCTTTGTTTTTTTTGTTACCCAAAACTTTCTATGATAACTCTTTCATAGCACACACCGACAGTAATCACTAATTTATGACGATATTCTATTGAATTTGAATGCAATATCAAAACAAAATTTTGGCCTGAAAATCCATTCCATGTTTGCCAAAAGGTTATCAATTGAGCTGCCAATAAGGTGAAAAACATTTCAATTTTAAACCATGGTACGATTTCCTGCACAATGATTGTTAGAAGTAATCCCTGAAAATTCTGGAAGTCAAGTTCATGGATGTCAGTTCATAGTTCTACACGGCTGATCAGACAATCTCAAATTGACTTATTTCTGCATTTTTCTTATCTCCTAAAACTTTGCTAATAGTAATCATAATTGCAAGCATAACAAAATGGTTGACTACAGAAGCTGGTTAAGGAATATCGATGATGATACTAGAGTTTCCAAATTATCAATTCCAGGAACTCATAACTCCGCAGCTTGCCACACAGCATTACCATCAGTTAAATGCCAAGGTGCGAGCGTCACCAAGCAATTGGAACATGGTGTTAGGTTCCTTGATATTCGAGTGGGAAAATTATTTGTTGGAAATGATGTCAAAGATTTACAAGTAATTCATGGCAAATTCCCTGTCAAGATCCCGTTTCCTGAAAAACTATCTGATACTTTGAAAGAAATATACAATTTTTTGGAGCATAATCAATCTGAAACTGTTATTGTGTCAATAAAACAAGAAGGTTCAAATGATTGGGATAATGCAAATGATGAATTTGGTAGATTAATTTGGGATAGATATATTAATCCAAATAAAGATAAATGGTACTTGAACACCGATATTCCAAAGGTTGGTGATGCAAGAGGGAAAATAATTTTGTTTCGTAGATTCGGCGTTCAAGATGATAACTTGAGAAGCCAATTTGGTTTCGAGGCCTCTTCATGGTCTTACAATACTACCGATGATGATAGAGGATCATTTGTTGTTCAAGATTTCTGTGAAGTTCAATCTTCAGATGATTTACCAAAGAAGATTCAATTTGTTAAAGATTTGGCTAAGAAAGCTCAGGATTACACTGCTCAAAACGATGATAAATTGTTTGTTAACTTTACTTCTGGTTCTAATTTCTTTGATAAAGATTGCTGGCCAGAGCCAGTTGCCAAAGCGATGATCAAAGGTGACATTCAACAAGATTTTCAAAAAGGTGTTGGTATTATTGTTTTAGATTACGCCGAAGCAGATGATTGGAAAATGGTCAAAGCATTAGTTGATAGCAATTATTAGTGGAATCTTCTTATGTTGTTGACGATTGTGTAGCTATATATAGTTTTAGATTGTATAATTCAGTAGTTTTTCAAAACATCAGATATGCGAGCGGGATTTTTCCATTGGTTACAAATTGAGAAATCTCAATTCTAGACGTGTTGAGTGACACATTTATATCACTCTTTCACTTTCGTCTATGCTACCTCAACAGATCATACGACATCCACGTCTAATTCTAAGGTTAAGAGGAGCTTATCGGTTGGGCAATTGCATACGCCACCAGTCAAAAAAGAACGATTTCCCTGATCTTTCAACAATCCATGATCCCAAATTACGTGAAATCATAGAAGGAACGAACTTCGGCACCGAAGCATTGCAAAAGAAACAGCAAGAAAATGGCTTTAAAGTGAAAAAAATAGAAGACGAGAAGAAGAAGTTGGAGCAAGATAGAGAAATACAGAGAAAACGACAGGAAAAAGAAGCAAGGGAGAATGAAAACAAGTCAAGTCGATATATTAATGACAAGGCAGCCAAAAGTAACGAGAATTTGCAAAATAACATTTCAACTATTAGATCGAGGCACATGCAAGGTGTCGTTAAAGATGCACACGAGGAAATTCTTCCGGGAAAAGATGACGATGTTGAATATAAATTAAAAGTTGAAGATAAAATTATCGCTACTACAAAAGATTCAGTTGATGATAAAGATATACCGAACCTAGCTAGAGAAATTAATGAAACAATACAAAATGAAATAACTGGTTTGCCGTCTCAAAAGGAAAAAAGACAAAGTAATTTATCAAAAAAATTGGCAATGTATTTAGATTCTGCTCGTGATACAATTTTGACTGCCACTCGAGCTCTCAATGATGTCACTGGATATTCGGCTATTGAAAAGTTAAAAAAATCGATAGAAAAGCAAGAGGGAGATTTGAAGGAAGCCAAAGAGTTTGTTAGAAAGTGTAAGGTATCTTATGGAGAAGCCATACAAAAAAGATCCCAATCCCAGCGAGAAGTGAATGAGTTATTAACAAGGAAGCACAATTGGTCTCTGAATGACCTAGAAAGATTTACAGAATTATATCGAAATGATCACGAAAATGAACACTTGGAACAAGACGCAGAGAAGAAATTGGAAGAAGCAGAAAGTCAAGTTGATTCTATCCAATTAAAATTAACCCAACTGATTTTAACAAGATATCATGAGGAGCAAATTTGGTCCGATAAAATTAGGCGGTCTTCTACTTGGGGAACATGGGTGTTAATGGGTCTAAACGTAATACTTTTCATCGTTGCGACATTTTTCGTTGAACCCTGGAAAAGGAAGAAATTAGTATTTGCATTTGAAGAGAAAGTTAAACGAGTATTAGTTGGAGCTGCACAAAAAAACGATGAAATTTTAGAGCCAATCATTGAAAAGCTAGAATCTAGTGATGGAGAAGTTCCACAAGTTGAAGATACTACATTTAGTTTCAAATTGTTTGAGAGTACATGGCAAGGGTTGAGAGATTTATGTATTGCAAATTATCAAGCATTAATTTCAAGCGAAATAAAGACTTTGGAATTTGACAAATTTCAATTTGAATTGTTTACTGTCGTATTAAGTGTACTAGCATGTGGGCTAGGTAGCTTAATAACATTGTTTTGTAGATAGACCTTGTATAAATCCTTACGTAATTATAGACTGCAAAATTAATTGATCTTTTTACACGCATAAGATCGCTATAATATGTTGACAAAAAAAGATGTGTTGCCACTATAGTTTGATTCTCGAATCCATAACTAAAATAAGTCTAATAAATCACGTCAAGGTATTATGGAAGATCCCGTTCTTTTGGATACAACTGTAAATAGCGCGTTGTCAAAGATAAATAACAATAGTTGCAACACGGAAACAGATGTATACCTTAAATTGAAGAGATTGGAAAAGGAATTAGAATTATTGTTACTTCAAGAAGAGTATATTAAAGATGAACAGCGTCATTTAAAGAGAGAATTGGTGAGAGCACAAGAAGAAGTTAAAAGAATCAAGTCAGTACCTTTGGTAATTGGACAATTTTTAGAACCCATTGATGAAAATACTGGTATCGTATCATCAACTACAGGATCAAATTATGTTGTCAGAATTTTATCCACATTGGATCGTGAGTTGTTGAAACCATCATCATCAGTTGCGTTGCATCGTCATTCTAATGCGCTAGTCGATATATTGCCACCAGAAGCAGATTCGTCAATCTCTATTGTTGGTGAAGATCAAAAACCGGATGTAACATATGCTGATGTAGGAGGTCTAGATACGCAAAAACAAGAGATAAGAGAGGCGGTAGAATTACCTTTAACTCAAGGTGAATTGTATTCTCAAATTGGTATTGATCCACCAAGAGGGGTATTATTGTATGGTCCACCGGGTACTGGGAAAACCATGTTGGTTAAAGCTGTTGCTAATTCAACAACAGCATCATTTATCAGAATTAATGGATCAGAATTTGTTCAGAAATATCTTGGTGAGGGCCCAAGAATGGTAAGGGATGTATTTAGATTAGCTCGAGAGAATTCCCCTGCAATTATATTTATTGATGAGATTGATGCTATTGCCACAAAGAGATTTGATGCGCAAACTGGTGCTGATCGAGAAGTTCAAAGAATTTTATTAGAATTATTAAATCAGATGGATGGGTTTGACCAAACATCTACCGTTAAAGTGATAATGGCAACCAATAGAGCAGACACTTTGGATCCTGCTTTGTTGAGACCTGGTAGATTGGATAGAAAAATTGAATTTCCTTCTTTGAAAGATAGGAGAGAAAGAAGATTGATTTTTTCAACAATTGCATCAAAAATGTCTTTAGCTCCTGAGGTTGATTTAGATTCTTTGATTATAAGAAATGATCCATTGTCTGGTGCCGTTATTGCGGCAATCATGCAAGAAGCTGGTTTAAGAGCAGTAAGAAAGAATAGATACATGATTTTACAAAGCGATTTGGAAGAAGCTTATACTTCACAAGTGAAAACTGGTACGGAGCATGATAAATTTGATTTCTATAAGTAGGAAGCGGCTGTATGTCTTTATACATTTAAATTAATTGATAAATACCTAAGCCTAACTGTAAATTTGTCCATTCGATATGATCTAAATCAATGTGGTATGTGTAATTCCATACTGGAGTAAAATTGGATGTGTTAAAGTTATTGAAAGAAGCAATCGGAGTGATCAAGTATACGGGTTTGTTTCGAGGAATATCGAGTACTTGTTGAACGTTTTTGAAATCACTACCCATCGCATCAATAATAGTGATCAGTTTATCGTGATTTACTTTCTCGTTTATAGCCACGGTTTCGACAGAATTACTTCCTAAAACCCAATTTGGAGGCGAATATGTTCTCCACCAAATTTGAATACACTCTTCTTTGTGTTTACTGAAGTAATGTAGCACGGGAATAACACCCCCTTGATGGAAGATGCCCATTAATAAGCACATCAGAATATTGAATATATACCAGACGTACAACATCCATGGCTTTACCCATGCTAAAGTGAAATCAAAACAGCAAGCAAATAAGGGTAATAGTGGGACTAAGAATCGTAATTCCTGGTGAGGTATGATTGAAAGAAATGCAATTCCGCTGAGTACAGCAAGGAATGGGGTTGTTTTAACGTACGTTTTGGATACAAAGAAAATCAATCCTGGGCCAAGCATTTGGGGAATATTAATGAGTAAGTGGGTATAGTACGGGTGAATTCCATGTTGAGCTAGATTATCATAGTTTGAGTTATATAATAGATTGTTCAATGGTGTGATCACGTAATTTGAAATATTGAATGGATCTGTGAAAACGTTGTGAATATTGGAGAAAGATGCTGTGTCAATGAGGATGAATGAAAGCGTAGGTATTATGAATCCAACCGCTACGTACAACGTGCCCGACAAATGATTTACCAAGTATTTCGCAAGAAACCAACTAGGTAATATCAAGAAAGCGGGGAATGTAACTCTGTTGAATACTCCAAAGGATACGATGAATCCAAGCCAAAGCAACTTCTTACTTTTGTTCAGATTCCTCAACTCGTTATCGTTTTGGATATACCTCAAATCATCAATAATTAAAAGCGATAATAAAAGTAAAATAGTTTCAACACTGTTTGAAAACAAATGACTTTGGTAAACCAACGTAATGTATGAGGTCAGTGTGAAGAAAACTGCCTTTATTCTCTCTGGTTTTGTAGGGAGCATCCAATACAAGCAAGAATCGGTTATTATCCAGCTCAAAACTGTTAATTGCAACCTCGCAAAATACCACATTTGTAATGGAGATAGACTCCAGTTTAATAATTTGGTCATGTAGAGGAATGGTCCATATATCACATATAGTGGCCCAATACTTCTGGCCGGAAATTCACCAAATTCCCATGGTATATTTGTGTCAATGCCCAAGATCTTATTAGTTAATACTTCAAAACTTTGAAAATGCTCGTCGGGATGTATGTATGAGTCCGATAATGCAAATATAAATCGAGATAGTATACTTAGGAGATATATATTTCTCCAGTTAAGATTAAGCATGGATTGTGTCTGTGTCTTGTATAACGCAGAAAACTTTTCAAAACTGGTGCGTCGGATTTCTACATATTATGACAACAAATTTGCGACACTGGATACCAGGAGTTGATGCAGCTAGAACAGCTAAAAGGATTGTTTACAATACAAACAACACAATAGCTGTCGGATTGTTGACCTGAAAAAATATAAGAACTAACTTGTAAATATTATTCAGTGAAGTCTAAGCATCCAACAGGCATGCTTAGACCCAATCCCTGTACAAGGGGCGAAGGAGGGAGAGGCTCATTAACTTTTTTTAAGGGGAAAATATACATCGTAAGAAAAACTCTTTAAGCTTTATGAAGCGTTAACATTATTTCCGCTCCTACTCGTGAGCGAACGAGAGCTACTATAGTTCACAACCTGAGGATTCAGTTCCAGGTATTTATATCATCGCGTCTTTAGCATATTATTTAAGAATTACTGTAGATGTCTTCGTCGTACAGGTTGAGAGCGTTTTCTACTGCTTCTGATGAAAAATTTATCCGGAGCCAATCACCGGAACCGAGTGTTCTTTGTAATGTCTCGCAAATACGTCAATCTGATTGGCTGAGGAATGTAAAAATAAGTCCGATACTACACAAAAATGTCGTACATACTTGCAGACAGACTGACAATGGTAGCAAATAATAATAAGTAGTTAATGGGCCTAGAAACAATACTATTAATCTTATTGTTCTGTTCTGTTCAGTTCAGTTCATTGCAGTCGATCAAAATTTTTTCCTTTCTTCTACTCCAACTTTAATCTAACTACTTCATCAACTAACTATTCCTAATGTTTAGACAAGTCACTAGATCTACTTCATTGTCTTCTACAACTCCTAAATTCTTGACAAGGTCTTATATTGCCGGTCAATTTACTGGTAAAAAAGGCTCAAATGGTAAATATACTGTCACATTGATTGAAGGTGATGGTATCGGACCAGAAATTTCTCAAGCTGTTAAGGACATTTACGCTGCAGCTAAAGTTCCAATTGAATGGGAACCTGTTGATGTTACTCCTTTATTAATTGATGGTAAGACTACTTTGCCTCAGCCAGCTGTTGATTCAGTCAATAAGAATTTGGTTGCCTTAAAAGGTCCTTTAGCTACCCCAGTTGGTAAAGGTCATACTTCAATGAACTTGACTTTAAGAAGAACTTTTAATTTATTTGCTAACGTTCGTCCATGTAAGAGTATTGTTGGTTATGACACTCCTTATAAGAATGTTGATACTGTTTTAATCAGAGAGAATACTGAAGGTGAATATTCAGGTATTGAACATACAATTGTTCCAGGGGTTGTTCAATCAATCAAATTAATTACCAAACCAGCCTCGGAAAAAGTCATTAGATATGCTTTCGAATATGCTAAATCTATTAACAAACCTCACGTTTTAGTTGTCCATAAGGCTTCTATTATGAAATTATCTGATGGTTTGTTTGTCAACACCGCTAAAGAGGTTGGTAAAGAATATCCAGACGTTTCATTAGATTTTGAATTATTAGATAACACTTCATTAAAATTGACATCCGATCCATCTCAATATAAGAATGTTGTTATGGTCATGCCTAATTTGTATGGTGATATTATGTCTGATTTGTCATCTGGTTTGATAGGTGGTTTAGGTTTAACACCATCCGGTAATATGGGTAATAAAGTTTCTATTTTCGAGGCTGTTCATGGTTCTGCTCCAGATATTGCCGGTAAAGGTTTAGCTAACCCAACTGCTTTATTGTTATCTTCATGTATGATGTTGAGACACATGTCCTTAAACTCTGATGCTGATAAGATTGAAACTGCTGTCTTGAAGGCTATTGCTTCGGGTCCAGAAAACAGAACTGGTGATTTGAAAGGTACTGCTTCCACTAAACATTTCACTGAACAAGTTATTAAGAATTTATAAGTCTTATTCCCATATATTAAATAATACATTAAATGTACGACGATAAATAGAATTTGTTGGATACGATAGTATATTATACTATAATTCTTAAACGAAGATGGAGATCATCGCTGTCTATTTTTTTCTTGGTTTCCTAAAGATAAAGCTTTCTACATTTATTTTGGCTCTTTTGGTTCTGGATGTCTTCGTCAATGCATTTTCCTTTTATAAAATAGAGGCGAGACGTGCCATGTCTATTTACTCAACTCTTCAAGAATTTTGTTAGTTCCTTCGACAATTGCAATATGCTCAACTTTATGGACTCTATCTTCATATTCTTCCAAAGATTCGCCCTTGATCAAATCAAGTTCTTTAACTACAATTGGAGCACCTCTATCTACTTCAGCTATCACTTTATGAATCATTACACCACCTTTAGTAATCTCACCATCTTGACCAGCTTTCCAACAACGATCAATAGCATGAGTACCTTCAAATGCACCAGGTAACGCAGGATGTAAATTAATTATGGTGATTCCTGCTTTCTCTAATGGTTGCAATACGCTTGGTGATAAAATCAACATCCAGCCTGCGCAGACAATCAAGTCTGGACTTACATACCCTTCTTCTTTTCCTTCAATTCGGCCATTGATTAACAAGTTGGATAAATCAATATTGAATTGTTCCCTACGTGCCTTACGTGCCTCCGTTTGGTCTTTTGTTGTACCTTTGTAATAGTCTCTTAACACGTGGGTTTTGGTTGTTATTGAAGCTTGCGATGCTCTTGTCAATCCATACGCTTTTTCCGATGATGATATGACTTGGGTGATTCTCCCCTTCAATTGTCCCTTAAGCTGTGCATCTATGAGTGCTTGCAAATTGGTACCAGATCCTGATATCAATACTGTTATATTTAATGGCATTTTATTGATGCTGTATAATGAATGGGAAAGATTGTATTAAAGAACGCTATGTTGCAACTGAGCTCTTCTGAGAAAATACTCTGCTGAATTAATTTTAAAGTGTTTGACTCCGATAAAAACAAGTAAGTAATAGGGCCAATGTCATTTTTTTCCTCAGGGTGAATTGTGACACTAGTTTATCAAGTTTTATGACATCAATAACAACAACAGATTATAATCCATAAACAAATAAGCTCCTTATCAAACTTTTGTTTTATGTGATGATGATGACTGATCTGCAGAGCTCAAATTTTTACCAACAATCTTTTATACTAATAATCAGTGTCTTGTTTGTTAGCTGATAACTATTCCAAGACATAAGACATTGAAATTTGATTGAAATTACAGGCTATCAATTTAATGTCGGGTAATTATTTTTGGCTCCTTACATCAATATTAAAGCATCACTCCCTGATTACAGAAGAAAAACTCTTTGCCCTGTCTAATTATAGGTGTAGCTCCATACTGTTCAAACTTAAACAGTTATAATACTGGTACGGTATCTCCAGAGTTAAAGCCGCCTTCATGTCCTCGTCCTCGTCCTCGTCCTCGCCCTCCACCGCCATATCGATTTGCACCACTACACTACCCATTCGTTCACCACTATTGCTTTACTGCAAGCCCAGAGATAATCAACAATCTGACACCGCACGCACCTCACTCCCACACCACAACACAACAACACAACAACTACAACAACCCACTCGCATTAGCACTCGCACCGCACTCTTTTTTTCTCTTTCGTTCACTCTGTCTTCTTTCGCACTCTCGCACGCATCGAACAATAGAGAAAAATTTTATTCTTGCAAAAAATTTTCTTTCCCTTCCTTCTTCTCCTTCTTTTAATTCTTTGGATTTAAACCTTTAATAAACGATATAACAAGATGGGTATGTTTCAATCATAATTAGATATAATCAATTCTTAGAATTACATTACAGGATTGATATCTCAGCCTTTTTCATTGATGGATTGATACAATATACCATCCCATGTGTTGAAAAAAAAAATTTTTTATGGTGATTTTTTTCCAACCCTTGTCCATCCTTCAATATTCATTCGCAATTCTAAATTGGTTCCTATAGAATTATGGTCAGTAGTTTACTAACGAATGACTTGTAGTTGCTTTCACTATTGAACAAATCCGTGGTTTGATGGACAAGGTTACCAATGTGCGTAACATGTCCGTCATTGCTCACGTCGATCATGGTAAATCTACTTTAACTGATTCTTTAGTTCAAAAAGCTGGTATTATTTCTGCTGGTAAAGCTGGTGAAGCCAGATTTATGGATACCAGAAAAGATGAACAAGAAAGAGGTATTACCATTAAATCTACTGCCATTTCTTTATATGCTTCAATGACCGAAGACGATGTTAAAGATATTAAACAAAAGACTGATGGTAGTTCTTTCTTAATTAACTTGATTGATTCCCCAGGTCACGTTGATTTCTCGTCAGAAGTTACTGCTGCTTTGAGAGTTACTGACGGTGCTTTGGTTGTCGTTGATACCGTTGAAGGTGTTTGTGTTCAAACTGAAACCGTTTTAAGACAAGCTTTAGGTGAAAGAATTAAACCAGTTGTTATCATTAACAAAGTTGATAGAGCTTTGTTGGAATTGCAAGTTACCAAAGAAGATTTATACCAATCTTTTGCTAGAACTGTTGAATCTGTTAACGTTATTATTTCTACTTATGTTGACCCAGTTTTAGGTGATTGTCAAGTTTTCCCAGATAAAGGAACTGTTGCTTTCGGTTCTGGTTTACATGGTTGGGCATTTACTGTTAGACAATTTGCTATTAGATACTCTAAGAAATTTGGTGTTGACAGATCAAAAATGATGGAAAGATTATGGGGTGATTCTTACTTTAACCCTAAAACTAAGAAATGGACCAACAAAGATAAAGATGCCGATGGAAAAACATTAGAAAGAGCCTTCAACATGTTTGTTTTGGACCCAATTTTCAGATTATTCTCTGCTATTATGAACTTCAAAAAAGATGAAATTCCAACTTTATTAACTAAATTGGAAATTAACTTGAAATCTGATGAGAAGGATTTAGAAGGTAAAGCCTTATTGAAAGTTGTTATGAGAAAATTCTTACCAGCTGCCGATGCTTTATTAGAAATGATTGTCTTACATTTACCATCTCCAGTTACTGCTCAGGCTTACAGAGCTGAAACTTTGTATGAAGGTCCATCTGATGATCAATTCTGCAATGCTATCAGAAACTGTGATCCAAAAGCTGATTTAATGTTGTATGTCTCTAAGATGGTTCCTACATCAGATAAAGGTAGATTCTATGCTTTTGGTAGAGTCTTTGCTGGTACTGTTAAATCTGGTCAAAAAGTCAGAATCCAAGGTCCAAACTATCAAGTTGGTAAAAAAGAAGATTTATTCTTAAAATCTATCCAAAGAACTGTTTTGATGATGGGTAGAAATGTTGAACAAATTGATGATTGTCCAGCTGGTAACATTGTTGGTTTAGTTGGTATTGATCAATTCTTGTTAAAATCTGGTACCATCACTACCAATGAGGCTGCTCATAACTTGAAAGTTATGAAATTCTCTGTTTCTCCAGTTGTGCAAGTTGCTGTTGAGGTTAAAAATGCCAATGATTTACCAAAATTAGTTGAAGGTTTAAAGAGATTATCAAAATCCGATCCATGTGTTATGACTTTCATGTCAGAATCTGGTGAACATATTGTTGCTGCTACCGGTGAGTTACATTTGGAAATTTGTTTATCAGATTTAGAAAATGACCACGCTGGTGTTCCATTAAGAGTTTCTAAACCAGTTGTTGCTTATAGAGAAACCGTTCAAGAAGAATCATCAATGACTGCTTTATCCAAATCTCCAAACAAGCATAACAGAATTTACGTTAAAGCTCAACCAATTGATGAAGAAGTTTCATTAGACATTGAAAACGGTGTCATTAACCCAAGAGATGATTTCAAAGCTAGAGCTAGAATTTTGGCTGATAAGCACGGTTGGGATGTTACTGATGCTAGAAAGATTTGGTGTTTTGGTCCAGATGGTAACGGTCCTAACTTGGTTATTGATCAAACTAAAGCTGTTCAATACTTGAATGAAATTAAAGATTCAGTTGTTGCCGCTTTCCAATGGGCTACCAAAGAAGGTCCAATTTTTGGTGAAAATTGTAGATCTGTTAGAGTTAATATTTTAGATGTCACTTTACATGCTGATGCTATTCACAGAGGTGGTGGTCAAATTATCCCAACCATGAGAAGAGTTACTTATGCTTCTATGTTATTAGCTCAACCTGCTATTCAAGAACCAGTTTTCTTGGTTGAAATACAATGTCCTGAAAATGCTATTGGTGGTATTTACTCAGTCTTGAACAAGAAGAGAGGTCAAGTTATTTCTGAAGAACAAAGACCAGGTACTCCATTGTTCACCGTTAAAGCTTACTTGCCAGTTAATGAATCATTTGGTTTCACTGGTGAATTAAGACAAGCTACTGGTGGTCAAGCTTTCCCACAATTGATCTTTGACCATTGGTCAATCTTGAGTGGTGATGTTACTGATCCAAACACAAAACCTGGTTTGATTGTTAAAGAAAAGAGAGAAAGACAAGGTATGAAACCAGAAGTACCAGGTTATGAAGAATATTATGATAAATTGTAAGCTATTTTTGTTTGTGAAAATTTATAGTCTTTATAACGTCTAACTATTATTTGTGTTTTTTTATAGGTTATTTTTACTATCATTATTATTCTTCTTATGAAGGAGTATATTTTCTTGATAAATATATAAAAATTTTATTTTATTCTTCAATATCCGGTTGTAGTACGGTTTTCTTAGAAGTTGCGAGCTTTATCAATTCCAGGCAGCCTGACAACGGAAATAACCAAATATTGAATAATACTTAATGTAGTGCTTAAGTTAGTGGAACCAAAATTGAGTTATGCCAGGTAGTTGCACAAATGTATAACCAAAGAATGTATGTTATGGTTTAAACTCGATGAGGTCAGAAAAAAAACAACTGGCCGACGAACTTGCTGTGACAAAACCTGTCAGAAAACAACTCGGAGGGTTATGTACAGTTTTGCTGCACTACTTCAAAGAGTTATAAGGGTAGTTTGACTACAAATAGCTGGGAACAAGCAAGGACACGGGTAATTTACCTACTATAATTGTAGGATAAGTACATCGAGTCTAATGCATGTTTTACTATTTGCATATCAAAAGAGATGCCAAGTGAATAGAGAGCTTTCTTTACTTCTCGTTCCTTTCCTTTTCTTTCCTTTCCAGGTAATAGAAAAGCTTTTGTTGAATTAGCTTACTTGAGCGAGTTCAAGTTATTGCCGACGAGCCCGATTTGGCGTACAGAATTAATTTTTTTTTTAGCCTACTAACAATGTTTGCAGTTATGAAATGGTTATAAATTACTCATCCATGTGTCAAAATATAAATATAAGATAAGTTATCGATAGAGGTGTGGTTTCAAGCAATAGGTCGATTGCTTGCCGTCTGCACTTATTCAATATCACTGTCGACAATCTTAGCAATTATAAAAGAGTTACTCGGTATGACTGGAAGTAGTTGGGAGAACCAACCAGTAAAGAATGAACCAACCAGTAAAGAATGAGGCAAAAGAAACAAAAAAACGGCTCAAATGACATTTTACGTGCATGCACTGTAAGTTGGGTTAAACAACATTTCAACCATATTCACAGTAGTCTTGTTTTTAGTCTTTAATCTTTACAGATTGTGATTCTACTAATATTATTACAATTATGCATGAAATAAAACTTCAAAAGGGTTATGTTATTAGTATTATTATTATGAACCTATTATTAATTGTTACTCTAAGAGAATATATAATCAATCTATTTTCCAATGTTTTCCCGTGGTAATTTTCTATAGTTTTAGACCTTCTTTCTGACACTGCTATTGCTGCAGTTGTTCTTCCATTTTAACTTCCACTTCTTCTTCTTCAAAGATGCTATACAACTTGACGGAGTATCCATATTTTTACATAAATATACTCATATCATCTATATTTCTAATATGCCACATAGCGAACAAAAACTGTCAATTGATTTCTTTGATATTATGGAACTTGCTGATTAATTCATTTACCCCGGTGAGTAATATTAGTTTAAACCATGCAATCATATATGACATCGTTATGACCCTGACATATTTGGAATCTATACGACTTTCATATCTCCCCTTACTGAAGCCTGTTTTCAATAAAAGACTTTGTTTTTCATTCGTTTCATGCATCATAATTACTGCTGTCACTTTTCCTGAGAATTTATTACTATCATCAACATCCAAGATACATGGCAAATTTACGTTCGACTATATATACATTTCATTAACTTTAACTTATTCCTTAGACATCATATCAAAATTCATATTTCTTACATTTGATGATTTTCTCAGCTTGCTTGCGCAATTCATATGGTCCTACAATTGTATGATCATCATACTTTCCAATTGGTTTATGATATTAGGTAAAGACACATTATTAAACATATTGAAAATCCTAAACGATAGCTCGCATGACGCATCATTCCTTACTTCATTCCTCATGAAGCACTTAACTCAAATAGACTACGATGTATGCTCTAGTGTATCAGCGAGCTTTAGTACTTGTTTGCAAGAGAAAACCACAGATAGTTTGAAGAGCGCGTTTGAAATTGGTGAACTCGTAACTTTCAACTGTTGGAGTGTTTTGACTCTTTTCTCGTTTGTTTTGATACCTGCCATATTATCCGGCGTCTGCAAGAGGAATTTAAAAGTAGAGCATGAAAAGCCGGTTGAATTAGTTTAAGAAGAAATTAGGTGAGATACAAGATGTTTCTACAGGACTAGTAACTACCCATTTTTTACAGGTATTGTTGGGGCTGATATCATATTGAATTGCAATGAACCACAGCAAAGTACAGGGACAGAACAGATATTGTTGGGTAGATAAATACCGGTTCTATATTTTATGAGTTAACGAAAGCAAATTTATAATTTAATTGATACAATAATTTTGAGTCAATCAAGCATTCTCGAATCAATAGTATTTCCGATGACGTAGTTCGTTTAATTTATGTTTTTCCTTTTTGTTTTTCCTCCTTTTTTTCTCACTTTATTTTTGTTCTTTTTTTCTCTTTCATTTTTCTACTTGTTTTTCGCAACCAAATGCATCCCAAGTCTTCTGACATAGTAAACGAATGTTCATATAGTTGACCATTGATCATTTAGTTCTGAAAAGAGGTTATTATCCTGTACACATTCAATCGGTCTAGAAATACAGGTTTATGTTACTTGACTACGCATCAACTAGAACTGCAAGAATTTGGCATTAAAAATTGTGCGATTTCGCACATAGTCTTGCTCGGGGGAGCTTGCAACAATTGTAACTATATGCACAATTTAACTGACGTACTTTATTTAGTGATCATCGCTGCTTTTTCCGAAGAGGAGGAATTTGAATGGGATTCAAGGAAGGGCAAAAGCATAAAGTTTGTCAATTTCCTTGTCTTGGTATCAGCGGTCAATATATTATCCAATAGAATCTCTGATCTTCGACGATAAGTAATGTTCCGTGCGTGAACCGATACGGAACATATTAGCATGGGATTTTACAAACTTCTTGGGCAACAAAACTACCGCTTTTTGAGCTTTTATATTCGTTGAAGTATATTGACATAAATCTAAGATTGAAGACTTTCTGAAATGGCTAAAAGATTTAGTCAATACTGATATGTTTTGCAACAGTTTGACTACACTCAACTCTCGAAAATTTACAACGGAATAAATTCCGAGTCTGAATCGTATGTATTTTGAAACGTTTTTTTTGAATACAGTAGTTCCATCGAGATTCCTATTATTGTTAATAGTTTCAAATCTCTTAACTTTGTGCGTGGCAATATGATCTGCGCGCAATAAACTGACCAAATAGGAATGTTCAACCCATATTGGGAAATCTTTTCCCCTTTTGGCGTTGATAAGCCTGAATACCGAAGTCTATGTTCTTTGATTTATGTGTGTATGAAGCTTCCACAGTCTATTATGATAATAGACACCCTTCTCTGAAATATAAATAGACCTTTGAATTCTGTTCAATTCTTCAATAAGCTTTCTTTTTTCATCAATAGTTTGTAACTATGGAAAGATTATCGCAATTAGCCTTACATTCAATATCTGCTGCAGGTGCTCCATCACCTTCAGCACATCCCTTGGATCCCTTATCTCCATCAGAAATTAAATCAGTTTCGGATATAGTTAAGCAAAAATATTCGGGGAAAGCAATTGTTTTCAATACTGTTACCTTAAGAGAACCAATAAAGAGAGCTTATTACGAATGGAAAGAAAAAAATGGTCCCCTTCCTCCAAGATTGGCTTACTTCGTTATCGTTGTTCAAGGTGATAGTGGTGTTCATGAAGGTTTGGTTGATATTGGTGCACAAGAATTAATTGAGATGAAACATACTGATGGTGTTCAGCCAATTTTGACCCCGCTGGACTTACAGACAACCGAACAAATTGTTAGAAACGATCCTGAAGTTCAAAAGCAATGTGAATTGAGTGGCATTCCACCAAATTCAATGCATCAAGTCTATTGCGATGCTTGGACTATTGGCTATGATGAAAGATGGGGTGCTTCAAGAAGATTGCAACAAGCCTTAATGTATTGGAGATCAGACGAAGATGACTCTCATTATTCTCATCCTTTAGACTTCTGTCCAATTGTTGATATTAATGCTGGTAAGGTCATATTTATTGATATTCCTCAAAGAAGAAGAAAAGTTTCCATGTTTAAGCACTCTAATTTTCATCCAAAACATATTGCTGAAAAATTTGGTACCAAGGAAAATGCCTCTGGTTTTAGAAATGATAACTTCCCCATCAATATCACTCAACCTGAAGGGGTCTCATTCAAACTAGACGGTCATGTTATGTCTTGGTCCAATTTCCAATTTCATATTGGTTTCAATTATCGCGAAGGAATTATTTTGAGTGATATGACCTATAATGATCATGGTATAGTTAGACCACTTTTCCATCGTATTTCGCTTTGCGAAATGGTGGTTCCTTATGGTTGTCCAGATTTTCCCCATCAAAGAAAGCACGCTCTTGATATTGGTGAATACGGTGCTGGTAACTGTACTAATCCATTAGCTTTAGGTTGTGATTGTAAAGGGGTTATTCATTATATGGATGCCCATTTTCCCGATAAAAATGGAGATGCTACGACGGTCAGAAATGCTATTTGCATTCATGAAGAAGATGATGGTTTATTGTTTAAGCATTCTGACTTTAGAGATGATTTCCAAACTACTGTTACTACAAGAGGTAAAAAATTAATCATATCACAAATTTTCACTGCTGCAAATTATGAGTACTGTTTATACTGGATCTTTAGACAAGATGGTACAATAAAATTGGAGATCAGATTAACTGGTATATTGAACACCTTTATATGTGCTGAAGATGAAGATATTGGGCCATGGGGAACAAGGGTTTATCCAAATGTCAATGCTCATAATCATCAACATTTGTTCTCATTAAGATTGCATCCAAGAATTGATGGGGATAATAACTCCGCTGGTACTAGCGATGCAACTCCATCTCCACATCCAACTGGTTCAGCTGAAAACATGTACGGCAATGCTTTCTACTGCGAAAAGAAAACTTTCAAGACCGTTAAAGAATCAATTACAGACTTTGAAGGTAAAACAGCAAGAACATGGGATATTTTCAATCCAAATTCAATCCATAAGTATTCTGGAAAACCAGCTACTTATAAATTAGTTTCGACTTTTTGCTCGCCATTATTAGCTCAAGAGGGCTCTTTAGTTAGAAAGAGGGCTCCATGGGCTGCTAATACAACTCAAGTTGTTCCTTATGTTGATGAAGTTCATGGTTATGGTAGATTGTATCCATCTGGTGACCATGTAGCTCAATGGAGTGGTGATGGTATGAGAGGTATGAGACAATGGATTGGTGATGGTAAAGATAACGTCGATAATACTGATATTGTTTTCTTCCATACCTTTGGTATTACCCATTTCCCGGCTCCTGAAGATTTCCCAGTCATGCCAACTGAAATCTTTGATTTACAATTGAGACCAAGAAACTTCCATACTGAAAACCCGGTATTAGATGTTAAACCTTCGTATGCTAGAACTACCAGTGAAGTTAAATCGGGGATTAAAGGCGTTGACACTTGTTCATTAAACATTGATAAAACTTCAAGATTGGCTTTTGGTGATAACAATAAATGTTGTAAGAACTAATAGCGTAGATAGATTTTAGTTTAATTAATGTGCTTTCCTTTCCTTGAGCTTTAATTTGTATTGTATTGCCATATTCGTTCAATCCATTCATTTCCTGTAACAGTATTCCTTTTGCAATGATATCGCAACAGTTCATCGCAAAATAAAAAAAAAAAAACAGTTCCATCTTGAATAATCAGGAAACCATTACAAGCAGCCATGAAATATATAATTGAACATATGGAAGAAGGTTTTTCCGAATGGATTATATTAGAATATAGCCAGATTATTAAAGACATTGGATCAGAAAATCTCATACTTACGTCATTGCCACCACAAACCACTCCAAACGACATTCCCCAAAGACTCTTGGATTTAGGTTTGCAATGGACAACAAAGGAGTGTATCGATATAGATGGGGGAATAGAAAAATCTCGTGTCTGCTTATTGGATCCGGCGGCGCAAACAGATTTGGCACCAGAGGACAAGGCAAAATTTGATTATTTTGTATTTGGTGGAATTTTAGGTCAACATCCGAGAATTGACCGTACTGGCATATTACGTAAGAAATATGGCTTAATTGGTAGAAGATTGGGAAGTTTACAGATGACTACTGATACTGCAATCAGAACCACTCAACGCATAATTCAGGATGGAATTGAATTTGAAAACATCCAGTTTTTAGATTATCCTGAGATTAAATATAATAGATACGAATCCACTGAAATGCCTTTCCGTTATATAGTTGACAAAAGTGGTGATCCGATTTTACCTGAGGGCATGTTAGAATTGATTAAAAACGACGCTGAGCAAAGTATAGATGACTTGCTACTCGAATAAATAATGTAGTATATTAATACAATGATACAGTTTTCCTATCAACAGGTGTATCTCGCTCTCGCTGTGATAACACTCGTTTCATTATGAACCCCGCAGTGTTCTCATCTTCGAAATATGAGATATGGGCACTTACGGCGGAAACCAATGAAAAATCCAAGACCCCCATAGGTAAACTATAATCAATCCTCCCTGTATTGTTCAATGCAGTGATAGTATCAAGCTCTTCCTTAGTTAATTCTCGTTTTCTTGTCTTGTTAGGTTTCTTATCATCTTCAGAAAGAGCAATACTTGTAATGATGTCACCAAGCGCGTTTTCATTATTCGCTTTCTCTTCGACTGTCTTAGCTTCTTTCGTAGTCAGGTTTGGTTGCTTGGATATTTTTAGCCATCTAGCAGCGGAAGATATTTTTTCTGAAATTTCATCTCCAAAGTTTTGAAGCTCCTTAATTTGTGTGTTTAGACCTTTGACTGCAAATTCAACAGAAGCGGCTTTGAAGTCTCCAAATTGGGGTTTAATTAATGGTTCTAACCTATAAGCTACTGGATCACAGGGATGGAATAAATTAAACAAATTTTTGCACTTCGGAGCTACAAATTTGTCTTCCTTTGTAGGAGTGGAATCAATGGAGTATCTTGATTTGATATTTTTACCTTCTAATAATTTGAAAATTCCGACTGGGGATCCAGCCAAAAACAAATTTTCCACTTCAAATTCAAGGTCTTTGGTTACATCAATTGATTCTTTAATTGTTGCGCTTTGGCCAGATAGTACATCGAATGCAATTGCTGAACCTAATGAATGTCCCAAAATATGAACCTTCCCATTAAATTCAGGATTCCTTTCTTTAAATAATTTGTAGACACGATTCAATTCAGATGTAACAGCTATAAAAATTTGATTCAAATACCTAGGTTCGTAGTATAATAAAACATCTAGTACAACATCTCCAACAACATCACGTAATGCTTTGATGCCTTCAACATTAATTTGAGAGAGTGTGGGGAGTCTTGCTTCTTCACCTTTATTTACGGTTTGCCGGGGACTGAATCCGACACGATGTCTCCAAGATATTGGTAATACTTGAATTTTATTATTATTTTCTCCCTTACCTTCAGGATAAGCAAGCCTTTTATACTCATCATTGTCTTCGAACACTCTCTTCATGGTATTCCTCAAAACGTTAATATTATGAGTGAAATTTACTGATTCATATGTATTACCCAACACCTGACCGATCCCATGAATACATAAAATTAAGTGATCTATTTCTCGATTAGATTTCGACTTGGAAGTTTCCAAATCATAATCCTCTTCTAAATATTGTTTCATATGTTTATCATTTATTTCATTCTCGTTCAGTACTTCTTGTTCTTCCCTTTTTTTTTCGGCACCAAGAATATAACCAAATTCATCTTGAAATGAATCAACGATCCCGGGCAATGGATTTGAGGGTAATTTATCAAATATCGTCTCTCTTAGTTCTTCCGAATATCCTCTCTGTATATGACTTACACCTAGTAATGAGACTTGATTTAATCCAAAATAACGAATTACATCAATTTGAAAATCTGAGTCGTAATCTCCTGGAAATATAACTGCCTGCTTTTCACTAAAATATAATACAAATTGTCCATCACTCAATTTATATAAATCTTGTTGACAAGATACATCAATCCTCTTTTCTCGTTGTCGCTCTTGTTTCGCATCCTTCATCTTGTTGAATCTCGATATTTTCTCTTTATTTGCCTTGAGTGTTTCCTCTTCAGGCTTTAAACTGAATAAATAAGGCTTTATCCTCCTGTATCCATCTTCAATTTCTTTTGTTTGTTTATCAGAAAGTGGTACTCCGCTTGAGTTGAACCATATGCCTCTTCGAACCTCATACACCGGGCCCTCCCAATACACAGGTGACAATTCCAACTTTTCTAAATTCACTTCAAATAATTTATCTTCATTTACCTCAACTGGCTTCTTAGATTGCTTAATAAAACTTCTTTCGAGATTAACAGAATCATATTCTGAAAATGGGATAAATGATTCTGGTTCCTTGGTCTTTTCATAGTTGTACCATTTAGGCTTAGATATTGGAACATCCAGAGCGTAGAACCATCTTATGTTGGGCTTGGGTATAGCCGAATCATTATTAGCTATTTCTTGTGAAGTCTGCTGTGATATTAATAATCTACTTGATGTCGATAGAAATCTTGCAATGGAACGGTCAGAACAACGAAGTGTAGTTCCTACTCCACTTTTAATGACTAACGTGCGAGGTATTTTATAAAATACCATCCTAGTTAGATATACAATGATAAATGAGGAGTACGAAACATCAAAAACACGGCTTTGAATTGAACAATTTATAGCAATAGAAACAAGTCAATACGCATTTGGTATTTGGATATTATTATGCAAAAAATATAAAAAAATAAATGAATAAAAAAACCCAGATGAAATACCGCGCCAATTACATAACCTTACTTTTTGACATGACAAGAACATGAATTAGTCTACAACATATAAATACCACAAATTCTTACACCTATCACCTACTCTCTGGACAGTTGAAGATAGACTTCTTTATTGTGAAACCATGGAATACCGTAGATATGCTTTTTTGCTTTGAACCCTTTCCCTTGCTATTCTTTTGTTCAACAAGGCTTTCTGAATGACTTGATCCACTGACTTTTCTAAATCTTCAAAATGCTTTTTGAACGCTTCAATTACAAGTAAGATAATATATTTATTTGTTGCTTTCTTGGTTCGTAAGCATCACAATTTGGATCAGCTAATGGTTTAATTTTAAAAGCAATTGGTCGCAAGTATGGAAACTTACGTGAGTTTTATGGAACTTGGTGGACGCTTTGTCATGTGATTTTTCTGACAGGATTTGAAGACTTTATTACCACGTTTCATGTTCTCCCCTCTGTAGCACCCTAACTAAAACCAATAGTGACTTAGCTAAATACGAAAGTGTATTATAGTAAGAGATTTATCTTTATTCTCATCAACTTTTTTCACTGAATTAGCATTAATATGAATGGCATATATGGAAACTAAATGTTGACCTGACACTGTCCCAATATGTGGATCTCAATTACTTTGCACTTTTTATCGTAAATACTATTTTTTGGATATTGCGACTGCCAAAACTATTTGCCCTAAATGCTAAAATGGTAGCGATATGTTTTGTTGGAAGTATCATTCTTTTTGATTTGCTTTTTCCTGAGAGGTTTAGATTATGAAAATAAAAACTGGTTCAAATTAGCCACCTCCCCCGGCTCTAAATACATGATTTGATAACCCAAGTGTTCCGTTTGTCTAATTTATTCTACCTTTCAAGTTTTGTAAGTCAATATCTTTTTCGACATTGTAACAAATCACTTTGCACCGCTTGCTATCTTATTTGTGTACTTCTCTTTAGGGTAGCGACGGAAGTACAAAAAGCAGGAATTATAAAATCCATCGAAAACTGTTAACGCAGAAGATGACTGAACGTCCAACATAATTTAAAGATTACGAAAGCGGTAAACAAATTTGAAATGTATTCTAAATGAATACGGTTCTGCAAAGGAAAGTTTCAGAAATGAATTTCAAAAGTAGCCTAGTCCATTAGTTTGTATTGCAAATAAAACGCCTAATGAACGTTTATGTTACCTTCTTAGTTTTGCAGTTTGCCTGGTACGTGGTTTTGCAACCAGTATAATGCTATTTACAGGAAAACACTCAGTATTCTGGTTTTATTTAAATATTGATTTTGTAGTACATGAGAGAATGCGCATGTTCGGTTAGCATATTGAGTTAAAGTATTTCGGCAAGAATAATCAAGATGCCTTTGTATTGTCTTTTGTAGCGAAGAATAAGTCATTGTGGTTCAAAGTAAAAATTATCACGGACATTCCTTTATCCTTTCTACCTTTTAAATTATGTTTCTTAAAACGGAAGCACTGCAAATGCGATATTTTAAGGAACACGGGGAGTTCATGCAAATTTACCTTACGAATAGTAACAAAAATGTCCACTGTACATTTTCCAAGCGAAGTATATCCTCAACATAAACAAAATACTCTATTGCAATCCCATCTAATACAAATCTCTAACTTATCTTAAACAAGACCCCGATCTAAATCACTTAATTTTGAAATTTGAACGCGCAATCATTATCATAAAGGTTTCAAGTCATAGCTATTTTTATCAAGATTATGTTCCAATCTTTGATGCTGCTCGGCAGCTCTTTTGCCAATAATCTTTCGATTACATACTAAGCATTGAAATCTATCAAAATCTGACATCTAACGAGTTGAAGTTTAAAGAAAGCAAAACGAGGATAGTTTCAAACAAAACTTAAAGGTATTTATATTATCAAATCTACATAGTGAAATAGTGCCCCACTTGGAACTCTGAAACGTGACGGATAAAGAATGTTATACATAACAAGCGTGCGATTTCTCAAAACTTACACTATATTAATCAACGCACCACCTTCGGTAAGCCTGTTCACCTTTTGGACAGTACAAAATATGGTACAAGTAAAACAATTTCCTTAGGCTTAATGGCGCTTTCACAAATTATGAAATGCAAATTGGGGCCACTTGCTCCCGGAAGTGCCAAACACCGTGGATTCTCTAGAATTTACTTAAAGGTTCGGAAAACTGACCATTTATCCCGCTTATCAATTAACCTTTATAGTTCCATTTCTTTATTCTTGAATCGGATGGTTTGATGCAGTGATCTTCAAATTGGTGTTTCTCGGCGGCTTTTCGTGAAATAAAATGTTTATTGCAAAGCTCACACTCGTATTCGTTCATTTCTGAATGATTATACTTGAACGACAAGAATTTGCTATAGCTATCTAAGAGGACAAAATATACATAGATATATATGAGTGTGCTTAGCTTTAAAAGGTTAAACTCCTCTTCTAAAGTCATTAACCTTTACTTTTGGCGATAATCAAGTAAACACTCATTGAATTAATTTGTATCCAGGTTAAAATGCGATTTTGGGTCACACCGTTATACATCACATTTCACGGACGCTAAAAGATTGTAAAAGTAGGAAATAATCAAGGCAAAACTAAACTATTTGATTTGTGAATATACATTCCATAAAAGGGTCGCTAAGCAGCCAGCAAAAGAAAAAGAGGTAACCGTACTTCTATATTAGTAAATTAATGTCACTCTCCACATAATATAATTAGCGACTTCTTTTGGCATCCTGACTTATTGTTTTGAGGAAAGACTGAGTATTGATTCAAAAAAGGAGCCGGAGAATCCAAACTGAGGATTGAGTAAGTTGCAAACTTTCAAGTTAAACTTGTAAAGAGAAGTTTGTTGGTTGTGATGAGTACCTTAGAAGGAATGCATTCTCTAATATAAGTATATACAAGTATACCAAAGGCAGTGATTGTTTTTTATATGATTTTTATAACGCGCTTTAATGAATCAAGATCTGGAACTTTCTTCTGATGGTAGAATACCTTGAAATATCAAATCATAGACTATCTCTATCACCGTGGCAATGTTACAATCATGAACCCATTTCTGACTAGCATCTCTTTGTGGTTTTCTTTTTGGTGTTCTTCGACCTCTCCATAAACCGTCCATCGTTTACAGCAAATGGCACACTGGTATTTTCCATGGTCATCTTGAGTCATTTAGTGTATCTAAAGAAATAAATACTAAATAAGAGTATGACAAAAATACTCATTTTTAAATACTCTTGCGTTGATTTGAGCTATAATAGGGCAACAGACAAAGAGATACATATCATTCGCACGAAATCATCTCAACTACATTGTTGGCTTTCCCAATCTGCAATCGAACCACCGTTGAGCGTCATTTCTTAACTTGTGGGGCAGTATTCTTACAAGCTTATCACAGTTTATGGAGATACGGCATTTGTCCAACTACTGATAAGATCAACACTTGTCAAAAATAGTTCAAACACTAGACTAATCTAAAGCAAAGTCAATAATTGTACAAGAGCCTCACAAAGTCTTCAATTTGGCTTTCTTTGATAGCGGGTATAGTGGGTATTTATACATGGCCCCGCTAACTGTCACCATTCTTTCGGTATTTGCTTCATTTTAATGTCCTCTTCTACCTTATCATGATATACGATTTGATGCATCCGGCAGGTGGCAACACTTGGATATAATTCTTTACAATAGTAGCATACGTATTGTATGTCCCACTCTTTAGGCATTGGTTTCTCACTGACAGTAGAGTTATAAAACAACTTGGCAGGAACATGAACTTGTTTAAGTATTTAGAAGGAAAGTTAACTTACGTACAGATGCGTTGGTATAAATAATGGAGAGGGGGTCACCGGGATGTGATGTATATCATTATGCAATTCATTGAGCCGATATGTATGTGGAGTCGCTTCTATATAAATCCGATAAACACTTTCACAATCTCGAAAAAATGGCTCTAAACTTAAAAAAAACGAGGAAGAGGTTCTGAAAGAAAAACCCCCTAATAATTACGAGTCAAAAAAAAAAAATAGTCCTCATTTCCACTCTAACACTCAGATTTACACTGCACAACTCGTCACCGAATAAAGCAAAGTTGGCTACTACAGCAGATACACTATCAGTTAAATATTCATTAGAAACTATGTAATACAAAGTATGAACACAAGCAAAATAACAAAAAGTCATTACACATTATACTATATCGCCACGGTGGAGTGTAGCAATAACTTAAAACTTAATCTTCGAAATTCTAATTCAATTAAAACACATTTGGCACTAAGGCAATACATTAATCTTCACATCTTTTTCTTTGATATTATGCAGCAGCATCTGGTGAACTTTTGCCAGCTCTTTTTCTTTATAGCAGTGATTACAAATTGCACATTGATATTTTCTAGGATTGATGCCCATATTTTGTTTGATTATTCTTGAACTTCTGGTGGTGAAGAGAATATTGTGTGTATGGTAGTTTGTGGTGGTTTAAGTAAGTATAAATACTCCTGGTGGGAGTTATTATCCCCACTTTCTCTTGTCTTGACAACAAAGAACTGCACCCACAAAATTAAAGTTACAATAGATAACCAGGGAATGATACCATCACAATTTGCGCTTAAAATTTAGAGCTACAGTTTTGAATTTTAACGTCTGTAGTATTGCATAAGCTTAAAACAGCTTTTGCTTCTGATTGATCCAACTCCATATTTGTCATCAAAGCGAGTATATGTTCACTTAGGTGTGCCAATTCATCGTAATTGAAATGTGTTTAGTATTTTCATATTCTCTCGTCTAAAACGTTCAAGAAAAAAAAGAAAAAAAAAAGGGTTCGATAAGCTGTTATTTATTATTCAAAACACAAGAAATAATAGTCAAAGTGGTGAAACTACTAAATAGCCAAGTATCTACCTGAAAATATCAAAGGGGCTATTTTCCCGGGCGCCGGACTTTCAAACTTGTTACTAATCAACTTTTCATTCTTAATCTTGTTCAATATATTACACGAGATGTAGTTTAGCTTCTGTGGTAATTAAGTAAATTAGAACCGTAATAAGTTAACAGGAAAAATTTAAATTTATTCAGGGTAATGGTGAAATAACGAATAATCTCTTTTTTCATTAAATCTATAAATACAATTATATATACACACCAACGAATCAACCTCTAGCTGGGCCACCATCTAATGATTTCTGCTTAGCGTGAAGTACCTCTATATCTCAGCACTTCGCTCAGCAATTGGAGCCTCACTAGTTTCTCAAACTTTCTTTGAACCACGCTCTAATATGTGAATCTTGAAATTGCTATCCTTAAGGCCATGTTCTCTTCTTTGGTGGTTTTTTACCAGATCTTGATCACGAAAATTTTTCATGCATTTCCCACATTGAAACTTGGTTGGTTCTTCTTCAAATCTTCTTTTCAGTGGGAATAAACTCATGTTGTCAGTCGAACTTTAAAGAAGTGTGATATATGTCTATGCCTATGTCTATGTCTATGTAGTTTGTGGAAGTGTGTGAGTTTATATATCTTCGGGGTTGCTGCTGATCCCCTTTTTTTTCAAATAATACACAATAAAAATTTCAAAGTACGGTCCAGTTCAGTTCAATTCAGTTCAATCCAGTTCAATTTAGATCAGTTCAGTTGCCTGAAGGGTTAAAACAATTGAAGGCTTCAATGCCTAACACTCTGAAACCGCAGTTAGAACAGACTCGACCATTTGGTTTCAGTTTAAGTGGAATAACTAGAATAATACTGTGGAGATTGCATTTTGGGTCAAATGCGGTATCATAAGGTAAAAACAATGAGAAGCTATATGTGCTTTGTTAGTATTTGGATGTGTTGAGTGCTTTAATCACCCCGAGATTTGTTCACAGCGATGCAAGGAAAAAATATTTCGCACCCAAAACGTTTATTTCGAAAACTTCTAAAACTCACACATACCAATTGTCACGTTTTGTTCACAAAACAACATAGCTACGAGTTTGAAACAAAAACGATACCAAAAGATTTGCAAAAAAAAGGTCCTAACCAGATTCGAACTGATGTTGTTCGGAGTTTTTAATTAAATTATTAATCAAAACCGAAAGTGATAACCAAGCTACACTATAGGACCAGGACTCGAACGCGCAACTTAAGATAAATAGGAAACACGTTTCAACTCAACTACTTTCTGTAATTTGATGTCTTGTGTTGCTTTATGACAATTACTATAGCATATAAATATCATTGCCTACAGCGCACGTGATAGCAGTCCTAATGATACTTGGGGTAATTCTCCATGGATGGGTGCACCACGCATCACCTTTGACCCCTATATAGCATCATTAGGTAGTGAATCGAGGAATTGCCCCTCTACCTAATTGAAGAGCTTAACCATGCATACAATCATACGATACGATAACTCGCGAGTTATTAATTTAATATAATTATGCCCTAATTTATCTTGTTTATCTCGGTCTATAGTTTAATCAAGAAGTTTTACTAAAATTATAAATTATCTTGTGTTGCTTTATAAAACTTACTATGGATGCAAATATGAATGCGTGGTAGACACGTGATATCGTTCCTGTTGATCGTTGGAGTAGTTATCCATTGATAGATGCACCATTAATCACCCTTTACCCCTATTTGATTATAGCATCACTAGGTGGTGACTTGAGGAATTGCCCCTTTAGAAAATAGGATAGCTTAACCATACGAATCATACGATACAATAATCAATAAGTTTTACTTGACTTGTAAATTTGTTGTCGTATTATGGGAATTACTATGGATGCAAACACGAACACGCCAGCACGTAATATCGCCCCAACTATTGTCAATAATTATCCATTGACGGTTATAACCCGCTTGATAAGATATTGGGGTATCATTTCATATCGTGTGATTCATATGCAAAAAGATGCTCTCCTCATGGGTAAAAGTAACCACCGGGAAATTACCCTAGTTATCAAATGGGGTAGAATCACGCGTGAAACACGTGATTAAGTTTGCGTCAATAGGAAACCATTACTACAACAGTCGTGTGAGTTGTTGACTATAGATGCAAAAAGCACGGGGCTACCAACATAATAAAAATAGTTCTAAAATTGCCCTGTCTCTTGAATGAGTAAAAAAAAACGAAAATCTTAAAATATATCAGTAACAAACGAGATTGATGTATTTACAGTCTTTAGAATGCTAGAATGCTGTTATTTAATTTGAAAATTCTTTTGAGGATAATAATCATTATGATAATGATTACTTTATCAAGAGCTGCTAATACCTATTATGACATAGTTAACCTCATATTAAATGGTCAGACAACTCTCATCGGAAATAGTGAAGGTAGTTTAAATGATAAGATAATGGTAGACGCTACCAGATTATTTATAGTTTTCTGTTTTTTTTTAGGTTGAATTATTCCAAAAATTAAGGGGCTACAATGAAAGTGATCTCGTTAGATACGCTCGCAGATACCTACTGAGAGATGCGCTTCTTTGGTTTAATATGGGGGAATTAGACTTATTGTGTTAGTTGTGGCATCAATTTTTGTAGCGTTCGGTTTTTTTTTCAACACTCAGTCATGATTACGTTCGAACTAACTGGATCAAATGAACACTGGCCCCTTGAATATAATTTTTAATTGGCTTTAATTGCACCAAAAAGTGAGCAGCTACTGTAAAATTAGAACTACTTCGATGTATTGTGAAGAGTTTTCAGTTTATTTCATGGCTTTTTGTATTGATGAAAGTGCAAGAGAGCTTCAGACCATGTTTTGAACATAATAAATATAAGATAGCATCGACCTACAGCATAAACTGAACTGATGCACAATAAATGTAAGGACACTAATAGACCATGTAGAGAAATGTCTAATTTAAATTCATACATTGAGTGATAAATGAAAAACCCACTCGCTTACAGTAGTTGTGCACTATGAGGAATTGTAAGGCTGCTAGCGCCGTGAGAAAACTATGAATTGATTGATAATTAGATATGATTATTTTGATACCCATGCCTTTAAATTTTTTCGTGTTCTGATCTATATAAGTTGGTCCGTGACTAGATAAAGTTATTTAGAACCTACCACTTGGTTAGCTCACACACATTTTATTAAATTACAAAACAATCATATTCGATCCATCAAATACAAGAATCTTTATAGCTTTGGAATATTAGTTCTAGCGTGAAACAATTCATACATACGCATAAAGTTCTTTCTTTCTTTAGCCAACGCAGATGAACGTTCAGGGGAGATGAAAGCTTACTTTTCAGGAGTGAAGATAGCTTACTGTTCATAGAATCCGTAGAATTTTACGAGATTTTATGCTAAAACTTAAGGGAAAAAAAAGAGAATCTGTGGGTGTCAAGATATACAGCAGATGGGTGGAAGACCCATTTTAGTTCTGTTTGCGCTAATATTCAGTTGTTGATTATTATTCGTGCTGCAACAAGAGTGCCTTGGTAACTGCCTTGGTAACTACCTAAGCAATTAGGTCCAATCTCCACTTTGTTTTTAATACCGAGAATCGGGTATAACACTCTGCTATACCCAACAGGGTGGCATTTGAAACCTACCACGAGCCAAAGGAGGGGTTAATTTTTTTTTATTTTCTTCCCGCCGTTATTAGAATAAGGTAAAACTTCTTGTCTTATTAATTAGGTATAAAATGCGTCGGAAAAATTAGGGAAGGTTTTACATTTCCAACATTTCCATCACGTGCGTCCGTTATCCCGAATGGGAGACTTACGTACTACATGGGCTGATTTATTTATTTCAAGCAGAATTATTACAGGTCAGGGAAGGGTTCAAGACGAACAATTTGTAACAAGGATTAACTGGAATCTAGCTCGAAATAGAGCAAGTCAATGAATCGATTGACTATGGGTTCAGCGAAAGACGTTGCATGCCACTTTTTCAGAGGGAAACTTCTGTAGGAGAGGATGGGATGATGACTCAAGAGAACAGAAGACTAATCCCCACTTTCTTTTGCCTCATGTTGTTCGCCTTAAAAATAGGGAAACAAACGAACAACCGAAGTATCTTCAGCGCTTCTGTTTCTGTAGCGAAACACAAACCAATCAATCAATCGATTCAATCAACCAGGCAATCAGAGTATGAAAAATTTTCCAATTCAACCGAGCAATAGAAATCCACCACACTAAATTATTTATTATTTCTTGCCAGTTTATATTTAATCTAATTTCATACCTTCTCGAATTCTATTCTACTTTTTTTTTAATTCCTGATCGTCTGCTGTGTCCTTGTTTCTTCAGCAATTCTTCAACAATTCTTTAACCCTTATCTGCCATGTACAAGACTCAATTAATTAAATCTACAAGGCAATCAAGACTCTTAACATTAAGGAGTTTGTCGTCTTCCTCTCAATGCTTGAAATGGAACGAAATACCATTGGCTCCACCTGACAAGATTTTAGGTATTACTGAAGCTTTCAACAATGACTCAAACGCAAAAAAGATCAATTTAGGTGTCGGTGCTTACAGAGATAACTCTGGTAAACCAATTATTTTCCCATCCGTTAAAAGAGCTGAAGAGATTTTATTGCGCAAAGAAACTGAAAAAGAATATACTGCCATTATTGGTTCCAAAAAATTCCAATCCATCGTTAAAAACTTCATCTTTAACAACTCAAACAAAGATCCCAATGGTAAACAATTGATTGATGGAGGCAGAATTGTTACTTCGCAAACCATTTCAGGTACTGGTTCATTGAGAGTCATTGCTGATTTCCTCGCCCGTTTTTACACTTCAAAGAAGATTCTCGTCCCAAAGCCAACTTGGGCTAATCACGTTGCTGTTTTTAAAGATGCTGGTTTAGAGCCTGAGTTTTACGCTTATTATGAAACAAGTAAAAATGACTTGGATTTCGCCAACTTGAAGAAATCCTTACAAAGTCAGCCAGAAGGTTCAATTGTTTTATTACATGCATGTTGTCACAATCCAACTGGTATGGATTTAACTTCCGAGCAGTGGGATGAAGTTTTGCAACTTATTCAGGATAAGAAATTTTTCCCCTTGATTGATATGGCTTATCAAGGTTTTGCTAGTGGTAAACCATACGAGGATATTGGATTAATTAGAAAGTTAACCAAATTAGCAAATGAAAATAAAATCCCAACATTTGCATTGTGCCAATCCTTTGCTAAGAACATGGGTCTTTATGGTGAAAGAACTGGTTCAATTTCAATCATAACCGAAGCCGCTGAAGATTCCAAAGCAATTGAATCACAATTGAAAAAATTAATTAGACCAATGTACTCCTCTCCACCTATTCATGGTTCAAAGATTGTTGAAGTGATATTCGATGAACAATCCGGTTTATTGCCTCAATGGTTAGATGAATTGGATAAAGTTGTTGGAAGATTAAACACTGTTCGTCAAAAATTGTATGATAACTTGGATAAATCCAATTACAATTGGGACCATTTGTTAAAGCAAAGAGGTATGTTTGTTTATACTGGTTTATCTGCAGAACAAGTTATTAGATTGAGAAACGAATATTCAGTTTATGCTACTGAAGATGGTAGATTCAGTATTTCTGGTATTAATGACAACAATGTTGAATATTTAGCTAATGCTATTAATGAAGTTATTAAAAAATAAGTTGCTGACAACTATGTGTATGTAAATTGATATATGCGAATATATATTCTTAAGGTTCAAACTTGAAGCCAATCTCAATTGTAAGCGGACTGGCCATGGATGCTATGGTTTCATTGGGCCCTCAAAGGCAAAATCTCAGGAGCCGCATAGCTTTAACCTATAATTTCCCTAAATACATCATAGGTTTCTCGTATCAACAGGTCTCACACAAAACACAGATCTATGCATAGTGGGACAATGAGCTGAAAAATCTCGAGTTTTCTCGGCTTCCGTTGAATAGAAGGTAATGAGAGTCTTACCGAGGATAACCTGTACAACTTTGCTCAAATATCTTGAGTGCAAAAAACAAGAGCAGAAACACACAAGCAAGAGATTTCAGATTATTCCTTCAATTGCAAAGAGAACGTTTTTAAGGCGAGGCTGATGATACGATTAGAATTCTGAATCTGAATAAATGCTGAGCATGGAAATTTCTAGATGGGAAGACGTGTAAAATCAAATACCAGGAACGCTTTGAATCACGCCTAGAAGTTTAAATCATTGAATTCGCTACGTATTCTCCAACAAAAAACGTCTTACATCACAAGAGCAAACGGTATCCAATCAAGAGGAATCATTATGGTTCAATTAGCGTCGTATTTAAAGATTTGGCGGATACTTTATTTACGGATCTAATTCAGTCGTCAACATCGAACTAACCCACATCTAAAGAATCAGAGTGTCTGCTTCAAGTACAGTTAAGTTTAGAGTAATTGAAAGGGATCGCAAAAGGGGTTTTGGAGACAAGAATGCTAATGGTGTTTAGAACTGGAGTGTTGCTACTATTTTCTTTGTTGTCCATTGTCTTTGCTTGACCATTGTCTTTCTTGTATGTATTGTGTAGTGGTTACTCGACGCGAAAAACTTGAAAACTATTTAAATTTCAATTTACACCGTATACAACACCATACATATGTAGAGAAAAGGAGTTATATGGTGAAGCACCTGAGGCCAGGGAACCCCCTATTGGCACAAAGATAGTATATAATCGACTTTCCTGCTATAAAAGGGTATCAACATTGTATGAATTGGGTGGAAACGCATTACCTCTGTCTATAAATTCTAGACTTTTACTCTGATACTTCAATTTACAAACGAGAATGCCCAATGCTGGTCGTTTATATTTTGAAACGTAATAACAAAGTAGCAATAAACCGCTATGTGTCAGATAAGCACAATTATTTGAATCCAGGATTGCAAGATGAAATGATAGGTTTTATTGATTAATGTCTTATATTTCTCAACTTGATCACGATTCTTCATGTTATTCTATGTTCTATTGTATAAGTCCCTTTCTGTTTGTATCATTTACATGCCCTTTTGTTTGCAACATTCCTTTTCCTTGAATTGACTAGCTGATTGATTGATTGATTTGACTGATTGATAGATTTGGTTTACTTATTGTTTATCGTTATTTGTAGTTCGCAACCTGTTTAGTTGGTGATTGTTGCTTTTGTTTTGTTGTTGTTTGTTGTGGTCCCGAATAACTCCTTGTACGCGTAAATACGTACATTAAAGGCATCAACTTATATTACATCATTGTTAGTTGGTTTATCACGTAAGTAAGTAAGTAACTAAGTAGGTAAGGCTTAAACTTGAACAATTGCCAGTGTACATGAGCTGTACCTGTGCAAGACACTAAATCCCACAAACGATGCACATTCACAATACAACGCAATACAATGCAATACAATTCGAATACAAATTACTTGTACAAGTACAAGAACAATAAACAAATAAAAAATAAAAAACCATGAAGCTAATTCTGGACCAGTTTACAACTTCATTTTTAGATAAAAGCACAATACAACAACAAGAGTCAACTTGAATTTTAAGGCATTACAAATATTAAGAGATAATATAATCAATACTATACACTTACTCATCATATATTAGAGATCATATTCCAAATACGTATATTTCTATATATGTATGTTTTACATCCGCATCAAGTCGTTTCCTTAAAATTTCACACACTAGCGTTTTTTTTCATACAAACCTCCTTTCTGAATTTTCCTTGCAATGATGGATTCGAATAATTGTTTACCAGATGAAGACACAACTGGCGATAATCATACCAATAATAGCAACAGTTTGGAAAATACCAACAGACTATTGAATAATTTAAAACGAAAATTATCTATAACATCAAATACGTCATCAACGACTTCCTCACAGCAAACCCATACATCATCAGTAGTACATAATAATCAGTTCTTAGGCACAGGCAAACAAAACATTCAAAGTCAAGTATTAAAATATATAATGGACGAAGACAACGATATAGACAAACAACAACATGTACACAATAATATATTCAATCCAAATGAATTATTCCAAGACCGCAACCAAAAATTTATGACTAAGTTTGCCAAAAATTACAATGATGATAATTATAACAATAGTAGCAATAAGTTGACTAGGAAAAACTCTCTAAGTTTGACTCAGAATAGATTAGAGCGGAATTCATATCAGTCTCAGTCGGATTCAAACACCCTTGATCATTCCATAAGTGGTATTGAAGTTGATGACCCATTAGTTGATTTAAATGAAGAAACAGAAATACATGATGAGTACGAAGAAGACGACGACGAAGAAAAAGCAGAGCCAAGGTATGGAATATTCTTCAATGGGTACGATGAAGATGAAGAAGATGAAGATGGTCTTGATTCAAATGAATTATTAATGTTACCGCCATCACCACCAAGATCACCGCCACGAGATTTAGATCCCGACAAATTATATGGCTTGTATGAATTTTCCGGTCCTGATCCTTCTCATTGTTCGTTGTCCAGGGATGAGCCAGTACACCTAGTAAATGATGAAGACAATTATTGGTGGCTAATTAAAAAGTTGACTAAAAATGAACGAATGGCTCGATCGCAAGATGAAAGCATACAATCTGATGATGAAGATGGTAAAATTGGTTTTGTCCCGGCAGAATGTCTTGAAACTTATGGGGAAAGATTAGCAAGATTGAACTGCTATAAGAATGAAGAGTTGGAAAAGGAATCACAGATTGAATCGCAAGAAGGCTTAATGAAAAAGAATAATGCTAATAACAAATCAGTTACATTTGAAAATCTAGGTGAAATAATAGTCGAAGAAAGGGAAGGAAATGAAATTCGTAACGAAGAGGAGCATATACGGCAAAACTTGGACTTATATAATGCCCTTTCACCACAAAATTTTAAGCCGCAAGATGAGCCTGAAACTTTAAGTGACATTTATCCAGCTGAAACCCCATTAATTGTAAGCAAAAATCAAAAGAATAGATCAATAACCACTCCAATACTACAGCAGCCGCCTATGCTCAACGAGTTATTTGTACAACCAAGACAAAGGAATAGTGCTTCATTATTCGATGATGTTTCAATAGGATCATTTTCCCCCGATACTCCATTGAAAGGAAAATCACACATGAAGCTGGAGATTGTTGACGAAGATAAAGACGAAATAGCACACAGCTTGACGATGTTGAGAAGATCGGTGATATTAGATAGATTGACTAAAGTTACCAGTGACATACAAGAACAATTAAATTTACAAGAATCTGAAGATGAAGATGAAGCTGAATTAGAAGGTCAAGCTACTACTTTTTATAATAATGAAAATGGATTTTCTTTTGACAGTTATGACCACGATAACTCAATCGAACAAGCAAGAAGTGAAGATTTTCAAGGTTCTGAAACGTCAAGTGATGATCAAAGTATCAAGGAGATTAATAAGATGGAATTTCTAGGTGCAGAATACCTTAGCCATGAACATAGCCTGGAAAAGATTAGTATAACGCAAATAGAAAAGCACGATGTCACTGAAAAGATTGGCAAGCGACCAGAGGAACGACTATCATTTGCAAGTTCAATATTCCCGGATTCTAAGATACAGTTTAAGGAAGATTCTTCCCAGATGCTTTCATCTTCGCCAATATCACCGCAACTAAAGAAACAGTTGCAGGAGAACGATTCATCTCATTTAACAGATTCGTTTGAGACCACTTTGCCGCATTCCATATTTACAGACAGCAAGACACTGCATGAAAACGTAAACGATTCACTTGACAGGCAGCCAACTTCCTCGATACTTTCCGGATCAAATACAAATCTGGAAGAATATATAGTCAAGGATTGTTGCAAAACTTCTTGCCCCATACCGAGGAATCATTTATTTGAAAATACTCCTTCACATACAAGTTCCCCCAAAAGTGAAATCCAGACCAAGGTTCATACATTTAAGAACTACTCATTGCTATCAACAGCCCCACAGGCTAAAAGACAAGTGCGATACCCTTACTGCTCAGTGAATCTAAACTCATCGCAGACACCTGAACAAAAGGAACATGATTTTACTGATTATTCTCTCAGTTGGTCATCGCCCGAGACAAAACCTTTAAAAGAACGTAATTCGACTGCAGACTGTTCTACTCAATCCATATCTCCACGCCTTGTAAAGATTCTTCGAACACCTTCGTCAGCAAGCACTCCACCATCAGTGAGTCAAATACCATCCCCACATCAACTAAAGACACCTGCACTACAAGTACAATATTCGGCACAACAGTTAGCTTATAAGATCTTACCGAAGAGTACAACCAGTATAGATGATGAAGTAAGCAGTAATGATGGTTCAAACGAAGATATTACACCATTGACTAGTATGAATTCCTTGACTCCTATAGATGAGAGAAGAAAACTGAAACCAGTACATGAAATGTTTATGCCAATTTTAGGAAAATTTGATGAACTAGCAGAGAAATTAGCTGAATTGGATGACATACTTAAATAATCATTATATAGGTTTAATTTACTTGAGAATAATAGGATGTAAATTGGTAGTGTAAAGGTGTATGCTCATCTGGACTATTTCTATTCTATTTCTGAAATTTTTTTTTTATTTTTTTGATCTTTTGTTTTTGGTTTCACTTTTACAACCAACTTCTAATATCTACACCATCAGTTACTATTCATCATACTATCTTCAAAACTGTCTTTGATCTCCATTACTTTAATAAGCAATGTCTTGGAAAGCTGACCCACAAGCATTAGAGCAATTAAAACATATATTTAGAGGAACTTTATCATCGAATAATGAAGAAAGAAGGTTAGCTAATGAGGCATTAATTCAAGCAAAACAACAACCAGAAATTGAAAATTATCTATTTTATCTATTGGCATTGGATAACTCTGCAAAATCTGATGTTCGTGCGGCCGCTGGGATAAATTTGAAAAATGGTATCTTAAAACAAAGAAATCATGACAGGCAATATCTTTTGGATAATATAATGACTGGGCTAATGTCAAATGATGCGTTAGTTAGAAATATTACTGGGAATGTTATAACGTCGTTGTTTATGATTTATGGATTGCAAAATTGGAGTTCGGCATTAGGCAATTTATTAGAATTGGCAAATCATGATGTGGATGGATCCGGATATTCATCTCAAGAGGCTGCAATGAGTGCATTAAGTAAGATTTGTGAAGATTCATATTTGGAATTAGATAAAGAATTAAATGGTGAGCGTCCTTTAAATTATTTGATGTCTGAATTTTTGAAGTTGATGAATCATCCAAGTCACAAAATCAGAGCCTATGCAATTCATTGTGTCAATCAATTTATTCCTTTGAATACACAGCCATTTCTTGTTATTTTGGATCAGTATTTACAAAAGATTTTTGAATTGGCTCAAGACACTCATGATGATGTCAGAAAGAATATATGCGCTTCATTCTTGTTGATTTTGGAAACCCGACCAGATAAATTGATGCCTCATTTAGATGGTGTAATTAATTACTGTTTACATTTGATGGAACAAGATACAAGTTCCGAAGTTTCTCTCGAGGCTTGTGAATTCATGTTAGCTTTAGCCACTGCAAAGGATATAAATAATGTGTTCACTTCGGAGAAATTGAAAATGATACTACCTATATTGTTAGACAAGATGGTTTATTCTGAAGAAGAAATTTTTCTTATCGAAATTGCAGATAGTAAAGATGATGCTAGTGTAGCTGATAAAGATGAGGATATCAAGCCACAGAATGTCAAATCTAAAGATGCAAGGACTACTAATGGAAATGTAAAAAATGGAGCAGTAGATAATGAATCCAATTCTGAAGAAGATGAGGAAGATTCAGACGATGACGAAGAGTTAGATCAATGGAGTTTAAGAAAATGTTCTGCTGCTACATTGGATGTATTAAGTGAAAACCTAGCTCAGGAAGTTTTACTAGTGACTTTACCCATATTGCAGGAAAAAATTGTTTCACCACAATGGCCAGTCAGAGAAGCTGCCATTTTAGCGTTTGGAGCAATGAGTAGTAGTTGTATGAAATTAGCAAGAGATAAATTACCTTCACTTGTGCCTTTCTTGGTTGACAGACTACAAGATAATGAACCTAGGGTCAGACAAATCACCTGTTGGACGTTATCAAGATATTCATCATGGGTAAGTGAAGAGGCTCATGAAGGCGGACAATATTCCAATTATTTCCAACCTACATTCCAATCCATAGTGAACTGTGCATTGGATTCAAAAAAGATAGTTCAAGAAGCTGCATGTTCTGCTCTCTCAGCCTTCATTGAAGAAAGTGATTCACTTTTAATTGAATTTTATTTGGAACCGTTATTACAACATTTTGCTAAATGTTTTCAAGTTTATCAACGTAAAAATCTAATAATTTTATATGATTGCGTTCAAACGTTTGTTGAGAAAATGGGCTATGAAAACTTATCTAGAAAGTCAGAATATATTAGTACTTTACTTCCTCCACTATTAAACAAATGGGAAATCCTAGATGATGAAGATACCGATCTTTGGCCACTTTTGGAGTGTATGGCATCTGTTGCTGCTACCTTGAGGGAATTGTTTGCACCATACGCAGTTCCCGTATATGAAAGAGCCATAAAAATATTATCCAATTGTATATTATTAGATCAAGAATGTCAAACTGATCCATCAATAGAGACACCGGAGAAAGATTTCATGGTCACATCATTAGATTTAATTGACGGATTAATCCAGGGTTTTGAATATCATTCAATTGATTTAATCAATCAACATCATAAGGCATCAAATTTAATGGATTTATTACTACTTTGTTTTGAGGATTATAATTCTGATGTTAGACAATCGGCTTATGCGTTATTAGGAGATTTGGCGATGTTTACTATTGATTTATTGAAGCCATATTTACATTCAATCTTTGTAGGTATTGGTAATGAAATTAACAATCGCACATATGAAACTTTTCCCGTTTATAATAATGCTATTTGGGCCTTGGGTGAAATAATAATCAGAATACCTAATGAAGACATTAAACAATATTTGGGTAATTTGGTGGACTTATTAATCCCAATTATTAATAGTAATGATACACAACCCACGGTGCTCGAAAATTGTGCAATATGTTTGGGACGAATGGGAATACATGGAGCAGAGATTGTAGCTCCTAGACTTCCGGAATTTATTGTTCCATGGTGTTCAAGATTTTTATATCTTGCAGATAATAATGAAAAGGAGACTGGGTTTCAAGGAATGATAAACATGATTAGTTTAAATCCAGACAACGGTTTTGGAGGGTTATCTACGCAACAAGGAAAGAAAAATCTTGCAGCTTTGTTAGCATGTATTGGAAATTATCAAGAAGCAACACCTGAATTACAACATTTATTTATTGATTTAATACATAATTACAAGTCATTGTTAGGTCAAGATATTTGGATGAATCAAATTCTAAATTTTATTGATCCTGAAATTAGAGAGAGGTTGAATGTCTGAGTACGGAGAAGTATATAGAGAAAATTTATAGTATGAAGTATATAGACGTAATGGATTTACAGTATACAATACAAAGAGACCGGCTCTAGTTATGCAAGATATCACTGAGAGATCACCACCACTAATTATACAACACTTCGTTAACTAAGGTAATAGGTAGATCCCAGACACCACTTGGGGCCTTGTCTATATATTCAACAGCGCAATCGAGCAACTCTTCTTTTTCTAACTTCTTCTCTTCGCCAGGAAACTGGGAATACTCATCAACAATAGTCCGGACATCCTGCAATTCCAAAGTCAACACCTCAGTATTGTACAACGCAAGCATGTAATAAATAAACAACATCAACATCAACGAATACGACGGTATCGCGAGACTCCAATATTTATCGGGATAATACCATATCAGTAATTTATGCAATATGGACGGCGGCAATAGTGTCCATGATATCCAAAGTAAGAGAGTTAGCGTACTCAAGACGTATATTGAAAACCCCCGGTACTCTGCTTGAGATTGGTGGATATTTGAGACCGTCACATCTGATTCCCTCGCGAGTTTGTCCTCTTGTTGTCTTCGTGGTTCCGGAGAGGCCGATCTTGATATCGTGGATAATATATTTAGATGCAATGACGCCATGACAGTAGTATAAAATGGTGTACAGAGATGATATGATTGTTGTGCTAAATCCTTTTTTTTTTCTGTTTCTACAGGAAATGAATACTCGATCTGTTTGCTTGTTTGTTTGTTCTGAAAGATAGAAACTATACAATCTTATTCAATTACACCAACTGCTTTCTCGAACCTTTAAAGAACAATTGCACAATGGTAATCTGCAAGACGCCCATTCCGACCATTAATAGGACTTCAAAAATTGAAAAATAGTAGATTCTGCTCTCTGTAGATTTAACGGTTGCTTGATTTCTATTGTTTCTGGTCTTGTAGTATTGTAAAGTTTTATATAAGTCATCTAATTGACTTTCAATTCTATCAACTGTATTTTGCATACTTTCAACGTGAGCTAATGGTTTAACATTTGGTTGATCTGGTAAATTGGCTTTGATACCTTTTGAGCTTTCAGAATCTTCAAATTCAATCTCGAAATCTACTACTTTTTCGGCAAACGTAGACATGGTGTTGGAGAAACAAAATTCATATTCTCCAACATCCGTAGCGGAAAATACAAAATCACCTTGCCTCTTTTTCTGTTCTTGGAATATGATATTACCATTTGGATCGCTTATTACGTAATCTACATCGAATGATCCACCACTTTGTACAGCAAAATAATAACGGATTTTAGTTGATGGTTTCTCGGTGAAAACATAGAAACATGATTTTTCTTGAGCTCCCAATATAAATGTAAATGCAGACGCTGAGATTAATTGAGTTAATCCTAATATACAGGCTAGTAATTGAAACAACATGATGGTTCTTTGTTGTTGCTGTTGTTGTTGTTGTTACTGTTGTTGTTTCAAGTAGCTGATCTAAGTGTTGGAAAATTAAAATTTTTTATTTTTCTCTGAACAGCAAAACACCTCGAAAACTATTTACTAGTCAGTTAACCAAGGAGACGTGTTCCCGTCAGTCGTGCAATTTTAGCACAAAGTATTACATTTGGATAACTGAAATTAGGCACCATAGCTTCACCGATGGGTTATTCACCAGTTGCGGTCTATTCAAGGTGAAAGCTGGTGAATTGATTTGACGTGCTTTTTTATCGAATCGAAATGAGAAGTTGCATTCAAGGTTTATGAAAAAAAGCATCGAAACGAAATGAGTTCGAATAAATCGTAATTTCTCTTATTTACAAGAATATATACATTTGAACCTATTGCTCAGGATGAAGATAAATCATCCTACCAGAAGCATCAAACCCAATTGCTCTATCTTTCTTTCTATCTCTTCTAGAGGCACCATAACGATGACCAAAAGTTCCGACTTCTTTAACAGTGAATCTGAAAAGCTTAGTTTCGCCTTCTCTCTTTTTACCGTAAATGACATCGACTTTTTTATCTTCAATTGCTTGTTGTTGTCTTTGAGCTTCTTTTAAGTCAAATTCAGTCAATTTCTTCAAGGTTTCTTCAGCTGGCTCTAAGCCTAAAACTTTAGCAGCATCAACTGGACCAAAAGGTTCAGCTTCTTCGATGGTTAAGAAACGATCGGTTAATGTCTTGTGAGGCGTTGGAATTTCAGTCAAATTATCAGCACTGTAGCCACCGTTGAATAAGGGGAATAAACGTTTCATTACTGATGCATAGCTCTTTAAATCGTCAGCAATTCTTTCCTACAAACAAACTGTTAGTATTAAGCTAAGTTGTATCAAAAAGGCGCGTTTCTCTTGTTGTGCTCTACTTCAGGGCTTAGAAGTATAACCATATGGTATATGTCTTAAAGACTAATCGAATATAAAAAATGGCAATTTCATCATGTAAAACAACAACAACGTCAACTCCATCTTAAAAACAAGGTGTACATACGTCTGCAACAAAATCCTTTTCTATCGATCTTAATTTTAAGATTGCCTCGACTCTTTGGAGATTAATTCCATATTTATGGGCTATTTCTTGAGGATGCAAGCCATTTATATCCGCATCATCTACAATTTGGGTTTTTATATCTTCTGGTATTAAGTATGCTGTTTTGGTGAAGGTGTTATTGGGAAACGGATGTATTGAAGGATCTCTTTTACGATCGTTAAAACTCCTGCCGGGTCTCTGACTAGGAAAATCTCCAGCCAAAGGTTTTCCATCGTTCACTATGTACTTTGGTTTGTTATCTTGGGGTGGATAGTAATACCTGTTCTTAAAGAAATCACCAGTTATACTCTTAGGACCTAGAAATTCTCGGCATTCTTTTAACAATTTTGTTTTATCCATTTCGGCTCTTCTATTGGATCTGGCTAAACATGCTGTATTGGAAAATGTTCTAGATGACTGTTTCAGTATCGTAGCTGTTTTGGACACTGCTGATACTCTGGATTGCAACATTTCAGTATTTCCAAACAATCTCTTTAACTTCTCTAGAAAGCCTTTCCTTTCTGAAGATGTAATTCAAGGTGATTGAAAATTTTTTCCTATGGTTAATTCTTCGTGAAAATCAAATTTGTTGTTGATCTTAAATGTCGCGCGCGACATCAGTTTTCCACCTTACGACATTTTATTGATTTGCTTACATTGAATCAAAAAAAAAGCATTGTAAAGGTTGTCTAAACAACAGTGGTATCATAATATATTCCAAGAGCAGTTACTGACCAATCACTAGTGTATCTCTTGCTTACTGATACAAGTATACTTGCGTGCTCTTATCATTCACCATGACACAAGAAGTGATGGCATCAACATATCATCACCATCATCCGCATCATCATCCACAGGATCTGCACTCACAGTCGCAACAAGAACTTCACGCGTCTAATGTTTTACAACATCCACAGAAAAGGAACCATTTTAGTGAAGAGGATGATCCTTTCAAAGATAAATCGCAAAAGGTTCCTAAAAGAGAAAGTGAATATTCTCTACAGCAATTCACCAACAGGTCGTTTATTAGAAATCAAAATTTATCTAAATCAAAATCACCGCGAAGAGATCAACTTAAAACACTGGAAATAAATACATTGCCTAATGCGGCATATCATCAGACCACTGACACATATGAAGAAGTTAGTAATTCTCAGCTAGCAGAGGAGGTTGAGGACGACGAAGTGAGTCTAGAAGTTTTGGAAGAAATGCAAAAATTAGAACTCCATTTTCCCATATTATCGACCGACTATAGGTTGATTGATAAAATAGGCGAGGGGACTTTTTCGACAGTGTATAAAGCCGAAGCATTGAATGGGAAGGTACGATTAAATTCAGATGTTTGGAAATCACCACCTTTGAAAAAACAGAAAAAAAGCACAACGAAACCAAAAAAGAAAAACCCCATAGTTGCTTTAAAGCAAATATATGTTACTTCTTCACCAAATAGAATTTTCAATGAATTAAATTTACTTTATATGCTCACGGGTAATTCCCGTGTGGCTCCATTATTGGATGTTTTACGTTATCAAGATCAAATTATAGCTATCTTGCCATACTATCATCATTATGATTTTAGGGAGTTTTACCGTGATTTGCCCATTAAAGGTATAAAAAAATATTTATGCGAATTATTTCACGCTTTGGATTATGTTCATGATAAGGGTGTTATACATCGTGATTTAAAACCAACTAATTTCTTATATGATCCATTTAAGGGGAAAGGAGTATTAGTAGATTTTGGACTAGCCGAAAGGGAAATTCTTCCGGCAGCATCATTAGCACCGAGCTCAAGTGTATGTCCTTGTTTATCCAAAGATAAATTGGTGGTGAGTAGATCTCATTCGAAAAGACTCAATGTTAAAGGCGCATATCCAAAAGCTGATAATAGACCACCTAGAAGAGCTAATAGAGCGGGTACCAGAGGTTTCAGGGCCCCCGAGGTTTTATTCAAATGTACTAATCAAACAACTAAGATTGATATATGGTCGGCGGGGGTAATAGGATTGTCTATGTTGTTTAGGAAGTTTCCCATTTTCAATTCTCCCGATGATACAGACGCAATATTGGAGTTAGCTTGGATATTTGGATATGATAAATTAGTAAAATGTGCAGAATTGCATGGATGTGGCTTGGAAATTTCTATGAATGAAGTTCATAAATGTAGCGGGAATTTGATAAAAGTGTTATATAATTTTTTACATAAGGAAATGGTGAATGAGAGCTTTCCGCCTGACAGTGTTATTAATGATACTATGCAATTATTTAATGATACAGGTGATAAATTTGTTAAACCAACGTACAATGTTGAAGGATTATCAGAAGGAGAAAAGTTAAAAGCTAATGAACAATTTAGAAAAGCTCATGATGACTATAAAGATCATAAGTATTTGATGGAGTTACTTTATGCATGCTTCAAAATGGATCCAATCAAAAGGTTGGATGCTAAGCAAATTTTGAAGTTACCATTTTTTCAGGAATTGTCACAACTGGACGAAGAGGATGAAGTAGTACTTCTTTAATTTTGCTAAAAAACAGGTATATATATTCGAACCAACCTCTCTAGATAATACACGAGCAAAATAAATAAAATAAATATATATATTAACACAAGAAGAAGTAAAAAATAATCAATCGTTATAAGTATCGTAACTATAATCATCGTAGCTTTCATAATCTTCCTCTTCATCAAACAGAATACCTCTAGGTCTTTTTCTGGTATTAATGGCAGTTGCACATGGCGTAATGTTTGTTGAATCACCCGCTTTTTTGATATCCTTTCCCACTTTGTCATTTATCATGGCTCTATTCCATCTTTTATTCAACTTGTTAATTAATTCGTTCTGTTCTGATAAAGTTTGCAATATTGGTTGATTTGAAGGAATTGTCGTCGTCATTGTTGTCGTTGAAGGAGTAGGTGTGATGGATTTCTTTGGTAATAATGGAGTAGGCAAAAATTTCGAACCAAGTAATTCATTACTTATCGGAGGAGATAATGGAGGCAAGGGAGACAAAGAAGAAGAAGAAGATGTTGTGATTGTTGTAGGTGATGATGATATGCTATTAAACAATTCCATTTGTAAATCTTTGGAGAATACCAATTTTCGTTTTATATACATCGATTGCTGAATCAATGTATTTGGTTTAATTTTCTTTAATGAATTCGCACACTTTGACGAAAAAGCCTCGGTTGTTAAAGAAATCGGGTTTGGATCATACAACTTTGAAGGTATAGATATTGAAGTAGGACTGGCATTTAAACTTTGCAAGCTGTTAGAAGTGGATGTTACAGGGGAAGTAGGTGAATTTCCAGCTTCATCAAATTTAAACTTGAAATCTCTTTTCAAATGTAATGGTTCTTCTTTACTGCCCCTTCTCTTGAACCGATATACTGGTTTCAAAATTGATTTTGCTGTAGTATGAGTGTCTGATTCTGAATCTTCATCCGAAATTATGACACTACTTTGATGTTTTGACTTGTTGGACATAACATAATCGTTATTACCATGACCAGTACTTTGCTGACTATGAGTGTTGGTATTTACGGTGTGATGAGTAGCAGTCATCATCATAGGGTGACTATTTAGAGAAACTAAACTAGTAGAACTATTATTTCTCGTGTGAGGTCTTGAATTATCATCGATAGAAACAATAGAGTTCCGAGGGCTTCGTTCTAAACTAATAATCGACATGCTTCGTACTGAATTTGGAGTTGGTGCGATATTGTAAGTGTTGATGTTTGCTGAGTTTAATAAAGGCGTAGACCCATTGTTTGTAGATGTTGACGTAGATGTTGAAGCTGCAGTTGTTAAAGGTGGTGGATGCGGGGGAACATGTAGGGTAGGCAGATGTGAAGATACAGATTGAGTAGGTAGATGGGACGATGCATGTTGCGTAGGTAGATTCGGTGGCTGAATGTGTGTTGTAGATGGCTGCGGAGTTGGTGTAAAGGAGTGGCTATTGCTGCTATTGTTTTGAGACATTGAATGATTTGAAGTTATTGAGTTAAAAGAAGACGAACGCTGTCTTGTGTATGTTGATGACATATCACTAGATTGTAGGTAGTTGGAAGTGACTTAATATATATAAACAAGTACCGATAGGTTGTGGCTCTGAGTTCAAGTAAACGTCTCGTATTTTCTCTGCTATCAATTAGTGTCCTGTTCTGTTTTATTGTTTAAATTATTATTGTTTTGTTTGAAGTGGAGATGATGTTTTTTTATTTTCGTTCAGATGTTGATGATGATGATGATGATGATGCGACGGAAAAAAGAATCTGCACCACAAGATCGCGTGCGAGCTTGGTTACAAGTTCACGTACAAGTGCAACTCCAGGCACAAGTCTGGGTACAAATGCAAACCAACACCGTAGAGTACTGTTAGTGAAATGCAGACACTGGTGGCTCGAAACCTCTCAGTCAAAATATTTCAAGACTAGCCATTTGAAACTGAAACATCTACATTTGATTCCCCATTTTTTTTGCTATTATACAATATATATTATATATACTTCAATAGTATGGTCTATTGCCCAATCGGACAGTTTCTCAAGTATTCGGCTTTATTCTTCAAGACTCTAACAGATTTAAAAAACACTTCCTCTGGTGGCATAGCACCTGTTGATTCAACATTGAAGATGAAATGATCTCTTTTTCTGCCTAACTTAACTTTTCCATCAAATTCAGAATGTCTTAAAACTTCTCGAGATACAGTATCCTTTCTTGCATCTTGAACAAACGCTTCACCTTTATTGTCAATTCCGATCACACCTGGTGGAAAACACTTTTGAAACTTTTTAGCCAATTCACCGGTTATTGGCTCCTTGATATCTATAACTGGTAATAATCTGTATGAAGCCGTAGCCACGGGCGAAAATTTGGCATGGTCTGACCCAATACCTAATATACAGTGGGCTTTTAATGAAATCTCCTGTCCCGGTCTCAATTTCACTAATAGAATATCTGGATTAGTTGGTACAACTGGGTTATTTTTGAACTTTTCTAATTGACTCCCATGGGGTTCAAATTTCAAATCTCTGGCATAGACATGTGAATTTCTATACAATTCTTTTGGATCGGTTGAATCCTTAGGTGCATGAGGATTCTTTGTACATGTAACGTCCAATGATAAAACTATAGTATTGTCTTCAGTATAACGATCGTTTTCATCAACTGTCTTATCAACCCAACTTAATGCATCTGGATCAACTTTTAATGGAACTAATCCAATTCTGTGTGCCAATACTTCATCTTGTATAACGGATGTGTTCATAAACATATACACTGTTTCAGCTGCCACTGATGGTACTTCAGCTAACATGATACGACGAAAAGCATTGGCAATTGAGGTATCGATATGGATCAAGTCGAATGTTGCTACTCTTTCACTGATATTTGTTATATCAATATCAAAATCTTCCTTGAATTTTTCTATATTCCATGAATAATCTCCATTTTGCTGGTGTCCTGGAAAATCAGTAGATGAAATGTTTGTAACTCTATTATACTCTATACCAACAATGTTATTATCTGACATGATATTGTCTCTTCAACGCGGATCTTATTGTTGATAGCTTTGCTTAGATGACCTTCGAATTGCTAAATTTTTTCCATGCAGAGCATCTCACTTAAAAATTGTTGATATTCTGAATTTACCTTTACATACACTACCATCCAATCTACACCCATTATCACCAACAACATTTCCATACTACACACTCCGATCTAAAAGAAGAAGAGCTTGATGGACGCATTTCGTTACAGTATTTTCATACCTGTACTTAATAGAATCACAAGCACATTTGTAAAAGAAAAAAAATATGCTTGCTAGTTTGCATTTGTTTCTAACCATGCATTCTATAAGTACATACCAGGATTAGGAAATGCTCCTGGTATTTGATTTATGCCACTGCTCCCAGAACTCAGTGGCTGTATATTAACTTTATAATTCATGACCTTCTTAATGTTCCCCAATATATCAATGGTAAGTATGTAAACATTCCCATTATATCCGTCGCCTTCTATATGCGCTTTATCTATCTGTCCCACATCTTCCAGTATTTGCGGTTTTAGTTCTAGTATCTCTGAAATATCTATTACGCCCATCAAATTGTGAAAAACTAATTGCACTGCAAATAATAATAGATCTAGTATAATCAATTCAAATCTGTTATAAGGTAATCTTTCACCTATAAATTGTACAGTAATTCTACCATGCAAATATCCATCTTCACTTGGACTCTTTTCATATACTCCAAATATCAAGTGGCATGCAATGCAAAAAAAATTTCCTAGTATCAATCCTCTGAGTACAATTTTTATAATCGACTTTTTATGTTCGTCGGATAATTGTATCCGGAGTGCCGGTGGGGGGAATATATTTGCTATTGATAAATGAATTGCTGCTCTTATCATCAATCTCAAGAACGATAGATCCCGTAGGTATATTAGTGCTATTAAGAAGACTTCAATTACTTGGATTGATTCTTTTAAATTCGTTAAGAAAAACTTCTTTCGTTTGTGTAGTATTGATGCATTATTCACTAATGTCTGCTCGACAGTTGGATATTTTTGAATTTCAAACTCTCGGAGTTCATTCTCTAGGTTGATTTGTTGATACATTTAATAGAATACATAAGCTGCTGTTGATGTAGAAGGATTTGTTTTTTATGCTGCCAGTTGATATTTTTGTAGAAAAACAAAACTCCAAACGGCTCGTCATTTTTATCTGCAATACACACGGCACCAGTATAAGTTTACAGCGGTTATTACTTCTAAGATAATCGCCATCATACTCAACTGAGAACTCAACAGGAGTGTTCACGATGATTTTGTTTTAGATGCTATTTATAGGGGCAATGAGATCGGGCTCAACGCCCACATGAATTTGATAAAGATAATTCAACAAAAGAACGAAAAGTATTGAATAATATAAATGGAGTAACTAGTAGATTTTTCAAATGTAAAAATGGACATTATATCCCTCTATAATCAAAATCCATTTCATTATCATTATGTATTATTACAAAGGCTCTATAAAAGTTATTTACAGATATTGAATGATGTGATCAAATCACCACCTAAAAGAGCGATTTGATCGTAAATAGCATCTTTATTAATAATGACCTCTTCATTTTCAACTGGTTTGACATTAATTCCCAAATTGACTCTAAATTTTTTCTTTGCTAAATTTGTGGGCAAAAATATACCACCAATAACATTTTCGTTATCTTTGCATAATCCAGTAAACTTTTTGACGGAGAAGATTATGGCATTACCAAACTTCTTATTCAATTCGCCAACATAAGCTTGGATCAAATCATATTTGGTAGTGATATCATCAGGGAAAGCCGTTAAAGGTTGAAGCAAGTTCTTGAACGTATTAGGTGGAAGGATTCCTGAAGATGCAGTGATATTATTTGATTTGACATGAATAGTGAAATCGTAGTCTTTTAATGCTGGAGTAAAAATCAAATCAAGATTTGTTTCAGAAACCCCTTCTGACTTGAGTAAATTGATAGCAGCACGAGAAAGAGCAGTCAATCTAGTCGCAATAGGTAATGTTAGGTCATTTGACCATAAAATACCAGATGGATCATCTTTTGAGCCAACGAACAATTGAGTCTTGATACCTGACGGATCACTTTTTCTTATTTTCTCAAAATTTTGCTCAATAACTCTGTGTGCTTGTATAGATAATTTATCACTCAATCTGTTATCTTCATCAGCGGTACTTTTGACTAAATCAAGAACCAATGGGTCTTCTTTCCAGTTCCAAGTAGCTATGAAATTTAGAATTTGTAAGAATCCATTCTCAACTGAATGTGGTACGGAATACGGAGCTGGGTCGACAAATGGTTTAAGGGCAATTAATTCTACTAGTTCTTCGTTAAAATGCTTCAAAAGAAGTTGCGAATCTAGCCACTGCTTGAAGAATCTTACTGTTGGCGAGTAAAATTGGTAATGTTGTGCTAATTGCGTGACCGTACGAGTATGTTTGACCAGACCTTGGTATTTTTGAATGAATTTTAAGTAGACATCTTGTAATAAAGCTTTTTGTTTGTCAGCATTTGATACCGCTCTCAAATACATGACTTCATCTCTTTCTGAGAATATTCTAATTCTAAACCCGTAACCCTCGGGTGTTAGTATATTTAAAGTTGATATATTTTCATTGAATGGTACTGAATCATCTTTACACATAAATGAACTGTATTCTGTATCATTTAATAATTCATTCACTTTTAATAAAAATGCCGTCTTAGTTTTCTCCAACGCGGTAATTTCATCTGGCCATCTGGTTGATGTTTCAAGTTGTAATATACAATCATTCCAAAAATCCGGATTTGAAGCTGCAAAAGGTACTGGTTGTAGCAATGAGGTGTACCTCATTGCTGATGATGCTGGCAATAATGATTTGACTCCTAAAGGTAATTTAAATGCTGATAAAACTTTACTCAAGTTTTCAAAAGAGTTTCTCAAAATGGTGTAACTAACCAAAGACGTGGTAACTTGATTAGCAGCAGTTGGTAACAACGGAACTGGCAATCTTTTGTCAAAATGACTTACCTCTGTAATGAGATGCTGGGAGCTTTCTCGCTGTAAATGCATGTCTAACGCGTACTTTATGATTGTTAATACTATTGGCTCTTGATGCTTTATGCTCCAAACAACACAATGTTGAATAGAACCATCCTTAAATCTCCTTAAGGACGCTTTAGAGCCCCAAAATGATCTAAATTTCAAAGAAGCTTCTTGATCCGCATTGTTGGGACCTTTAGTAACTAATTTATCACACTCCTCCGAATTCAATTGTAAACCTACAGTGTATGTCGAGTTCAGATGAGAAGGCTTCCTCTTGTGAATTGAATAATTGATCGTCGGTTTTTCGTTGCGAATATCAATTAGAGTTACTCTTTCACCCAATGCATTCTTCAAAATCACATATAGCTTGTTCTTGAAAAAATTATCAAATGTAATAAAAGATATTTTTTCTAATGGACCAAATGAATCATACAGCTCTTCAAGAGCACTCAAATTGAATATGATGTCGTACTTGATTGGATTGAAGTTCAATTTTTGCAATAAAATTGCATCAAATCTATCCTTAACTACATCATTCAATAAATCCAATGCTTGAATGGCTTGCTTTTGTAACTCTTGATATGAAGCTCCCGTCATTTTCCACAATATATTCAACTTTGTATTTTTATCGAAAATTGTTGGAACATTGAATCCGTCAGATTTGTATTTTGAAGCAACGTTCTCACCTATCAATGAAGAGAATGATAAATACCCAGTATTCAAATCCATTGTTGCCAAGTATTTAATTGCACCTTTGAATAATTGATATGATGAAAACCCATGAAGTAGAATTCTATTTCCATTCATTCCTCCTCCCTTTAATAATGCAGACATTAAAATGGCAAATTCGAAATGTCCAAAACCGCCATTATTTACTGAAGAATCAAATCCTCTTTGTTGAAGCCAGAGTCTTCCTAATATGCATGCATCCTTGAATGCTTCAGTGGATTTTTTCATCGTGTACAAGAATTTCAAATAGTAGTCATACGAAGATTGTGCAATAATACTGGAATTATATAAGGGCGTCGGTGGTAAGGATTCAGAGTCTGATTGAACTCGTATACAGTTCCTGTCTGGGAGTAACTTTTTAGAATCAAAGACTCCAAAAGGAAATGCAGCTATTAAATTAATAGTATACTTTGTCTTGAAAAAAGTCAAGTCTTCGGGATTCTCTGTTTGTATACTCTCAAGTTTAAGGACCGTATTCAAAACATCACCGTTCAAGTAGTGGTAGGATATTTTTATAGGCAAATTATTCTTCTTGGACAATGGGATTAAATGTTCAGCCAAATATGCCAAATAGAATGCTCTTTTGTATAAAGCTCTATAATTTAAGTAGTCCTTTGGTTGAAAAATTTCCTTAGGCATAGTTAAGGAAACCTCTATGCTCAGTCCATCATGTTGGTAAATGCCAGTTTTTAATCCAAATGAACCTACGAGTGAAAGATCCTCCAGCGGTAAATATGAGAACGTATAGTTGACTTTCATTGGCTTGGGATCGGGGAATGGTATTACTATTTTTTTCGGATTAAAATGACTTTCAGCTTGTTGCAAACTCAAATTTTCTATAGGGGGAACTTGCTTGATTAAATCATGTAATCGACGCAATACTTTTTCCATCTTGTCTTCATGAGCTTTTTTGATTTTGACTTCTTTCATTAATTCGTCTATCTGAAGTTTGAAAATGTTGGATTTGAACAACTCCGCCGTTTCTCTTGCCACCTGAATATCCTGAGCAGAGAGCTGTTTCTTTTGCTTCTTGTTAGGTGGTTGTGATGATTGTTCAGCTAAGTTATCATCATCTCCTTCTTCCTCTTCTTCCTCTTCTTCCTCTACTTCCCCTTCTTCCCCTTCTTCTTCTACTTCTTCTTTGTTCGCATTTTCAGATACATGCTTATGTCCGTTTGTGGCGACTTGGTGATCCAGTTCTTCATTTCTACTAGAAAAAGCTGTGAATTCTTCATTTTCCTCCACCAGGGCCAGAGCAGCACCGTTTTGTGATAATTTTCTCTTTGCCATAATCTCTATTTTAAAAAAAATGGATTAATTCTATCCTACTAGTAAACAATAAGATAGAAAAGTTATTCAAAGTGAAAAAAGTAGAGTGTTGACGGTGTACTAAAGTAAAATGATAAACAAACCGTTAGTGCTGTTTAAGCTCTGTAATTCTCCATCTGCTACCTTTATGCATTTGGTCAAGATGAACTTCTTTTTTTTTTTTTATGGTAATTGCACACGACCTTTGGTCGTTTCTATTCTACGCGACAGAGAGCGTGTTTATATACAGGTATTGTATTAACTTTGTATCACATGTCAAGTCACCTCCAAGAGCTTCTGGTGTGGTTTCGCTTTCAAGTGAGCTGCTTTAAACATTATTTACATCAACTACAAAAAGCTTCTTGTTAGTATATAACGCGTCGCTAATGTATTATTCCGAGGAAATTGGACTTGAAAAGACTGACATTTCCCGCTGGAGGTTAAGGACTGATCCAGTCGGTAGAGAAACTTGGCACTATTTGGAGAACAGTAAAGACGAACCACAGTCAGCATTTGTACAATGGCTATTAAACTCACCAGATTTTCCTACGCCTCCTGCATCTGAAATACATACACCAGGAGATGCTGCTGAGAAAGGAGCAGATTTTTTGAAATTGTTGCAGTTGGAGAATGGTATATTTCCATGTCAGTACAAGGGTCCAATGTTCATGACAATTGGCTACGTCGCAGCCAATTATTTCTGTAAGCAAGAGATTCCGGAAGCTTATAGAAAGGAAATGATCAGATACATTGTCAACACCGCACACCCAGTAGATGGTGGTTGGGGTTTGCATTCGGTTGATAAATCAACGTGTTTTGGAACCACCATGAATTATGTATGTCTTCGTTTGTTAGGTTTGCCTAAGGATCACCCAGTCTTAGTCAAAGCAAGGATAACATTGCATAAACTAGGAGGTGCAATTAGAAATCCACATTGGGGAAAAGCTTGGTTATCTATTTTAAATTTATACGAATGGGAAGGTGTTAATCCAGCACCTCCAGAATTATGGACTTTGCCCTACAGTCTACCCATCCACCCAGGCAGATGGTGGGTTCATACTAGGGCAATTTACTTGCCATTAGGATATGTGCTGTCAAATGAAGTTAAATGTCCACTTGATCCGCTTTTGGAAGAGATTCGGAATGAAATTTATGTACCCAGTCAACTTCCTTATGAGTCAATCAAATTTTCTAAGCAAAGAAATAATGTTTGCGGGGTTGATTTGTATTACCCCCATACTAGGATTCTTGATTTTGCCAATGCCTTTTTAAGTAAATGGGAAATTATAAGGCCGAAATGGTTCTTGAATTGGCTTAATGCAAGAATTTATGATCTAATAGTGAAGGAATATAAGAACACTGATTATTTATGTATTGCACCTGTTAGCTTTGCTTTTAATATGGTTGTTACATACTATCATGAAGGACCTAAATCGCAAAATTTTGCCAGACTCAAAGATAGAATGAACGATGTTTTATTCCATGGACCACAAGGTATGACAGTTATGGGAACAAATGGAGTTCAAGTTTGGGATGCTGCTTTCATGGTTCAGTATTTTTTTATGACGGATTTAGTTGAGAATCCGAAATATCATGATATGATTCGAAGGGCTTATTTATTCTTAGTTAGATCCCAATTCACTGAAAATTGTGTACCAGGAAGTTTTAGAGACAGACGAAAAGGAGCATGGCCGTTCAGTACTAAAGATCAAGGATATACTGTCAGTGATTGTACTGCAGAAGCAATGAAAGCAATTATAATGGTTAGAAATCATGATAGTTTTGCCGATATAAGAGATGAAATACATGATGAAAATTTATACGACGCAGTAGAAGTATTATTGCAAATTCAAAACGTCGGAGATTGGGAATATGGTTCATTCTCCACATATGAAGGTATCAAATCAACATTGTTGTTAGAAAAGTTAAATCCAGCGGAGGTTTTTAACAATATTATGGTGGAATATCCATATGTTGAATGCACTGACTCCTCGGTTTTGGGATTGACGTATTTTCATAAATACTACCCAAATTACAAATCGGAATTAATTGAAAAAACAATCTCAATTGCAATTCAATATATAATAGAAGCACAAAATGGCATTGATGGTTCATGGTATGGATGTTGGGGTATTTGCTATACGTATGCTTCAATGTTTGCCTTGGAGGCATTAAGTACTGTTGGTTTAGATTATGAAACTTCATCATCTGTCAAAAGAGGGTGCGACTTTCTCATTTCTAAACAATTGGAAGATGGAGGTTGGTCCGAGTCTATGAAAGCATGTGAAACACATTCTTATATAAACGGGAAGAACTCATTAGTTGTTCAGACTGCATGGGCTTTAATTGGATTAATTTTATCTAACTATCCCGACCAAGAACCAATAAAAAAAGGTATTCAATTTTTGATGAAGAGACAAAAACCCAGTGGAGAATGGAAATTCGAAGATGTTGAAGGCGTTTTCAATCACAGCTGCGCCATTGAGTACCCTTCATATAGATTCTTATTCCCAATCAAAGCTCTTGGATTGTATAAGAAAAAATATGGAAATGAACAAGTTTTGTGAGTTTTTGTTGGCAACAAAGTAGTTGAATATATAAAAAAAAGTTTATAGCTTCTTTGAAGAGTTAATATCATCACTAATCATGAATTGTATCACCGAGTATATAGAGAAAAGAAAGGTAGCAAATGAATATTCAAGGGCGTACGAGAGAATTAGAAATGAGAGAAGGTTTTTGACAGACTCAGGTGACATCAATATTTTAAGATATAGTATCGTAGCATGAGCAAAATGTTTAAGAGACATTGAAAGCACGTCCACCGTTAATTGTTTGCAAAATATACCTTAATGCGCAGAGTTGTGTTTGACTAGAAAACAATATGAAGATATTATGAGCGTTAATCTAAGGAACTCAGATAAGTCGATTTGATCAACTTTTTTTTTGCAACAATTGACCATAATGACAAATAAATCCAAGTAAAGAACAGATTAGTTCTCATAACCGAGATTGCTGATAGCAATGCTTAAGAGTTTTTCAGATTTTCTTAAAATAAATTACTTGAACTTTGGCTCTCAAAATCAATGTGGTTATGTTGGCTGTAATTTTTCCAATTTTGGCAAAAAACTGACAATTTGGATTGCAAACTTCATTTAATTTTTGTGAAGAATAACACCTTGCTTAAAAAGAACATGAACTTCATGAACTTTAATTATATAGACCCTTTTATATTTCGACAAAAATATGATTTTTACTGATAAAAATAGTTATCTTGTTTCTATATGGGAACTATTATGTTGTGCAGTTGATTAGAAAGCATCAGATATTCGCAAGGTAGTTTGAAATAGATGCTTGCATTATTCGCTTGAAAGATTACATTTCATTCACCTTCGCATTTCATTCACCTTTGCACTTTATACATTGCTCCACTACAGAATATTAAAGCTTGTAAGTCTTAATTATGGGATATGCTCCATTGTGTAATTCAGTATGTTTAAAGTATGTAGTCGAGCCTACCTTCCATTTTCAATCATTTTTCAAGCCAGCATGCTCAGTTCCTGTACCAGTTACCGGATGTAAGAAAATAAAATGTTATAGTAACCACTACGGTTGTATCCACATTGAACTTGAAGCTGAAAATTTAATTTCTGAGCTATCTTTTCTGTTAATGATTACAAGACTTCGGTTTCTAGTCAGTGATTTATTGGTCACTCTATTCTCTCTTGTTTCATGGTTATGTGTCGTATAATATTCAGGGACACAGAAGCAGAACACAGCAAAAAATGCAAGAAATTAATGGTAGCCACTTTGAATCAATTCCCCTGATGAAAAGCAGCACTGGAGAAATCTGAATAATGCTACAAAATATAAAAAGGTAAGTGTAACGCTGTTTATTTATAATCTTTCTAAACTAGAAACAAGGCTTAAGAGTGTACTTTGGTAATTTCCACAATTACACACTTTAATTTATAATTAATACTAGTAATTTCTCATCGTTTGCATTTTAAAAATAATATGACACAGATTCTTTTAGCAGCATATGATGATTCAAATCCACAGGCTCTCATAGAGCAAAAGAAGCGGAGAAGCATTTTATTTTGATAAATTATGGCTTAGGTAGAGAAAATATGGAAGCAACTCTCCCACAACACAAGAGGTTCCGTGGTCTAGTTGGTTATGGCATATGCTTAACACGCATAACGTCCCCAGTTCGATCCTGGGCGGAATCAGTTGGATTTTTTTTTCAGTTCTTTGAAATGTACTTTTTTTTGCTATAGATATTAAATGCACACCGTTTGAAACGATTAATTTCTAGTTCGCATTATGATGGAAAGATGGATTTTGATACCAAAAGTCAATAATTCTAATAATACATTTCTAAATTTGAAAAGGATTTTGTACTTCTAATTATAGAGTCTATACAGATTCAAATTGACTGAATTCCCTCTTCAAGTTTTTGAACATTTTTTTACTCATACCTGCTTTCAGTCTTCTAGAAATCTTCCTATAAGTCTTCGCTAATATGGGAAACAACAGCTTTTCTCCCATCAACATTAGTACAAGATTCATAACGGCAAAAATAACAATGTACCAATAAAAGCTTCCATGCAAAGTAGTCAATTGCATGAAATCCCCTAGTTTAGACTCTCCGTCAATAAGAAATAACGAAACTGATAATGAAATGGAAACTACCAAATTAATCATAAACGGATAATTTCTGAACATTGATTCACGGTATGGCGGTCCCTGACTCAAAACCACAGCAATCAAAATATACTGGAAATTGGAAAACAAAAACAATACTGTATTGTCAGAAGACTTCACGGCATCATCACTTCCAGGAATAGGTTTTATGTACCAAGGCTCTTTCCTAACCCATAACCAAAGTATAGTTTGGAAAATCAAAAGAACAAGTATATGGCATACCAAAGGAATAAGAACTTTTGGAGATACCAAATTTGCAGTCGGTCTTTTAACAATCAACTTATCGTAAGGTTTAGACCAAGACATGAATACGGCCAAAGGTAAAATCAAAAACAAATCAATATACAAAAACTGAAAGTCACCTAAATTAGTACCAGTCTTATAAAGGATGGTCACTGTTATGAATTGAATTGCTGAATATAATGACATGTATTTGAAACATGAAAAGCTTGTAACCAAACTGGATCTACCTTCCTTAATGACATCCAAAACACAAGAAATTTCAAACACACGGGAGGTGAATGGCGCAGCAACTGATGCTTCAGCTTCAGAAAGTGAAATACCGACATCGGCAGCTTTCAATGCACCACAATCATTAGCGCCATCACCACAGAACCCAACCGTATAATCTACTTTTTGAAATTGCTCCACTAATTCATGCTTTTCATCTGGTGACATTCTAGCAAAAATATCACAGTTCATGAGAATATTTTGGATAATATTTGCACTCTTAATTTCAGTCAACAAGAATCGGAATATATCTCCAGTAATGGCCAATTTATAATTGCTGTCTTGTCTAATATCAATTGGCCTTATAGTCACAGGATCTAATCTATCATCTGGGTTATTTACCTCTTGCCAGGAAATGTATTGTTCGTCATTTTTAATATCCAAGACAGGTATATAAATATTTTGAATACTCGGTGGGATTAAATGACACTCTCTTGATACACTAATAGCGGTCAAAATATTATCACCAGTACACATAACAGTACGGATTTCAGCGTTGTTTAACTTTTTCAATGTACTCTTTGTGGATTTTTTCAACTTATTTTCAAAGATAATAAACCCGGTAAATGTAAGCTCAGACTCAACCTCTTTTCTTTCCACTGTGGGGTCACTAATCAGCTTGTATGCACAAGCAATCACCCTATAACCTGAATGGGTGTAGTGATGTAACAATTCTTCAAAGTTTGATGGAATTGAATCTTCTTTACATATATCGAACATAATTTCTGGGGCACCTTTAGTGAATACATAATTCTCCTTTTTTACCTCAGTTATTACTGACATCCTTCGAAGTGAAGCCAAGAACTCATATTCTTTGATAATTTTATAGTTATCTGTTCCCTTATAAACAATGGGTTTTCCACATTCTGTATCTTCCTTATGATTCCATTTGGTAAACTCAAACATTTTCACATCTAGAGGATCCCCCAAAAGTTCGTCATCTATGTTTCTCAAAGTATGGCAAGCAGTCAAACAACCTAAAAGATATTTCCCATTATTTGTATCATGATCAGCAGGGCGTACCGTTTTCAATTCTTGAATATTAACAACCAAATCTTCGAATACAATTTCTTTTCTACCCAGTGCATTATTTGCTACGTGAAGTCCCAAAACATCTAATCCGTCCTCTGTTAAAGTACCTGTCTTATCAAAACAAACTACATCAAGTTTTCCACCTATGTTGACTCTGGTCGGAGCAATACAGAAAATTTGCAAATTCTTTAGTCTTGAAATAGCAAAAGTCGTCCCGATTGTTAAAGTAGCCGGCAATGCAGGTGGAACAACAATTGTAATGATATCCAAGGCTCTCAAAATCATCACTCTTTTACTCAAATCCAACTTTATGAAATTATACGTGGAGTACGTAAACCCGATAGCTGCGATAATGGTCATAAATCCAATATACTTGAACGAGTCTTTGTAAAATTTGAATCCAGTTGGTTTGGGAAAAAGCATCGAACGCACTAAAGACCCCTTGGTGGTATTAAACCCTGTCTTTACTACCATGGCGGTTACAGGCTCATCATTGTCTGTTTTCATTTTCAACAATTTAGTGCCATTAAACAAAAATGACTTTGATAAAACTGGATCTATAAAATTTTCGGGTAAAAGTTTCACTGTTTCTTTTGTAGCACTTATCTTGGAGACCGGAACACTTTCTCCTGTCAACATCGATTCATTGATAACACATTCACCATTAATCAATAAGGCATCGCAAGGTATAATATTCAAGGATGGATCAACCTCAAAAACATCACCCGGCACTAAATTAGTCGAATCAATTTGCTTCCAAAAACCATTTCTCCACACTCTTATTTCACACGAAAACCTTGAAATTTCTTGCAATCTTTTAATAGTTGACTTCGTTTCCATTAATGAATTAATAATGGATACCATTGAGATTATAAAAATACAAAAAGCGTAGTAGTAGTAATTGTCCGCTAGCCATAGGAAAATGGAAAATACTTGGAAGACATAAAATGGATGCAACACTTCTTCAGCCAATAATTGAATAACGGACTTTTCATCAATTTCAATTTCATTTTCATCAAAAATGTCTAGCCTTTGCTCCTGAATTGATTGGGAAATTCCGTCCTTAACATTTTTTACATTTAACCAACGCTGATCATACCAATTAGAATTTGTTTTAAAAATATCTTCTAATGGATTGTAAAAAAATTTGATATATCGGTAAACAAATGTATGCATATAAGTAACAACAGGATCTTTCTCAGAGTCTTCAGCTGATATAACTAAGAAGCTTGACACTCGTTCATTTAATCTCTGCCTTTTAATATCAACAATCTGTAATTCACCGTACTCGTTCTCAATTACACACCAGTGAGCGTTTCCTAGCGGACTTCTTGTACCTTTAAGATTGACCCTATACCGTGGAAACCATCTTAAAACCAAATACCCACATCCCAATGTACACGCGCATAATAAATAATACAAAACTCTTTTCCACAAACAATTACGATAGCCTGCTATACCAATAACTAAATCTTCTTCTGCAAGATAATACCTTTGATAGTCTAATCTAGCGGGAAACTCCCTATAGAAATTTTCATCTACTTGATTTGACTCAACACCATTTTCCTCTAAAGAACTAGACTTATTGCTACTTACATCGGAATCACGTCTATTCCGACGCTCAAAAGTAGTAGAACCATAGTCAGGCGCTTCAGGAGATTGAAGCCTACTGCTTGCACCTGATTGGTCTAGAAACATATCTTCTGCTTGTAATGCGTCTTCCTCATCACCAACATATTTGTCAATGGAATAATCCCAATTTGTATTATAGTCGACTGGATTTTGAGGATTTTCCAAAGTAGAACCACCTTGAGCCATTTCTATTTCATCCGGAGAAAAAAACTTGAATTGAGCTTGAGCATCATAAGAATTGAGAGAAGTGCTCGACTTCACTGATCCCAATTCGTTACCATTTTCATCTGCACTGATTAGGGGTGACGTTTCCCTTGAAATGTGAGTATCTCGTCTATTTCCAAAACTATGAGGATAATGCAATGAAGTAATAGATGAAGGGATGATTTCTGATGCAGCACCCGAATACATTTCATGGTTATTTTCATCAATCAAAAAACTGGCTGATGATTCCATAGAAGTGATAGAATTATGCCGGGATCTCGATCTTCGTCTTTCCAAAAAAGAAGACCTCCGGCTTCTGGACATCAGATTTCTAGTCATCTAACTGTGGATAGGTATCTATGTAACTCTGCGAAATAGAATGCAACCTTGGTCTGTGGTCTGTGTGAGTTGAAAGTTTGTGTTAGCAAATCAAAAAAAAAGAAGACACAACCGCTTCTAATAATCGCAACCATTGAATCTGCAAGATATCATCATCAGCATCAACAACAATACAGCAAGCATAACATACGGTTAATACCAATTTATACCATACCAATATTATGACCTTTGTGGGAACCAGAGTACTTGATTTGATTCTCCAACTGTTGTTTATTGAGTTCCATACATCTAAGTACATATTACTTGACCAGTCCTTATGAAATAAACCCCAAAATATACAGTACCTGCATACAAGCACGGGATTACATTATATCTTTTAACCAGAAATTGTTACCTTTGCACATACATCAATATAGGTAACCACATACATACATACATACATCTAACTGTCGAATTCACACTGCTTCATGGCACTCAAATTGAAGCTAAAAGTGCCCGCAACAGGCACATCTAACTCACCACAACCGACAAAGGATGTGCAACAAGAACCAAAACTCCCAAAACTCAAGATCAAAGCGCCATCAAAAGCTCCATCCTCGAACCAAACAAAACGAAGCCATGACGATGAATCAATAACTCAAGAGAAACCTAAAAAGCTTAAAATAAGTTTGTCGAAAAATAAGCTTGGTTCTATTCAACAACAGCCCAAAATTGTACCCCGTGTGAGAATAAAACCAACAAGAATTCCCGGTGAAGGGTATGATTCTGAAGCTCCAGATTTGGAAGATGACCCTTTGATTGAACAAGGTATAATAATACGATTCTTGAATGATGCAAACCTTGATTTTGTTCACAATGCTATTGACTCCGGTGATTTGACTGGGCTAAATGTAAAATGGATATCAAAAGATAAGGCAGTAGTGAATGTTAATGGTAATCTTTACTCCGCCAGATTAATTGACTTGCCAACAGTCACTGAAATCTTTAAGACAATAGATAAAAAGAACATTTTTAAAACATTTGATATCTGCCAAATATTGTTGGTATTACAGCCAGTTAATCCAACTCAATTGAATAAGGATAAAGATTTTGAGGTACCGGAAGAGTATCTTTTCAATCATCCATTTTACAAATATGTCAAGAATAATGAAATAAAGAAAAGAAAATTGGTTCACAGAGATGGGTTATTGAACCCTTTTGAGGACGTTTATAGAAGATTCCGCCCTACCAGAGCTGATCATCGAGTAATCCAAGATATAGAAGCCAGAGTCGATGAACTAATCAAACTTGACAATGATGCCGAAGAAAGCCATTTTGAACTCTTGGATGGAAAGAGTACTCAAGCCAGGTTTGGCACTAGCAGTAATACTCCATCGGCGGTTTCTACACCAGGACCTATTAGGGTGGAACAACCGACAGTGTCCGAACAAGCAGCAGAGTATGGCGAGCAAGTTGCTGATGAAATAGAAAACGAAAAAGAAAAAGAAAAAGAAGAAAAGGAAGGAGAAGAAGGAGAAGAACAAGAAGAAGAAGGCGTGGTTGATGATATTGAACTTCATTTGGAAGAAGAATTGAATAAAGTATTAGATGATGAAGGCTCTGAGGTTGAGCAAATGGTTGCTATACCATCTCTGATTGCTGGAATTTTGCAAGAAGAAGAAAATGAATTGGTTGCGGAAGGAGAAGAAAAATCAGAAGAGGAGGATCAAGGTGAAGAAGAGGAAGAGGAAGAGGAAGAAGAAGATGAAGAAGATGAAGAAGACGAGGACGAGGAAGAAGATGACGATGAAAGCAAGTCGGGCAAGCAGCATGTGAAATTGTTGGAAGAAGAAATTGCAGAGCTTGAGAAGGCCGTTGAACATCATAGAAAAAATTTGGCCACAGCTTCAAGCAAAATGTTAAGAATGAAATTTCAAAACACATATTCTTCATTGAAAGCCTCATTGGATCAAAAGAAGAGGGAATTAACTAGATATTTGGACGAACAGGAGCAACTTCAAAAGAAACAGGAACATGTAGCGCAACCTGCTGAGACTGAACCACCTCCTACGCAGCGAGTGGAAGAAGAAGAACAAGAAGAAGAGGAAGAAGAAGAAGAAGAAGAAGAAGAAGAGGATGAGGTTGAGGAGGAAGAAAACCGTGATAACAATGATAACAACATAGATGATATTGATGATTTATTTTAACGAATGTGTGCAAAGGCTAAAATGTAAAATAGCAGTGGTAAGCTGTAGAAAAGAAGTGGTAAACTGTAGAATATTTTTCTCTTTTTTTTATTTTTTTTATTGCCTCGTAGCTCTTCGCAATAATCCTCCCACCACGATGTGCGGTAGTAGACAGACTTCAATTCATTTTTCTCTCTCTTTTTTACGGGGAGAGGGCCGTGGAAAGCCTATCATTATACTCTTTCAACCAGCCGTTAATTTCTGAAACAATCATCTAGTATTTGATTAGTTTTTACTGTCTAGATAGTTTCCAAACAGCTGCTACTTAATTATTGTTGGATCAAAAGGCATTTGGTAGAGTATTTCCTAATGTCCACAAACTCAATCAAATTACTAGCTAGTGATGTTCACAGGGGTTTAGCCGAACTTGTTGCTAGAAGGCTAGGTTTACGAATTACACCAAATGAATTAAAGAGGGATTCCACAGGGGAAGTGCAGTTTTCTATTGGAGAATCTGTTAGAGACGAAGATATTTTTATTGTGTGTCAAATTGGGTCAGGGGAAGTGAATGATCGTGTCATAGAGCTAATGATCATGATCAATGCTTGTAAAACAGCAAGCGCTAGAAGAATCACTGTCATATTACCGAATTTCCCTTACGCTAGACAAGACAGGAAAGATAAATCGAGAGCTCCAATTACGGCTAAATTGATGGCAGACATGTTGACCACCGCTGGATGTGACCACGTTATAACTATGGATTTGCACGCATCTCAAATTCAGGGCTTTTTTGATGTACCGGTAGACAATTTGTATGCTGAACCTAGTGTTGTGAGATATATCAAGGAAAGAATCGACTATAAACAAGCTATAATTATTTCTCCTGATGCCGGTGGTGCTAAAAGAGCAGCAGGATTGGCAGAAAGACTTGATTTGAATTTCGCTTTGATTCATAAAGAAAGAGCTAGAGCAAATGAAGTGTCAAGAATGGTTTTAGTTGGTGATGTGTCTGATAAAATCTGTGTGATTGTTGATGATATGGCCGACACCTGTGGCACTTTAGCTAAAGCTGCCGAAGTGTTACTAAAAAATAATGCTAAGGAAGTCATTGCAATTGTCACTCATGGTATATTGTCAGGTAACGCAATTAAGAATATAAATAATTCTAAATTGGAAAAGGTTGTTTGTACAAATACAGTTCCGTTTGAAGACAAGTTGAAGCAATGTCCTAAATTAGATACCATTGATGTCTCCGCTGTACTTGCGGAAGCCATAAGAAGATTACACAATGGTGAAAGTATTTCATATTTATTTAAAAATACTCCATTGTAGTTTTATATTATTTATTGTCAAATGAGACCTTTAAATTTATGCTGATTAGTGTTCGGATAAATAAATCACCAGTTTAATGTATCAAATGTTTTTCTCTTCTCTTCCATTCTTGTTCCTCTGCGTCAGTTTTAAATAAGAACTTTAAATAACGCAGCCACTACTACCACCGTATTTCATCAATGAGTGCAGGCAAACAGTAGGTATTAACAAACTAAGTGCTTCCTATATCGTATTAGTACTAACTAGTTGTTATAGTCATAGAAAAATCAAAGCATGTCTTTTTGACATGGATGGAACTATTCTCAATACAGAGGATATTTACACAGAAGCATTCTCCGAACTCCTAGCACAATACGGAAAGGGACCGATGACTTGGGATGTCAAAATCAAGATTCAGGGAAGGCCAGGTTTGGAGGCAACAAATATAATGATCAAAGAATATGATTTATCCTTAACAGCAGAAGAATTTGCTGATCAAGCAATGAAAATTCAGGCTGACAAATGGGACAAATCTAATTTTTTACCCGGTGCATTGGAATTATTAAAATATCTTCATCAAAATAATGTTCCGATTGCTTTGGGCACAAGTTCAAATACTATTAATTTCGAGAAAAAGACAAATCATTTACAACATGGTTTTAAATGTTTTGAGGGCCATATAGTCACAGGTGATGATGAAAGAATTCCTCACGGTAGAGGTAAACCACATCCCGATATTTGGTTTGCATGCTTAGCTAGTATCAACGCAGAGAGAACTCTGAAAGGGTTGGATGAAATTCACATAGAAGAATGCTTGGTTTTTGAGGATGGCGTACCTGGCGTTGTATCTGGTATAGCCGCAAATGCGCACGTTATTTGGATACCGGATTCTAATGCTTTGAAAGTTCTCAACGGAGAGGAGAATGAAATCATAGGTACTAAGGGAGAAATCATTGCAACTTTAGAGCATTTTGATAAAGATAAATATTATTTGTAGATATACATCTCTGGAAATTGATAGTGGCATAGAAGAAAAAAAATATATATCATAGAATCTAACAGTAGATTACGATTGCCCCTTTGCACATAGATACATCTATTCACCCTGCTTTCTTTATGGAATGATAGGAACTGACTCCTATCACATTGTTATTGATATACTTGATTCTCGAATAACAAGTATAGATTATAGAAATTCAGCTTTGGAAGTTACGGAAATTGATATAAAGGAATTAAATGGTTCCAACATGGCTGATGCAATAGAACCGATAAAAGTTAAACTGATGGGGAATGGCGTTATTCGATTGTATAGAGAATTTGAAGATGACGAAGCAACTGAAGCAATTTCGATACAGAATAATCCTCCAAATACTGGCGATGATTCAATGGTGGCAATTTTGGCTGTACCCACGTATTACACTGCAACTGATCTACTAGGTTTCATAGGAGAAACCTACATGAGTAATATATCCCATATTCGTATATTGAAAAGTAACAAGCCTAACAGATTTTTGGTTCTAATCAAATTCCGAGATACATTGAAAGCTGCCGAATTCCAATACCACTATAATGGTAAATCATTCAATTCCATGGAACCGGAGACTTGCAATGTAGTTTTTGTGAAATCAGTTCAATTACATTACCCAACAAGAAGTGATGATGTTGAGTCACTAATTCCATTCTTATTACAGGATCCATTTACATCGCCCTCGGTCAGAGATAGTCCTACAGAATCTTGCACTAACCAATTTCACCCAGATTCTGATAAATCATTAGTTGAATTACCTACATGCCCAGTGTGTTTGGAAAGAATGGATGCGGCAGTAACAGGACTACTTACAATACCGTGCCAGCATACATTCCACTGTCAATGTTTGTCAAAATGGAAAGACGATACATGTCCGGTTTGCAGATACTCACATAATTTAGCAAATGCAAGTATTCGGAATAGGCTACAACGGATTAGTGTCAGAGAGTCGGCCCCTCCTGCAATGTCAATGTCGCTGCTTGATGCATCATCAAATGACGACTCTGAAATATGCATGGAATGTGATGAGAATTCCAATTTGTGGATCTGCTTAGTGTGCGGAAATGTGGGTTGCAGTAGGTATGCGCAAGAGCAACATTCTTTAAAACATTTTATTAATACAGGACATTGCTTTGCCATGGAAATCGCCACAGGTAGAGTGTGGGATTATGCAGGGGATAATTATGTCCATCGATTAGTCACTAATGAATCCGATGGTAAATTGGTTGAATTGCCCGATAAAGAATCTAACAGTAACACAAGTTCGAAGAATCAAAATAACTCTATTATTGATAAAGTAGATGAAGTGGGATTTGAATACTCTCAGCTCTTAATAAGTCAATTAGCTAGTCAACGTGAATATTATGAGGAGCTTTTGGAACAATGTAATGCAGCCGCACCAAAATCAAGAAGGGGTTCTACAAACATTTCCAACAAGAATCTGGAAGCTCTAACTGAATTGGAGATAAAAGTGGAAGATTTAACATCAAAACTATCAGATCTTACTTCAAATTTAATTCCATCTTTGAAAGAGAAGATACAGAGTAAAGATGAGAAATTGAATCATGTCATGAGAGAATTGAATATTGCAAATTCTCTCAATGAAGCACTTTCAAAGAAGATTGAATATCTTAATAAGCATGCGGACGAGCTAAAAAAAACTATTACAAACCTAAATGCGGAAAATAAATCATTAAATGAACAAGTTACAGATTTGATGTTCTTTCTAGATTCTCAAGAGAAGTTTAAGAACGAATCTCAGGACGTAAGGGATGGAACTATAGTCATTCAACAGCCATCAACATCATCATCAGCAGCATCTAAAAGGGGGAAGAAGAAAAAGAAATAATCAGCAAATTATTAATGGTTAATAGTTGGATCACACTAATTTCTAGAACAGAGGCGGTATATGTTAGAATATGCAAATTATTGCAAGTTTATTCATTTTTGAGCCTCCAGTTTCCTAAAGATTTTTTCTATTTTATTTTGTTAGCATAACTAAAATGCAAAATAGAGATACATCAAAGATTTGAAAGATGGATATTATTTAGAAAATTTTTATTAAAACAAAGCATTCTATGATATGCCGATTCACTTTAGATTCTAGATGTATTTAAATATCCGAGATTTTTCGACTTTGGCATGCTTTTTTTATATTTTTAAAAATTTCTTCTTTGTAGGGGTTAATTAAATTATTTGATACATCATGAATAGAGCTAATTGTCACGAGTCAAATACAATGACGAGATTGCCATCGTTTCAACAATTGAATGAAACACTTCGCAATCCTGAGATTTCAAACTGCCAAACTGCGCAAAGATTACTTCTGAATTCATCTCCTTATAAATCTTTGGCTGGGTATCAAGGAAATTATACGGCATTACACAATGTTAACGCTAATAATATTGGCAACATCAATAATGTGTCATCTGAATATTCTTATTATCCATCCTTGCATGGTAGACATGAGAGTTATCCCAATCAATATGTGTTTCCAAATACAGAAACAGCTAAGCATTCAAGCTCCAGCACTATATCTCCTGCATCAAAGGAAAGACTTAGAACATATGAATTTGGCACAGAGATGGTTGGTGGTGGTGGAAACGATGCTCGCGGCTCACAGGAATATAAGTTCATAAGTGATTTGGTCCATTTTTTGGTTGCATTTGAAATGAAGTGTAATCGAATCAAAAGCTTTCATTCTAATCCTGGCGACACTAGTTCGATAATCGAAAAAATAAAGACTGGATTGCCTACTAAGGACCTAGATGATGCATTATTGAACTTAAGGAAAATCATTGAAATTCTTGAACATATAAGACTACTAGATGAAAACAATAGACATGCAATGAAACATAACAACTCATTTACTTATCAGAACGGTCACAAGAAGAATGATGCAAAACAACATCATCATCAGCAGCAACAGCAACAGCAACATTTTCGATTGCAAAACGACAAAAAGAGAAATCGTAAAAAGATGCAGAAATCTACGTCATTGACGTCGGGCGGAGAAATTGTGCCTATGGATCTTAATGTAGCCGCCAATAAAAGTGGCTCAAATGGTCATCAACAACAATTTACAGTTGGCGGATTGAATTCTGAATTGAGCTTGAAAACAGAGATCACTTGCCAACACTGTTGTTCACAAGAAACTCCCGAATGGCGCCGCGGCCCTGAAGGTAGTCGAACTCTATGTAATGCTTGTGGATTGTTTTATTCCAAATTAATTAAAAAGTACGGTTTACATGAAGCTGACAAGGTAATGCTAGAACGTAAGCAAACTGGAACCGTTAACGACAGGAGAATATTTTAGCTTGATTTAATTTAGTTTAACCGAAAGAAGGGTTGGTGTGTTTGTCTTCTATGTATACACTTGTATGTACATGTACAGTATATAGAACAGTAAATTGAAGGACTTCTTGCAGCCATTTCTTTGCATCTTGTATTTGTTTGGTTATATGCAGTGCACTCTCTCATCTCATCGATCAATCATCAATGGTTTAAGAAAAAAAAATTTACCCTTCTACAAGCAATTTCGGTTTCAATTTCACTTAGGCAAATCAAAGCGCTTACTATCGTAGTTCATTTAATATGTCTGATTCATCAAAATCAGTACTAAGTAATAGTGATTTTGCTTTTCCAAGAGGTGGATCAACTGCTTTAACAGCTTTGGAAGTTAAGGAGATTTCCAACGAAGCCAAAAAGGATGTATTATTCGAAGTTGCAAATTCAAATAAGAGATCTTCGTCAAGTACAGCAGATCAACCTAAGAAGAAACAAAAGAAGTCGTCGAAGAAAAAATCCTCGAGGTCAGAAGATGTAGACGTTGAAGAAAAATCAGTGTCTATGGAGCACTTAACATTCAAGAATCTCGTCACCGGATCTTTGGTGTTGGGTCAAATTCAGAGCATAAATAAGCTTGATATTTCATTGGCACTCGGTGACAACTTGGTGGGTTATGTACCTATAACTTCTATCAGTGGTCATATCAACGACTTGATTGAAAAATTTGAAATGGAATCGGAAGAAGAGAGTGAAGATGAGGCCTCCGACGACGATGAGGAAAAGACGATGACAGCTTCGATAAGGTCGAAACCGGAAAGGCAATTTCCCGATTTAAGCTCAATATTCACCGCAGGATCATGGTTGAAAGCGAGAGTATCAATACCCGATGAGTCCAACAAAAAAAGAATAGAATTGAGTATAGAGCCAGAGGTTGTGAATGAAAGGTTGGAGGATGAAGACTTAATACCCGGTAATGTATTACAATGCTCGGTTACTTCAGTGGAGGACCATGGTATAATTTTGGACATTGGCAAATCAGGGGTTTCAGGGTTCATATCGAATAAGGTATTGAAGAATGCAAAAGTAGATGTTACAAACATTAAATCAGGTTTAGTCATTTTATGCTCAATTGTTTCTAAACCGTCTGGTCGAACCATCACTTTAGAACCAGCAAGTTCCATCTCCAAAAGACCGACCACCATATCCACAATCTCATCAATTGATTCCATACAGCCCGGTGTTATTGTTGATGCATTAATTAGTGAAGTAACCTCCTCCGGCTTAATAACCAGAGTTTTTGGATTAATCGATGGGACTATAAATTTAGCTCATATTCAGGATTTCAATTTCGATAATTTGAAGCATAAGTATGCCATTGGAAGTAATGTCAAGGCAAGAGTCTTAGCTGTTTTATTGAAAAACGGTACCAAGAAGTTAATGCTATCCGTATCACCGCACGTCATGCAATTGGGCGATGACGTCGCTGAAAAAGAAGCCCTTGAAGCGTTCCCAGTGGGCCATATTTTTGATGAAGTTGAAGTGGTTGGTGCTGATAACAGTTATATCTACGCTAAATTTGGATCATCTACTTTATTCGGGCAAATCCATAATTCCAAAATTGATGATGACACAACCTTGCTTGAGTATTCCGTGGGCACAAAACACAAGGCAAGAGTTCTTGGTTTCAATGAAGTTGATAATTTATTGATATTGACCTTTGAAACAAATATCATCAATGCCAAATATTTGAATGCTAAAGATATACCGATTGGAACGTTATTAGCAGGCTGTGAAATTTTGAAAGTTTTACCTGATGCTGGTGGTATCAATGTTAAAGTTTTTGATGAATTTGATGGTTTTGTTCCATCTAATCAGATGTCCGATGTTAAATTGGTGTACCCAGAAAGAAAGTTCCGAGTTGGATCAAAAGTCAAAGGTAGATTGTTGGGCCATAAAGGTAAGAAAGTATTGATAACGTTACGAAAAGCTTTCGTCAATCTTGAAGATCAAGAAATATTATCAAATTTCGAGCATGCCCTGGTCGGATTTAAAACTAACGCAACAGTTGAAAAATTTGTGCATGGTGGTGTCATTGTATCATTCTTTGGCAACTTGAGAGCATTTTTGCCAAAGACTGAAATTTCCGAAACTTTTGTTGATGAGGCTAGTAATTATTTGAAGTTGGGTCAAATTGTTACAGTAAGAATTTTGGATATAAACCAGGAACAGAAGAGGCTAGTTGTGACATTAAAGCAATCTGGAGCGCTCTCTTCTGCTCAAAAGACTGAAATTGAAAAATTGGTACCTGGGTACTCAATTGTTAATAGTGTTATTGTTGAAAAAACTAAAGACTCTGTATTGGTTGAATTAGAAGGTTCAAACTTAAGAGGAGTTGTAAATGATGGACAATTATCTGATGGAAATTACGAACAAAATAGAGCATTATCAAAGAAATTACAAATATCAAGTAAGTTGCAAGTATTAATTTTGGAGAAAGATCTTAAAGCAAGAACAGTAATTGCCACAGCAAAGAAATCATTGATTGATGCAGCAAAAAGAAAACTGTTTCCAATTGAATTTAATGATATTCAACAAAATAAAATTGTCAAAGGTTACATCAAATCAGTTACAAACTTGGGTTTATTTGTTGCATTTGCTGGAAGATTGACAGGGTTAGTATTAGCAAAGTATGCCACTAAGAATGTCAATGAGAATATAACCAAGAAATTTCACAGGTATCAATCTATTTCATGTCGAGTTTTAAGTATTGATCAAGAAAATAAACGATTCTTGTTGACAATTGCCGATTCCAATGATACTGATGATGAAGAAGTTGTAAATCCAATTGATGAAACAAAAAAGTACATTGCTGATTACATGCCAGGTTCTGAAACCAAAGCAATTGTTAAGTCTGTCAAAGGTACACAGTTGAATGTTCAACTTGCTGATAATTTACAGGGTCGTGTTGATATAACTCAGTGTTTTGAATCATTTGACGAAATCAAAAATCATCACCAACCACTTTTCCATTTCCACAAAGGTGATAAACTTTCGGTCAAAGTGATTGGAGTGCATGATGCTAAAAACCATACATTCTTGCCAATTACTCATCGTAAATCCAATAAACATACCGTATTAGAATTATCCTTAAATGACAGAAAAATTAATGAGAAGCATCTTTCTAGTTTGAAACTCTCCGATATCAAACCTGGTACTGAATTTTTATCATTTGTTAATAACATAACAAAGGGTATAGTTTGGGTGTCGATCTCGCCATCCATCAAAGGACGTATTCCATTAATTGATTTAACCGATGATGGAAACTTATTCCAGGATCTCGATAATAAATTACCGATAGGAAGTGCAATGATGGTGAAAGTCAAAGAAGTAGATTCCGAACATCAAACATTGGCATTGACTTCAAGAACCAAATTCATCAAATCAATAGATGATGTGCAAACAAATGAAACATACCCCGCTAGAGTTATAAAAGTGAAAGAAAATTATATATTATGTGATTTAGGAAATAATGTGATTTCATCATCTTTTATAACTGATGCATTGAATGATTATTCCGGTAAATTGGATCGTGTTTTCCACGTGAATGATTATGTAGCTGCAAAGATTTTGGATGTCGACGCTGGAAACAAGAAAATTTCCGTAAGCTTAAGAAACGAAGGGGCGACGGATAAAACGATTGATTCAATTGAAGACTTATCGCGTGGTGACGTTGTTAAAGGCTTTGTTAAAAACGTTGCCAACAACGGTATTTATGTTTCCTTGGGTAGATCTGTTTATGCTTTAGTCAGAGTTTCCGATTTATCTGATTCATATTTAAAGGATTGGAAGAAATTTTTTAAACCAAACCAATTAGTCACGGGTAAAATAGTCAATTGTAAAGAACAAGGTAGAGTATTGATGACATTGAAAGAAAGTGAAGTTAATGGCGATTTACACATTTTGAAGAATTTCGACGATTTAAAAGTTGGTGACGTTTTTGAAGGTACAGTTACTAGAACTACTGATTTCGGTGTTTTTATTAAATTAGATGGTACTGTCAATATCAGTGGATTATGTCATCATTCCGAGATTTCAGAAACTGGCGTCAAGAATGTCTCTTTATTGTTTGGTGAGGGTGATCGTGTCAAAGTCAAGATATTGAAAATTGATAATGATAAGAAGCAATTATCTTTGGGAATGAAAGCTTCGTATTTCACTGAGAACAATGAAGTAGAAGGCAAACAAGATGAAGATGTTGAGATGAATCAATCTGACGACGAAGAAGAACAGGAAGAGGAAATGGATGATGAAGATGATGACGACGAAAATATTATAATGGACGTTGAAGAAAGTGAAAGCGAGGAATCGGAAGATGAAGACGAAACCTCACCAAGTAAATCAAGCGGGTTGTCAACTAATGGTTTCGACTGGACAGCATCAATCTTGGACCAAGCCGAAGTTTATGAATCGTCATCGGATGAAGAAGATTTCACTCACGAAAAAAAGAAGAAGAAGAAAGCTAAGCAACACATTGAAGATAAAACAGCAGACTTAAACACTAGAGCTCCGCAGTCAGTTGGTGATTTCGAAAGATTGTTAATTGGTAGCCCCAACTCATCAATTTTATGGATGAATTACATGTCGTTCCAATTACAATTGAGTGAAGTCGAAAAAGCTAGAGAAATCGGCGAAAGGGCATTAAAAACAATAAATTATCGCGAAGAACAAGAAAAAATGAACATTTGGATTGCTTTATTGAATTTAGAAAATGCATTTGGAACGGATGAAAGTTTGGAGGTTACATTTAAAAAATCTTGTCAATATATGGATTCATTTACAATGCATCAAAAATTGGTTGGCATATATACAATGTCGGAAAAATTTGATCAAGCAGAAGATTTATACAAGGTTATGTGTAAGAAATTTGGTCATAATGTTTCCACTTGGGTGCATTACGGATCATTTTTATTGGATCGTCAATTAAATGACCAGACTCATGAAGTGTTATCAAGAGCATTACAGATTTTGCCAAAGAGAGATCACATTGAAGTGGTTCGAAAATTTGCACAGTTGGAATATAGTAAAGGTGATGCAGAACAAGCCAGATCATTATTTGAAGGCTTAATATCTGATGCTCCAAAAAGAATAGACATTTGGAACGTATACATTGATCAAGAAATCAAACAAGATGATAAATCCAAAGTTGAAGATTTGTTTGAAAGAGTGATTACCAAGAAATTGACCAAAAAGCAGGCGAAATTTTTCTTCAATAAATGGCTAACATTTGAAGAGAAAGCAGGTGATGATGCGATGATTGCTCGTGTTAAATCCAAAGCTATTGAATACGTTAAGGGTAATAGTAAAGACGAATAGACTAAGAATAGTTTAGTGTATATTAGGAATGAATTTTTCGAAGAATATATATCATGTGCATAGACCAAGTAAAACAAGTGTTTGTAATGTCGGCCTAGGCCCCAGGTTGCAAAATCAACAATACTTGTCCAGATGAACCCTTCACCTGTCCTCGGTTTGTATTCATTTATTCCATGGCAGACCCGCAACGGCAAGGGCTAGATTGGCTTAACCCAATACAAAGACCGCCCAAGTCCTATCTCCTTCCATATACCCACAAAGTATTTACCGAACATTGGTTACAAATGAATATATCACAGTAAAATGTGAGATTCAATTGCTACTCGTACCGGAGATAAAAATGGAGCATCGGGCAGGAAGACAAATGCACTCACATAAGGTCAAAGGTATCAATTGTATTGTATTGTTATGTTTACGAGAGAACTTTCATAGAATCATAACCATGTATCGTAAGATTGAACTTATTAGAAGATTCTGAGAAGTTTGATTAGAATTCACGTATGCACAATTTATTGAAAAACACGAACCACTTAATTCCGCATCAGGCATTTATAAAGCTTGATGCATTCGGAGGTTGAATCTCAAAGTCGCTCAAACTCTGTCCGCAATCTCATGACATGTGGTTGTGAAACCTCAAGAATCATGTGAATAATTCACCGAACTAAATCTAAACGTTTAAATCCTTTTTCTTGGATGCAGGATGCATACTTCTATTATCATTATTGTTACTATTAGTTATTCTTTTTCGCAGCTGCAAGAATAAGGAAAACAAAAAAGATCAAACAACTCAACTGATCAAAACTTGGTTAGAAGATTGGTTTTAAGAAAAAAAAGAGCCAATACGTCTGTTTTCCTTCTACGATAATTATGAACTTCTTGTTCATGAGATGAAATGTGATACTTTTAACCTTCACTTCTGTTGCAAAGTTCAACTTGTTAATTATTCAAACACATGTGTAATTGGCATTGCGGTACGCCTCTTTCTTGCGTGCAAACCAGTAGTTCGAGATTAGCGGTTTTTAGGCAAGTGATAGAAACATGTGGATTGATAGATGTTGAGACCATTCACATGGTGAGACCATTCACATGGGAGTAGAAGCAGAAATGAGATTTTGGTGTATGCGTTGGCGCTGTCTCGTGGAAAAACGGATATACCGAACATGTTGCAAAGCGCTGGTATTGAACACAGACGAATTGAGAGAGTGTGTCTAATTATTATCAAAGCTGACAGTGGATACATATACGGTACGGAGTGAAAATGGTAACGTATTGTATCTTTGATCAGTACTGCTCGGTATAGAAGTCAATCATTGAAGGTGACAACATAATACAGTAGTTGATGCACACATGCAAATTCCAGTTAGGAAGTGGTTAGACAGATAGATGATTAATGGCGGCCCAAAAGTCCTGTGTTGTATTGTGGTGTGCTGTGCTGCGCTTTTTGTCTTGCGGGATAAAAAGAAAACATCACATGCGAATTAAATCCAAAACGATTATATGCAGTATATACTATTTTGCTTTTGCTTTACAACCACCACCTCAACACATAAGGGTGGTGTAGTGTGGTTATAGCACAGCATAATGGAACTCAACACAACAACACAACAGCACAAGCAAAACCAAATAATTGATAATCCACGACTTCCAGAAAAAAATCACAATCTCATTTTTAACTTCAACTTCAACTTCAAGTGAAGTCAGCTCAGTCAGCTCTGCTCAACTCTGCATTACCTGTAAAATGAAATATAATAATGTAGTACAATACCATACAATACAAGGACATACAATAATATTATAGTGGTAATGTTGTGTAATATAATAATTTAACATTAGACTGTACCTATGTGTAATATGTTATTATTGATACGAATACATACATATAACCTAGTGATATAACCAAACTATATTTCAATTCCGTCTATTTCTCTTTACTTCTTTTTTTCCATTCTCATCTTATATTTGTCATTGGTCAGCTGCAGTTTAATATTAATTATTCATATATATATATCAGTTTCATTCGTCTCATTCGTAACACATCAGGTCTGACACTGCAACCCCATATTCATTTTACAGCAACCTCCCCTCGGAGTAGAGTTTCCTCTGGTGTCATCATCCTCGTACTGCCACCATAATGTCTACTGCTTCCAGCCCTCCGCCTCCTCCTTATTCAAAAGCTTCCCCTACTACACAAGCAACTACAGATATACCAACTAACTATAACCAACAGCAACAACAACAACAGCAAGAACAAGAGCATGGACATGAACTAGAACAATCTCCACCTCCATCTTTTGCATCTTTGGACAATCATTTTCACGCTCAACACAATGAACAACAGGACTTGGTATCTGCAGCAGAAGCTTTAACACAATTAACAAGAAGTGCAACCCCACCATCCGATGGTGATACCGTCGTTGGCTGTGGTGGTGATGAACAAATTCAACAAAGGCATCCCATAGTATCAACTGTTTCAATGGTTGCTAAGCACCCAATTGTAATGAATGCCGTCAAATATTATGAAACTTCCAAAAGAAATTACCCATCCTTCAATTACGCTGCTGGTCTTGTTGAGGCTGCCGCTATTCCGGTAGTAAACAAAATAGAAGTCAATTTAAATACTAGACACCAAATTAGAACTGCATCAAGTACCGCTACTTCAACTGAGATTACGCCGGTTGCGTCAGTGGATGGGGATCATAAACAAAAAAAGAGAAGATTAAGCTCGTCAAGCCAATCGTCAGCAACCTCGATATCTTCATGTGATGCTAGAAAGCGATTACAATTTTGTATTCATATACTAAAATTGGCAAATGCAAATATAAATTCAAAAGTAAATTTCTTGCAACAGAAAATCAATGAAACAGAATTGGCAGTTAAGGAAGAAAGAGTTAAATTGCAGTCACAAAAATCGACTGATAGTTTGCCATCAGAACAAGTTGCCCAAAAAACTAAAATCGAGATTATTGGTACTGTGAAAAAGATCATTCATTTAATTTCAAATTTCCGTCCGTCTACATTAAGTAATGCAGGTGTTGCCGAAAAGAATTCAAATTTATCATCTTCGTCATCGTTAAGTCCAGTTAATTCACATAACGGTCAGGATGATACATTGAAGAATACAATACGTGATATAATTTTACATTTACCGGTATCTTTGCAAGAAAGTGACGGTACGATAACGCCCGGAGGTTCAAGTGCTGGTAATGACCGTATATTTGTGTTAGCAAAAGAATCGCTTGACATGATTACAAAGTTGACTAATGTGTTTAGTGAGCAATTAGTTAAAGCTGAAAACTGGGTCAATGGTGAAGAGCAACAAGATCAACCACAATTACAACAATTACAAATAGTGCAAGAACCGGAAAATGATGTCAAAATGAAGGATGAAAAAAATGATGATTCGCAGTCTACTAGATGTTCAAGTGAAGAACCTGATGGGTTAACCTCAGCTACAAAGAGAATGAAACTTACAGAAAACCAATAGATTTTAGAACATTTTCCTCTCCCTCCCCCAGTCCGTTAATTTTTTTTCTTTTGTCTTTTTGATGTGTTTTTGTTAAATCAAGTAGGTTATCTTTTTTATGGCTCTCTCATTTTCATTACAGTTTAGTTTGTATTTGAAAGAAATTGTACTAATATGTATGGTTACAATAAAAGTAACTTTGAAGCTGAAAAGAATCCTGCGTGAATTCGTTAAAGTCGTTTGTCTATCTAATATCAACCCATTACCTACATCATCTCGAGCGCAAAACCCATCTGTAATTAGAAATAAACCTCTGTAAACGATTTTGCCGTAAACTTTTTACCACAGTCTTTTTCGGGACATTTAGAAGGTGCAGAAATACTGGGATTCAAAATGGTAAATCCTTCGGGTGTGCTATTCTTTCTTCTCTTTGGTCTATTTCCGATATTTTTAACACATCTACCACAAAACGTGTGACCACACTTAGCAACAAATATTCGTTTGGATAATTCATGATCTACCTCTGTGAACGGATAAGTGCAAAACCAGGGAGCTTGAGTTTGATATTGTTCAGCATATTTTTTATAATTATCATTGTACTTTGGATCACCTTTGAAACTCTTCGGTACACCTTCACCCAACACAACATTACATAGTTCACATACCAAATTATCATCCAGATTGATATTATTAGTGTGACATCCTTTTTCCAGTTCCGCCATTTGTTGTTTTTCTAGCATTGATTTCTTGTTATACATAGATTCGCGCGCTAATCTTGCATCTATCGCTCGATTATTATCCTCTTCAATTCTCTGCAATATACTTGCCTCGATTTCATCTGAGTCTTCATTTTCTCCTTGCCCATATGCAAAATGATGATGTTGATGATACCCACCAGGGAATCCAAAAACAACTCTAAAGTTTCCGAGCATCTCACCATTTCGAAACTGTATTTCATTGAAATCCCCAAATAAGGGATGCGGATACCTGCGCCGTATTCCCCGCCTTGGAATTCCTGGTGTAATCATCGTTGGTCGTGATCTTGTTCCTGGTCTAGGTGGAGGCGGAAGCTGTAAAGAAGTCCTGGGCCGAAAGTTTCTTAATTGCAGCTGCGGGATTTGTATTTGATATCGTAAATGTTCAGGTATCCCTGCCAATTGTCGCTGGTGCTGTGCATTCATATGCTGTTGAATGTGTTCGTTAAAAGGTATAGATCCCATTGGTGTGTGTATGAATGGCAATCGTGATTCAACTTGCCGCACATCGGTGATTTCAACATCTTGATTACCTCCATTATCATTGCTGGTTGTCGCCAGTGCGTTTGTTGATACAGGTGATGGATTCCGGGTATTCACGTCGATAATCTCTACTCCCCCTTCCTCGTCTTCCTCGTCTTCCTCTCGTTCTAGTTCATTTTCCAAATCTATGACTTCTGGACCTTCTTCATCTGATGATATCTCTATTATTTGATCCTGTGGCGGATTTGGATTCTGTTTCTTTCGTAGAGGTGGACCCTCTATACGCAGTGATGACATCTACAGCTAGTATTTGTTCCCTAATCTTCTTTGTATATGACCTTGTGAACTGTTTATCTATGCAGTTGAAATGGAGTTTCTCTTGAAGAAGTGGATATTCGTATTAGGCTACAAATTATGTATGTAACTTGTTAAAACCTTCTGTTTTGATACTAATTACACGCACACCAACAAAAAAAATTAGAGATAAACCTAAAAAGAAAGAAGAATGGCAACAGGGAGTAGCTTAGTAATAATAATGCTGAAAAGAAGCTGTATCGGCTTGATACTTTTCTTTTCGTGGTACTTATTCATATGCATGTTGCAATGAGTTTTTTAAACTTGTTGAATTAATGAATTCACGAAGTTGAAGAAATGCGAGTATACTAGATTGCTGTTGTTTGCGTTTTTACTGTGGTTCAAACGACGATTCATTTACTGTTACTTAGTAAATATAATCGGGGGCTAGTTCATTCGAAGCTGTTTGTGTCTTTATCAATTTTGCGTAGGATCACAAACAAAAACGGGTTCTTGCGGGCAATTATTCACTTCTGGCTCAAGCGCTGAGTGCTCTATACCAGGAATGAATGTTTCCTTGATATAAAACCGATGTTGATTACTTGTGATTACAGTTCATATATTCAACATTGGCAATTTAAAGTTGTGGATCTAACCAGCACCTTTGTCATTGGAAACCGTAAATATCACTCTTTGAATAACCCCATGTAAGCATATTTTCCAATACTCGTGTCATATGATATCCACATTAGCGACCGCAAATATTGTTTCGAGCATATTTAGCAAAGATGCTCATCGTATTTTTAAAGTAATTCATGAGAAGATTACACGAAATCAAGTAGGAAACAATAATGAATATATCGAAGGATAAAAAAGAACCAGCCTGCTCAGCAAAAAGGGCAAAACCAGTAAGCTTTACATTCTATGAATTTGATGAACGGTAGATCTTTAGAAAACTCCTTCAGGAATGTTCCAATTTCGTAAACAATTTAACTAATCTCTTAGTTCTACCACTCAACGTGATTACCGAAGTAATGAAGAGAAGCAAGAGAAAGCGGACGTTAATCTGCAACCAAATTCTTACCTTTAAAAGCATAATGAACAGTCTCACCGTAAACTACCTAACTTTGCTATATTGATCTATTTTTCTGCTTTTACCCTGATAATAAGTGTGATTATACACTACCAAATCTCATCACTTGCTCGTTCTCCAGTATAATGCAATCATCTGTGACTTGCGTAGTTATATTGTTGTTGTTGCTTGTTTTCATGGTTACATATCGTCAGATAATTGCAATCTTGGTAAACCCTTGGGATTCATTACTGTACACAAGCACCCTTGATGATGCAAATTATTCCCATGGAAGTATTATCCACCTAAAACTGGATGAAGACGTATTATGCAATGTGGTCTATCTATCTATCTATCTACCTATATATCCCCTCACAGCTATATATTGGGAAGACGAAGCAATATCCAAGTGAGTGAATACAACCAATGCCCGCTTATAGTTTTAACCACTTTCAGTTAAAGAGCTTTTAGTTTTTGTGATGTATTCCGTTTTGAGTTATAGATTGGCATCCATGAACCAATACAAATGTTTTAGGCCGTATATTTTCATATCAAAAGAAGGAAACTAAAACGATTCCATTTACCTACCGGTTATAGTAATGTAATACTACAAACGAGTTGGGATGATAGTTATTTCCTTATTCAATTTTTGTAATAACAAATATATAAAAGATGGTTTGTTCGTCAATAAACTAAATAGCATCTTTTTTTGCATATTTGTTTTCTTCAGCTTTCCTTTGAAAAGGTTACTATACTAAGCTACTGTTTTACAGCCAAAACCATAAGAATACCCATTACTAATAGATTTCAGATATAAAGTCAATAGCTTAAGTCTTAGATCTCCACATACCCGGTAAATAATATATCAACTATGTTAGACTTGTGTTTGAGTCCAGTTGAAGTCAATAATATCAACTCCTCATGGTCCAAAACCAATAAAAATCAATTCTATGCGCAATTGTATTCAAATCTACTTGCTAAGAATCCTTCATTGCGAAGGATTTTCAACGATAATGACTCAATAATACATGAGCATTCTATAATATTTGCTGATTTATTCAATTTTGTGTCGAACCACATTGAAGATTCTCCTTTATTGAGTGAGTTTCTATTTCAGTTTGTTAATGAGAATCAGAGATTTTCGGCCGTTGCTACAAATTACTTGGAGCCAATGGGTAATGCTATAATTACTACTTTTAAAAACTGTTTAGGCCCAGATTTCACCAGTGCTTCCGAATTAGTTTGGATCAAAGTTTATGTATTTGTCGCTAATTCAATATTGCAGAATGAGGAAGAGATTGCTAGTGAAACTAGTTCTCTTGAAGATGCTGAAATTCCCCCATTAAGTATTCAAAGGGGCCTCAATAAACCTTCTCCAGTTGTTGAAGCACCACTTACTCCTCCAACACCAGTTATGGAATTTGAACGTAAGCCGGATGCGCAAACTCCAATTTTGGATAAACTCAACTCAATCGAGATTGATTTAAAATCAAATTCAAAGTACAAAGGTTTCAGAAGATCAGTTGGAGTGGCTCAGAGTCCAATTCAAGTTGCAATTCCAAAAGCTAATAACTTCCAAAAGGTTCATTCAAATATGTCTAGTGATTTAAAGAATTTTTTAGCAACTACTTTAGAAGAAGATAATGATGAGAATGATGAAGAATTCTCTTTATCAAAACCATCATTTGATCCGCGAAAAAGAGTATTTTCAAAACCATCATCATGTACCTCATCAATTATTGAAAAGAAGTTACCAGAAATTCCAAGTCAATTATCTGAAGATGAAACTGATAATGATGAATTTGTCACTCCAAAGCCAAGTAGAAGAAGTTCTTTTTCTGAAGGTTATCAAACTAGTTCCTTATTACAAAAATTCCAACTGAAGAAGTTCGATGAAGAACCTGAAGAAGATGAAGAAGACGCTTTATCCGAAGATTCAATTGATGTTTCTCCTTTTGATCCAAGATCAAGAAGAAGAATTGGTTCTGTGAAGAAGAAGATTCAACTTTCATCTCCTGAATCTTCTGAAGTTGACAAACAAAAGGAAGCCATTATCAATAATCAACAAACTGAACAACCAACCTCCATTCCAGAAAGATCATTGTCCAGAGGTGGTCTAACTGGTGGTACTTTTGATTACCAATCGTTTGGATTGAAAGGCTTAGCTCCTATTGTTGAAGATGATGACACTTCATCGAAGTATGAATCAGATGCGGAGAATAAATTAAGTACAAAGAGTAGTAACAGTTGTGAAGAGTCTGATTCAAGAACCTCATCATTGTCATTACATAATTCAGATTTCAGATCATCTATTTCATCGGGCGTTGAGTCTAATTGTATGATTAAAGGTGCTGGTGTTCCATCACAGGCAAGAAATATTTCAACTGATTCTGATGAATTTAACTTTCAAGCTCCAACTAGATCATCAAATATCTCACAAACCCACAAGAAGAACACCTCAATATACTCACTCAATAGAACTGTTTCAGCATCTGCTTCATCAATTAATTCTACTTCAAGAGCCTCAGTAGGTTTCATGAGATCTTCATTTGTATTGAAAAAAGAAATGGAACAGCAAGGCTTCAACTATCCAGAAAATGTTGTGTCATTGCCAGCTAGTCCCAGTTTAAGTCAAAAGGCTTCTATGAATTCATTTCAACCCCCAAAACCAATGTATATGAGTAAGGCCGCTTCAACTACAAGTTTAAGAGGAAATCGCTATAGAAACAAGAGTAGTGACAGCAGTTTTGTTGATACTAATGATGGTGCATTTGACTACTTGCATTCCTTTGGCACTGATTCTCTTTCATCTGTTTCATCAAAATCTGGATTAAATTATAAACCAATGATTGCTCATCCTTCATCTAAAAAGGGTTTCAGAAGTAGATTATCATCACTTTTCTCATCAAAACCATCAACTTCAACTACCGTTTCATCAGCACAGCCATCCAGGAAAGCCTCAGTTATTTTACCATCAAACGGATCATCAAGATCTACTGTTACTAAATCAACAGGTTATACAGTTTCAACATCAAAACCTCAAACAGCTTCATTGTTTGCTTCGAAACCAACCATACGTAACTCAGCAACTGATACATCTACATATTCTGCTAGTTCTACAAAGCCAGCTTCATTATTTGCTGCTAGCGGTAGTAAACAGAAGTGTTCTGGTGCCTCAAGTGCTGAATTATCTTCAGTATATTCAAATGATACCACGACTTCTGGTTTCTCTTTATTCAGAAAGAGAGATGCTCATGATATTAGATTTGTTCCCCCCCCAACTAGGCATACCAGAAAAGGAAACAAATATAATGTTAAGAAGGTTCCTTATGATATCTTCGCTTAGATAGCATTGGATACTTTGTTTATAATGATCTTAATGGCTTTTTAGTATTATTTTAATTCGGGTTAAAATCGATAATGATGTTGGAGCGTTTTTTTCAGCTTTATTACAAACTTGATGCTTTTTATGATTTATTTACCTCTCAATTTGAGGCTTAATGAAAGAAGGGAAAGAAAGGGTTAATGGTTCTTTTGATTCTGCTTTTGATATAGGGTTCTTTTATTTACTTCTTTGAAAATGATTGTTATTGAAATATTTTTTTCAAACATCGAATAATAGAGAAGGAGTTTGTTGAAGAGACTTACCTTTTTCTGTTGAGAGTAAGGGTCAAGAATTAGTGCTATTGAAATCTTTTCGTTTCAATTGAGGGTCTTTTATACGTTGTTCGACTCTGAAAGTTTTGCAAAGTGAAAAAAAAGAAGATTATAGCGGTTTGGTGATTATATTTCTATTATTGTTTTCTTTAATTATTTATTCTTTCCTCGTTGATTTTAGTTGCATATTAGTTTCAGTTTGTGGTTCATATTTAATTTATTTAATATCATGAGTTTTTAGTGAATGATAATTTTTCTTGATTGCAAAATTTTATTGTACCTTACTCTCCTGCAAGAATCCACTCTTCCTACCCACAACTAAGGAATTAGTGGAAATATAGGAAAATAGAAGGACCCCACTCTCAAACCAGGTTTACGTACAAAACTAACCAATTCGAAGAAAACGCAGAAACCGTTTTTTTCGTCAATCAAGGTTATTGGTTTTTGACGAGGCCGTAATAATAATGGGGGGTAGTAAGCTCAATCATTTCATAACGGTCAAGTTCTGCCCCTGTCGTAAAGTAAAACCACAACCAAATCATTGTATCTTTGCTCCTTTGGCTTACTCTGACTTTGTGCTTTAAAGGCAGACCCTCACAAGATCATTCAAGCAATGATTAAAATGTGGTCAAATCTGTCTAGCTAATTCATATGTACGCGAAAGTAAGTGATCGTTCGCTCTCCTCAGAAAAGCAGAGGATGATTTTAAAAACAAGAAATTAATCAGTACCGTTTGCTTCGTTTTTTTCTTGGATGCTTAAGATAATGGAAAATGTGTAAAACACAGTCGAAGTGCCTTAGTGTTGATGTGGTATGAGAGCAAGAAAATAAGGCAGTAAGCGAAGGAAAGACGAAGGTTAATGTTGTTACCATGCACTTGTGCTTTGGAAATGTTTGATGCTGTTGGAGGAGGTTGAAATGAACATCGAAAGACATCGATGATGCTATAATCAATGGATGCAAATAATAACGACAGTTCTTGAAAAAGAATAAAAAGGGCGTTTTATCAGTCCCAATTGAGTAAAAAGTCACCCGGCTTCGAACCAGAATTAAACGCGCAATACGCAGGGTTTTTATTCATTAAGAATACAAGTTTGGTTCTTTTTGGATAAAGGAAACAGGATAAGTTGAGATTCAAGAAAAATTTAAACTGCCGTGGTTGTTTTGTTGCCTCTATTGATTTCATTGAGCTTCCTGGGGTTTTAATATTGACTTTTGTTCCTTCGATTCACACCCCTGTGAAAAACAATACAACGCGGATTCTAAGTACCTGCTTGTCAGTTTCCATGTTTAAAGTTACCTGAGGTGTTTTCGTTTAATTGTTCAGAACAAGTATTGGACAGTTACATCTATATACAGGGGTCTATTTGTTCAATGATATTCAGCAATCTAGTAAAGCAATGACATTTTAATCTCAATAAGTCTACGGCCTTTTGGCACAATAATACTCAAGCTGATGGTTTCTAAGGAACGTCTTGTTTAAAATGAAAACGTTCAATTCTTCTACAGCAGCAGTGAAATATAAGCTCTTTTACATCTGATATTGGCTAATGATTAAGGCTATTTAACGTGTATGCGGCTCAACAAAAAGACTCGAGTGTTCCGTATCTTTAATCTGCTAGATGTTGCCTCAACCGTACTCCTCCAAAGATTCCTTAGTTGGTAGCAATAGCGGGGCAATTTTTGGATAATAGTTAATGAATTAATAGTCCTTTTCATTTTAGATAGGGGGACTAAAATTCCCCAAATTTGTATAATTGATTGAAAACATGGTACTGGTAAAATTTAATATAACTGATGAAATTCCATTATTTTGTATTGCATTTCGTAATTATACCAATTTTATACGTGTATTCAAAGGTACTTATTGTTTCGAAAACTCAAACATAGTTTCTTTTTACTTAAGATTAATTCTAGATTTACCAGACGTACAGGTACTTGGGATAGGTAGTTAGTTAGCCAATTTCGACATGAGTATGTAAGGTCTAGTAAACGAAGATGAACGAGTCATTTTACAGGATGTAGCCACCCTAGTACCCTTTTGCCCTTTATACTTTATCTCTCGAAAGAAAGCTTAAATATTGCATCAATAGTTCTTTCAAAATGTTAATGCTTTTATCCATTTTGAGCTATTAAAGATTTAGAGTACAAAAGCAATTATGCAAATGTGATGGTTATGATTTTGACCAATAAAGCCCTTTCAACTGCTGCATTTACTCATTAATTTCTTCTTCGTGTGATTGCGAAGTGGTACAATAACGAAAGATTGAAAACCAAATCAACTGGAAAACTCAATGTAATTCATTTAGAATAGTGAGAACGTATATATATCTTTTACTTTGCTTCATAGTGACTTTTACCTCGAAGTTAACTTCATTTTTATTTAACGATTTAGCTTTTCGGAGAACTTGAGCCTCGAACTCTCTGTTTGCTAGCTTTTCTTTAATTGAATTACAATTGCCGATCTTTTTATAAAAACGCAGGTTATCAACTAACAACAATACATAACGCGTATATATTGGGTCCGCTCTCCAGTTCAGATGTCAACTACAGTAACATCATCGATATCACAGTCATTAGTGTTTCAACCTTCATTCATATTTTCACAATATGAAATAACAACAATAAAGTCAATATGGTTATCATTGCAGTTATGTAATAACTTTAAAACTCCTAAAATTGACAACGGAGATATAGTACCTAAATTTACCTACAATGACGACGAATTAAAATATTTTGAATTGAAGTTATGTACAAATATTTTGCAGCAAGATATCTCTTCCCTTTTTTATGACTATAGGAAATTTCACGCATCATCAAATAGTTCATACATGAGCAAATATCATATAAATAATCAGGAGAATTATAGTTTAAATATATCACCATTTGACTTGGAAATAATATTGGTTAATTATCAGATAGCTACAATGATTAATTTAATATCGGTAATGTTGTATCATTTAGAATATAATAAAAACTTACCACGGGAATATATTGCTAGAATACTGAGGCAGAATAGTCGCATATATCAATTAAATTATCGAACTTACCAAATACTTGGAGAGAGTTTAGTTCTCACAATATTGGAACATTTACCAGTGGGGTCGATAACCAGCGAGCAGCAATTGATATTTAATAGATTCATATCGCAAGTGTTGGATACATTAATTTCTTATTCAAGGGAGATTCCAATAATACATGTGCCACACACTCCAAGTGCAACACAGTCGGCAGTATCTATTCAACAGCCAGTGATATTATCGCCAGGAAAAGTGTCATCCAGCACAATGTCAATACATTCATTACCTTCGAATTATACAGAAGGCTCATCGTTGATGTCTCTTTCACCGGTGGATAATTTGTCAGAATTTTCAACGAATGAAATCATACACGATGTAAAGCAAAAACCAGAAGAGGACAAGGAAGAGGAATATGAAGAAGATTTGCAAGAGGATGCAACTATAAAATATGACGATATTGAAGATGACTCTTATGACTTGTTGAATTCCTTTGGATTATCTACAGTCGAAGATCCAGATGTATATGAAAAAGGCTCGGCAGAAGCTTATGATGATGTATTGAGTCTTGAAACTACAATGACGAACACTTCATCGTACAAAAAAAAAAGAAGCATTTTTAGCAGGCATAAACGAAAAGAAAAGAAACATAAGCAGCTTAGTAGAAAGAAGTCAAATAAAAGTCGAGTTAAGGAGCAGTCTTAGTACGACTTCAACTAGGTGGTGGACAATAATAGAAGGCGATACCTATGTAGATGTGTATGGACTACTATATCTAAAGATAATATATGTGCGAGATAGTATATTTACGGCGTTCACTCTTTAAGGGTCTGTACTTATCTGGAAGTTTGCGCGTTATTTTCATTCATAGGACCCTTTGTGAGCCAGCCTTATTTTGACGTACAATACAGTGGTGATAAAACTACAAAAAGAGGAAATTATTTTAATGGATTAAACCAAGAAACCACTACGTCGACTTGGAGAAACCGGTTTATGGGGTTTATGTGCCAAGCAGCACTCGTAGCTTCTATTTCCTACAGATCTCACGGGCTTTGCAGCTGGGTATTTTCATTATATGAAGAAGAATACAATGATTCAGCTTTATAAAAGCCCTAACTATGTGTATTATCTATATCATTGCAGGGGAGCTTAAATTAGGCTAAATTCTTTTGCCATGTTTGCTCTTTAAGTTGCTGCCGCTGTTACTCTCTCTACACTATTCCTATTGCAGGCGATTACGTACACTATGTCCCTGCATTCGTAAATTGAGGAATTAGCAAATGCCAGTAGGCGCTGTAGCAAGATTATGCTAGCCATAATGACAAAGCCTTCCTAATGGTGTATCATATAAGTTGGCAGAATCCCGCAGCAAATTATGGAAATTGGAAAGGAATTGAGCTCGCAAAACCCACACTCTTAATCTTACTGTTTGCTTCAATTACAGTAGGTACAATACATGTTAAGCAAACTTATATAAATAGCAATTTTATGTAAATGCTGGTTTGCAAACAGATCTTTGGCTCTGCAACCACATACCTCCAATTGATGAAACATTTCTAAAGACGTAAGCGTCTCAGATAATGCGGGAATCTTATAATACGGAAGCCATCTTCTTAAGGCCTCTGTTATAGAATAGATACATTTCTGGCTCTTGTGAAGAAACAAGTTAATCAAAAGCCTTGTAGAAGTTTCCCATATTATACTATAAGAAAACATGGATAATTATATAACAATTTCTCTATAAGCTATAAAAATGAAGTAGAAAACAAGCACACAACTTTGCAAAACTCTTTGTATTATTTATTAATGACAACTCTCAGAATCGCAATTTGTATAACCATCAACTAAACAAGTAGTCTTTGAAGTGTTACCATAAACATTGCGATCGTCCTCCGCGGCATTATTTGCGTTCATCTTCCCTTTCTTTTTGATGTGTGAATGTATACTTGGGAATTCTGGTTGAATTGTCACTGAATGTATGCCGAACTTATGTAATACGTCTCTGACTTGGGATACCACTTCTAAGAATAATTGACGATCAATTTGCATATTATAGTTCTCATCCACTAGTGAGTTCAGGGATGTATTGTTTGAAACTGGCGGTAAATTAACTTCACAATTGGGTGTTAATTCAACATGTAATGATGCAATTAATATATCCTCATTTAAATTCCATACATGGAAATCATGCACATTTTTAACTAACGGCAATTGGACAATTTTTTCAACAATTTGATTTGAGTTAATATATGGTGGCGTTGCTTGTAATAAAATTTTCGAAGATTTAAGACACAATGGTAATGCACTATGGAAAATAATAATGGTGATAACCAAGGAAGTAACCGGATCGGCATAAAACTTCCATGAATAATCCGTTTTCCAAATAATTAACGCAGTTATGATAACACCTACATTACCCAAAGCATCACCCAATACATGTAAGAATACTCCTTCCAAATTCATTGATTTTCTTTTACTTTTTTTTTGTGCCTGTTCATGAGATCCACTAGTAGCATTGGTTCCAGTCGTGAGCGATTGCGATGAAGAAGAAGTAATTAGTTGTTGAGCTTGATCCTCACTTTCTGTTCTTGCCTCGTTATGAGAATGATACCTTTCAACAACATTATCAGGGAAATAGTCAAACACTTCAGAGGGACTAGTTCTCACATCTGTTGTATTCAATAATGGGGTATTCTCATTGAATCCAACGTTTTCTTCACTAGAGATTCCATTTGGATCCGAATGTGAATGCCCACTTTTGTCGCCACTACCATGCAGGTGACTATGACCATGTTCATGGAATAAAACCAAACCAACACCATTACTCATCAATCCGGCTATACCAACCACGAGAATTAATTTAGGATTGGTGATTTCTTGAGGCTCAAAAAATCTTTGTAAAGCATCCATAATAATAGTGAAACATAAAGCTAATAAGAAAACAGCATTCACCAAAGCCCCTAAAATTTCAGCTCTTTGCCAACCATAGGTATATTTACCATCTGCTGGTTTTGTACTTTTGACTCTCACTGCCCATAATGCAATAATTAAAGAAATTATATCATTCAACATATGAAACGAATCGGCAATCAATGCCAACGAATGTACCGAATAACCTATGATCGCTTCTAATAAGAAAAATATCGTATCGAGTGCTAATAAAGCACCGATTCTAACCTCCTTACTATTCATGATGAAAATAGAGAACAATGACGAGTGTTTGACTTATGGATCTATCGACTTGTTGCCAGCGAAGTGACATGAAATATATCCTACATAGTGTATTCATTCTTTTCCTTGTTCTTTTGTACTTCGAGGCGTTTTGGCATCAGTACACGACTCATTATGACGCCGTGTCTAAATCGTTCGATGGCTTTCAGTTCAAACTACATCCTTACTTAGATAGTAAAGTTCTGAAAAACATCGGTTCACACGTAACAAAAAAAGGAATGGAAACAGCTTTGGCAGCTTCGGTAGCGCATTTAACTATGAAGAAAGATTCTACTTGCATCCTTAGCATTGGTACAATCGCTTCCTACTAAGCGACGACGAGGAACTGACCTAATGCGACGTGATGCAATTAACACTCTATTTCTGGAGATGGTGCATCTATCAAAGAAAGAAGAGGAAATTGTGCCTCTAAGAATGTGAGCAACTACAATCACAGCCACTTATTGAACATTATCCAACACAGCATATCTGGCTCATATAATTAAATTGTAGAGTAATCGGCCTTTGCTATGGGAACGTTTAAGACGAATATGACGCGGCGCGTCAGATCAAACAAGCAAGACTATTGCATCCAATATACCTTTTGGATTTCACTTTTTCATTTAAGCGCACTCCATTTTACTCTTAACTGTTTTGAAAAAGTCATTTAGCCAAGTTGCTTTCAGGCATACTATGCGTTAAAAGTAGCTTGTTTGTTTATTTGTATCTTGCTGTATATGAACAATACATTTGGAGATTGTTGTATAATAATACCTTGGAGTTTGGCCTCACATTGTTTGTCGGTTTGATTACTGAAAATCTACGATTACATTCAACTTTTTCTAAACTGGCATATTATTTTTATGACCTACAGTTATGACACCATGGTTTCACTTTCATTTCCCTAGCCTCTAATGTATGAACGATAGAATAACAACCCAATTACAAGTATTTGTTCAAAAGCATTTTTCACATTTATCTTATACAATATATTTGCATACTATATAAACATGGAAATATGTTAGGGGGTAAAAAAGTATATATATTTAGGGGTTGTTGTTTGACGTGAAAAAATAACATCAATAGATTAATTGGCACGTGGAAGAAGTTCTAAAGCAAAAAGTCGAGCATTGAAATACACGACATAAAATTATGATGTCTTGATACATCAGGACTATTGCTCGCAATTCAGCTTGGATAACACTAGTATCAGCGACAGCTTCCAAAATACATAATCAATCTAGTTGAGTCAAAAAAAAAACACAATCAACAAGTCCCTCTTAAAAAAAACCCCATTAATGCATTGTAACGAATGAATTCAAAGCATCCTCTAGAATAAATGAAAATAAATTCAAAAACAAATTTGAAGCAAAATTTAAAACCAACAGTGAAAACATAAGGAAAGCAAACAATAAACGTTATAAAAAAATAACCACCATCTAAATATTTAACCAAAAAAGTATTGAAACCTCCCTCGATAAACAGAACATAAAAGGAGAAAACAAGAATATTTAATTAAAATTTAATAAAACATATGAATAAAAAAGAATTGAAAGTGTATTATAAAAAAAGTCATAAAGTCTTCATTTCAATTCATATTCCGCGATGAAGTGCATCTATCGCTTTTAAAAGTATTATTTTGAGGAACTTAATAAATCATCAAATGTAATCTTTTGACCTCCTTGTGGTTGAGCCTCATGAGCTTGTTGAGTTTGTAGATATTGTTGCACAATAGGAGGGGCAGTTTGATAATGGGTGTAGATTGGTTGCTGTAGTTGTTGAGGTTGTGGAGGGTGAAGTTCTGGGTATGGGACATGTGGATATTTAATGTATCCATTTGCCGTAATCTGATACGCAAATCCTGGTTGAATAATCCGGGTTGGCGGATAACTTTGATGTGGACCACTATGCTGATAAGGTTGATGTGGATGTTGTGGCTGATACATTTGCGGTGGAAGACTCCCAGGCGGATAAGCAGTCACGGGATACTTTGGCGCTGGAGTTGTATTATTTTGATAGTTTAGTGGAGAAGTTGAAGAAACAACGGATGACGTAGCCGATGATGATGATAATGAGGTAGATGATAAATTATTTAATCTTCCTGTAATATCATCAAGATCATCCTTAATAATTGATTGCTTCGGTGATGCCTTAAACGAAGGTTTTGGCAAATTCAATGCGGCAGGTGAAGAATGGAAGGATGATCCAGCATATGTACTATCATCAATGGGCACTTTTTTTTCTTTTATTGCTTTGCTAGAAACAGTGCTATTCTTTTTTGACGATTTATTATCATTATAAAAAGTTGGTTTTTCTCCATTTGGCAATGAGAATTCTTTCTTGCTCGTTATTGCATTTTTACTTGGTTGGAAGATCGGTTTTTCTCCATTTGGCAAACTTGGTTCAGTCAACAATTTCTCCTTCTTTTTTCTTTCTTTAGATTTACCGTCATTATAGAAATTTGGCTTCTCACCACTTGGTAAACTAGGCGAGGCAGTCAACCTTGGTACTTCTTTTGTCTTCCTTGTAGGTTTACCATGACCAAAATCAACAGGTGCACCACTTGGAAGTGTTCTGACAACCTCATCTTTGGTTTGCTTTTTCTTATTATTATTCTTATTATTGGTATTGTTATTATCATTATTATGGTTTTTATTATAATTCGCCTTCTCTGGTGGTGGTTGCTGTAAATGAATACTTTTCTCATTTGAATGTATGGCGATTGGTAACTCGTGAGCCATCATGATGTATGTTAAGTATTCTTATGGTCTGACAAAGTAAAAAAGAATAAAAGCTAAAGCAGCTAGGTATTATATCATCAAACGTATCAACGTATATGTGAATTGTATTTTTGTAGTGTAATAAGTATCCTTGTCACTGAAGCAAAACACTACGATATGATATAGTAAAAGAATACTTATTGTACTATGTCGTAATTTGCTGTTGTATAAAGTCAACTGCTTTCAATTTATTTGATTGATTGGATGTACTTGTAAAACAATAAAGCGTGGTAGAAGCAAATCTCTTTGTTTGTAATAGTTGATTGGTGAATGATTGATTGTTTTCTCTGGTTCATGATTTCTTTTTTTTCTTTTTCCTTTGGTTTTTTGCCCTTTTATACAAGCCTATATACAGTACATTTACTAGTTTACATACAGTACCATACAAACGTCAATTGATGCAAAATACATACATGTATATTTCATATACGATGCTTGATGAGTTTATCCAATTAGTTTGAAACTTCAACTACATAAAGACTCCACTATATATATACAAGTCATATATAAGCCTTGCTAAGATGAAAATATCGACGAGAACCCTATAAGTGTAATACCAATAATACACCATGTCATAACAAAACTTTGATTGCCACCAAATGAAACAGCACTACCATACATTGATAATGCAACAACAGTTAGAAATCCACTTGTTATGGCTAATGTAACGCCAAATATGTAGTTCAAGTGATCTAAATTATATTTATTTGAGTTGAATTTTAGAAAAAAATAACCCAACATGGCACCTATTGGTTGTGATAAGCCCCCTAGTAATGAACTTATTGTGACTGCTTTGATTTTTGCATATCTATTATTCTGTGACATTGAGTAATATAATGGTAAACACATTGAAAATCCTTCAGTGAAGTTATGCAAGATTAAGCTAATGAAGATGGACATACCTAAATCTGGGTTTGCTTCTGATGTAATGTAGGTTATGAAACCTTCAGGTAATTTATGCAATGTTATTGCCAAAGTTGTTTGAATTCCAATTAATAGTAATCTCGACAACGGCGAATTGACATGATGATGATGACGAGAGTCTGCGTCATGGAGGTGATGATCTTCGGTCTGATGATGCACTTGTGGATTGTGAAGATGATAATGTAGATGGTGATGATGATGTGAGTCATTCTCACAATCATGTTGATGCTCTTCCATCTCTTCCGTTTCTGTTGATGCATCTTCTGGTGAACAGCACTTATTGCACAATTGGGGAATTTCGCAAAAGTGTAATTCATTTGGATTTTCATGACTGTGGTACAAACACAATTCAGCAGATGAGAAGCCTCTACATTCCCCTGTTGAACCATCTTCAATTGGATGACTCAAGAAAAACTGGAATATTGACTTCTTTGGTGTGATGGTCTTGTCAAGCAATGGGGTATCTTCATTATCGGTGATCTGTAACTGCACTGGGTTCACTTTCCCCGCTTGCTGTTGTTCAACTTGTGTTAAATTACTTGGTACAATGTTGTTTGTGGCATGACATTTTTTCAGATTACTACCATATTCTGAATGAATGTGAGGATCTCGGTGAACCCGGTCCTCTTCATCTTCATGGTGGATACCAGCTTCATGACTACAATGCACAACCGACTCACTAGTTATCAATTGCAACAGTATATTGAATCCCAAACAAATTAAGATTCCACCAACGTAACTTACAATTAAATCAAATTGCAACCATTTCTTCCCCAGTGTCTCATCCATGCATTTAATCATATAATTGGACGCTTCGGGCAACAATCGATACAAGCTGGTAAAAATTAAACTACCAGCACTGAAAGCTAATGACCCATTCAAGAATGAATAGTTTTCTTTTAATCTAAATTTATACCTTGATGTTATGAATTCTGGGAGAATGCAATAATACAAATTATCAAAGAATATGGTTAAAGTGCCTAATACACATAATATTGATGATAAAATCGTTAGTGTCCAACCTTGTGAATAAGATGAAAATATCATGATATAAGTGACCAAGAAAGTTTAATGCCTATGAAATCTTTGCGATTAATATATGTCAGGCAGAATCGTCTCAACAAACAAAGTTTCCGCAAGCAAATAGTAGAACAAGCTATAAGTATAATGATATAATAACTATTTATTAATTTTGGACAACGTCATGCAATTAAGATGTCTAGCTGCTTTTATAATATATCTAATTGCTTTGCTACTTGTTGACGTGAATTACCTTTGGTCTTCTTTTTTCTGCGCTGAGTGCTTTATATTATTTTTTTCAATCTACAAACACCAGCTGATGCTGCTGATGGGGTTGCCCATGATACTGCCGATACTGCCGATGATGCTAATGATGAAGATGGTGACGAAGAAGAAGAGAAGGAAGAAAAAGAAGAAATGATTAGAGTAAAATAGTAACAATTAAAGTGTTACCCAGTTTAGGGCCAACTGTGTGAATAGTTCGTATCGCAATATCGATTGGAGAATAATGGAATCACTATGTATTATATTATTCCAATGCAACAAAGTTACCCCCTGGTGCACATTTCTATTATAGTAACCTTAGTAGTTACACTGTCTATTTATCACACACAATGCAACATTATATTATACAATACAACCCTTTGATTTCTAATCATTCTTGTTATCACCAAGATCGGAATTAAATTGTGGTAATGCCGTATAATCTTTGTTTTGCTTCTTTTTGTTTTGTATGAATGGAATCTTTTTATGGCTTGTTTTAGCTCTTGCAAATGTTCTCTTTTTCAAATGACTTAAATCAATCCTATTATAATTTACAAATAACCACATACCAAATGCTGCTATAATGACACATGTTGGCATGGTCAACATAATCATGTATTTTTCATAATCGATACCTTCTTCAATTTCAAAGTTATGCATGTGGCTATTAGCATATTTTTCTTCTAATTTTTTCAAATCAACATTGTGCTCCTTACTTACTTTCGATCCTTTCCAAATTTCAACGACAATGGAATCAGTTACTAAATCAAAATTTTCATCTGGTACATTTTCCGGTTGAATTGAGATAAGAATTTTTCTCCACCATTCATTTCCAAACCATGTTTCATTAATATATAAGGGATAAAATCCTTGGTCATTTGATACCCAATCGGATGTGAAAAATGAGTTTTGCAAAGTACCACCGTGTTCAAGAACTGCAGATCTCTTATTTAATACATCTCCTTCTTCTAAACCTTCCACTTCTTTTTTGTCTTCATCTTCTTTCTCTTCTCCGCCTTCTTCTCTCTTTCTCAAACCCTTTTGTGACAAACTTTCCTTGATATGAGTTAAATGAATTCTTACCTTTTCAACTTTTACATCAAAAAATCTTGAATACCAAGTAACAAAATACGTTTGATCCATTTTCAACCTGGCATTATCCTTTGGTGTACAAAATGGCTCAGTTGATTTATCACCACCAATTCCTTTTTTCTTATATCTATTAGGCGTGCATCTTATTAAAGGACTTAATGCATGGTCAGCCAAATCGCTCTCGTCGATAAATTGAACTTCTTCATAAATTTCATCATCCGCCATATTGTGAGCTTTTAATTGCTCCTTGTTGTAAACTACTGTTGTTGCTGTCTGAAACCATGTGGTGTAATCCGGACGTGCATTTTTGGTTTTACCATTCTTCAACTCTGGTTTTATAGTTTTTGGAGACCCATCGTCCTTCAAAGAAACCCATTCTTCTAATCCATCGGTGGTCTTTGGAGGTTTTGCGCTAAAGGTGACTCCGGCAATAATTGTCGGAGTAACAATTTCTTTTCGACCATTGGCTGTGCGAAGCCACTTTGGTGGAGGGGTCACAGTCGAGGATGATTTGGTTTTCGCTGCTTGATTTTTGGCATAATCTTTATTGATTATAATATCTTTCATACGTTTGTACAAACGATGCTGTTGTTGCTCTGCAGTTGTCGATATTGTTGGAACCAAACTCGGTTCACATTCCGGTTCAGGTGTTTGTTGCGGTTGCGATAATGTTATGGCATTGGAGGTGGTTAGAATCAACGAGGTGAATAGTGTAAGTGATGATATCTTCATTAGGGGTGTACTTGCTCGAGTATATAGATTAAAGAAAAAGAAGAAACAAGAGCGACGCAGACGAGGTTGACGTTAAATTGATTTGTTTTGGTGTTGACCATCGTTCCAATCAATCATCTCAATTACTATACAGTATAGCACGTAAATCACGCATAATATAAAAAATTATTCAGTGCTGAACTTATTAGAGTGATTATAACCGACTGCACTGGTAGAATAAAGAAATGTTAGTTTCCTAATTAAATAATAAACTCTATGGATGTCTATCAAACAAGTAAAGACATACGAAGATATTTAATTAGTAAAAACTGGTATAATTTATGGCAAGTAAATTCCATCATTGATTACACTGAATTAATTTACGTAAAAAATGAAACTATGCTAAGATTGCCAAAATACAACAAAACAAAATGAAACTATATGGAAGGAGAATACGAAGGTATAAACTTCTATTACTGTTATTTTTATTACTATTATTATACTCTATTTACAGAGGAGATACTATGAATGGTTATCATAGAAGGGGAGGAAGAAGAAGAGCAAGGATAAGAAGAAGAAAGATATTTTTCAGTTCTTGTGATGGACAACAAAACAATAAAAAAAAACTTCACACACTTTAGCCGTCTCTTTCAATATTTTACATAACCCATCCAATAACCAATTTCATTGAATATATTGGGCACTTCAACACCTTTTGGTTCTCTAAATCTCTCCTCTTTCTTAAGCTCTTTTTGTAAATCTTCAATTCTCAGCTTAACAAATTTTAACAATTCAGGTTGTTTCAATTGTAAGTAGTTGTAAATGAATTTATCAGGCAATTGATCAAAACTTAAACTGTACAAATATGCATATAATAGCAATTCGCTAGTTGAAGGAACATCATTAAACATATACCCAAATTCTCCCAGATGTTTGTTGCCTTTATATGTCTTGGTAAACTCTTCCAAATAGTGATTTAACAAAAGCAAGCATCTCATAGATTTTTTAGATTCTTGCAACGTCTTTTTCGACTGTGATTTTTGTAATAGTTGTCTTTCATGTAATGAACTAATCGCCTTCTCTTCTTGTTCATCTTCACTCAATTCATCATTGAAGAACTCAGTCTGAGGAAAGTCTTGGTCGTTTCCACCAAAACTAAGAAATGACGCCTTGTTTTTGGCTAGTCCTAATAACTTGACTTGCTGTTGCGCGTCATTGTAATATTTTGATGACTGGTTGTACATCATTGGAAATGGTAAATATCGAGCAAACAACTTCCGTGTATACTTTTCATAATTTCCATTATTTGCATACAAGTTGTATTGCTTTATGATTTCAAATTTCGTTTCCAATAAATGTATTAAACAGTTATTAACCAATTGTTCTTGCGAATCCAACACAGCAAAGGCAACCAGCGTATATTGAGTTTCGACAAAATTCACAATATCCTTGTATCCATTATATTTCTTATCATCTACTATCAAAACAGGCAACTCATTTATATCCGATAAATTAGTATTATTGGAAGGTATGACCTCAAATGCCACGTTCTTAGGCAACAAAACAAGATTTAATAGCCATGCAGACGCAATGCATTGTGGCGATATTATAGATATTTCATCACCGTGGCCCCATACATGCAATCGAATCATTGTATGGATACTGGTTCGACCAGAAAGTGAAGTTTTTAGTCGTGTATTTTGGATACATGTAACTGTATTTGCGTTAACCTTGGTATTGAGCTTGTCGAAAGGAAGGAAAAAAAGCTCATCAACAAAAAAACCCATTTTGACATTAGCTGTCGCTGACTTCATTGAATTATTTGCCATCCATTAAAGTCATTTCATTTGTATACAATCAATACATCAATTCAACTGTCCATATACTGAATACTTTTAAAATATACTTTTGTCATCCTCCCATGATCAGTTGAACAAAAAAGAGAAAAGTAGAATAAAATAAAAGAGTTCCAGTTTCAAATACCTATTGCTCATACCAGTAATCAATCATGTTTATACAACAAAAACCGAAAAGATTGTCATTAGATAAGATAGGTCAACTAGAAGAGGAAATAGAGAGTAACCCTTTAGATTATTCAAAATGGATTAAACTAATAGATCAGGTGATAGCCAAAGATAATCAAGAACAAGTCAGAAGTGTATTTGATAAGTATTTGAGTATTTTCAAATTTGATGTATGTTAAACACAGATAAGACGCTTTTTAAAGAAAAGTTTATATATAGCATTTAAGACCCTTGCTGGATAAGGCTTTGTCATTTTATGTTTCTTGTGTATATATTTTTTATTTAATTCATGATGACTTGTTGAACAAGTCAACTTTATATATATATAAGCTTTTCTTTAGAGCTAGTAGAGATATAAAAAGAAAGAAAAATCATTAATAAACAAATTACTAACATGTTTCTAGGGTGTTCAATGGTGCAAATATATTAAATATGAGTTGAATAGAGGTGAAAAGCAAAAAGTTGAATCCCTTTTCCAAAAATGTTTTGCTATCACTGACAGTGTTGAATTGTGTCGGGCATATGTTGACTATGTTCGAAGTGTAACTGATTTTATAACAGGAGGCGACAAAGCTCGTGGGACTGTCATTCAAGCTTTTGAATTTGCCATAGGAAAAGTTGGAATCGATGTAAATAGTGATGGTTTATGGCAAGATTACTTGAGCTTTTTAAAATCTTGGACCCCAGGTGCCAACTGGGAACTACAACAAAAGATTGATTTGATAAGAAAAGTTTACAAGAAGTTTTTAGTCATACCTACTGAAAGTATTGAAACTTATTGGTCACAATACACAAAGTGGGAAAATGAATTAAATCCATCTACGGCTCAAAAATTCATATCTGAAAAATCTGCTGAATTCATGTTAGCCCGTTCTTGGAATACTGAATGGCAACATGTCACAAGCAAAAAATTAAAAAGAACCATAAATTCTCATGGTGCTTCTGATGAAGATGTTGAAATACAATTAAAATATTGGCTTAATTGGATTGAACTTGAGAAGCAAAACAAATTGGAATTGAAAGATGAATCTTTGCTAGTGAAACGAATCAATTATGCATACAAACAAGCTACTTACGCGTTGCCTTTTATTCCTCAATTATGGTTCAAGTTTGTTAAATATTCACTCAACAACAATGAAGAAGGTAACTTAAATGATTGTATATCAATATTGAAAGATGGCTTAATTCTAAATCCTAAAAGCTTATTACTTTCTTTTCAACTAGCTGAATTATATGAAAAAGACAATTCTTTTGACAAATCCAAAATAATTTTTAACAATTTGATAAATGAATTGCAAAAAGATTATGATAATGTTCTACAACAAATGAATAACTTAAAGGAACGTATAAAGCCAAAACAAGAAAAGGATGATGTGGAGGAGGAGGAGGAAAATGGTCAAGATCAAGATGTTGACATGAATGGTAAAGATAAAGTACAAAATCAACAAGTTTATAGAATCTCATTAGCTGATTCAAAACAATTATTGACATTTGAAAATGAGCTTACACGCTTATCAGATGCAATTACTCTTACATATATTAAATTAATGGTAGCTAGTAAAAGAGCCGAAGGGATTAAAGAAGCCCGTAATGCTTTTAAATTAGCAAGAAAATTTGATGCTATAGGTTATCAAATTTATGTTGAAAGTGCTTTATTAGAACATTACGCTGATAATAAAAAAACAGCATTAAAAGTCTTTGATCTAGGTAAAAAGATGTTTTCAACCAATGGGAAATTTCTTTTAGCATATTTAGATTATTTAATCATGATAAACGATGTTGATACGATAAGAAGTACAATACAAAGTTCAGATACTAATATTTCGAAAGAGATTTCACAATTAACTGAGGAATTGACTTCAACTGATATAGACCCATTGACTAGAAAGAACAAAGAAAAAGAACTAAATTCTAAAAAGAAATATTTGAAAAAGCTATTCAAGAAATATATTGCATTTGCTTCAACTTTCCTTTCATTAGATATTACAAACAGTTTTGCTAAAAAATGTGAACAATTATTTCCTAATGATGATCCAATTGATTTATTTACCGATAGGTATAAATTGGGTAATATTAATATAATCAAGAAGAATGAATTGGGCCAAGATAGTTTTGAATATGACGAGGATGATATGCCAACGCTCAAAAGACATAAATTATCAGCTGCCACTTTTAATGACGAAGATTCAAAATCTGCTGTCAAGAGCATACAAGAATCAAGTCGTATTGAACAAGAAGTTATTGAAAAACAACTGCAACGACAAGCAGAATCGTCATTTGTTGGGCCTTCTATTGTTGCATTGATGGGAGCGTTGCCCAATGCTTCTTATTTTGGATTACCTTCTGAAAGTGTGTTCAATAATGAAAAATTAGTGACTTTATTTGCCAATTTACCAAATATTACGTAGATATGTACACACACATATATAGCAATTATACATAATAATTAAATAGTCTGTTGCAATAGAAAAATATTAGGCTGCGAAAACTATCAACAAAAAGTCATCAACCATTTCCTCTTCACAAACACATAAAACAACACATGAGGATGAGAATCCTATCCAAAGAAATATCGACGTCATTTTTTAAATCAACTACCAGATTAATACAAAGTCCTTTTCAAGATGTATCGAATCCAGTATTGAATATTGCAAATATTATAAAAAATATTCTTTTGTGGTTGGTATTTATAAACTTGATAAATTATCTTTATCTTACAACCGAATTATATTTTGGAGACATTGATGTGGTCCAATTATTGGCCAACAAGTACGTGTCATACGATCAACCCCCCATATCTGCAAATTTGGAGAATATACTTCGTGGAATCTACTTGAGGAACGAGAAAGTGTATCTAGAGAACATAAATCAGACAACGATTATCACAAAGCCCAGATTCACCGTAACGGATGCATCAATCACGGTGAAATTGAGTGAGAGCTTATATACGGGGGCGTACTTTAAGTTCACCCAAGTAGCTCAGATCCTGTCGGTAATTAGACAAAAATACCCTCATCGATTCACCATATATCATTTGCATTCGAACCGGTTGATTGTTCAGGACTTCTTGACACTAATGCTTTCCAGGTTATACGGTAGATACATAAATGCCCCACATGTTGCCCAACGTGTGTCTCGTGTCTTACCTATAATGATTATCGCAAAATTTGGGATTCTTATCAACTCGATCTTTTTGTTTATCCTTTATATTTTCTTATATTACATTCCCAAGAACATAACATGGCATTATATAAACTTGGGCGTGATGTACTTTTTGGATACTTGCAGCGTAGCATTTGTTCTAATGTTAATGATTAGTCGAATCCAGTTAAATTACAATAGAGACCTTGGATTTGTCTTGTTGATTTTCCAATTGGTTTCATTTATTGGATTCATGGTTGTGTTTTTCCAATCACATCAGTCGATAATGAAGAACCATTTTTACGAGTACTCGACACTGTCTTCTGTGTATTCAGACAGAGAAGAAAAGCATGATGAAGAAGAAGGACTTACGGAGCATACGGCAACTAGAACGTTAAGAGTTCCCAAAACGACATCTTTATTACACGATTATACAAAGGAAGACTTCGTAGAAAGAAGGTGCGCTACTGCTCCTTTGAAGCAGTCATCGAGCATCGAGTTAGTGGGTGATAGATTAAGTCCGGGATATTTCCCACCCATGAAATGACTATATACATTGAGTAAGTGTACAAATACATACAAGACTATTTAACTTCTTCGATGTCCAAATCAAAAGTTTCTTCAACCGCAGGTTTGAATGGCCATTTTTCATAAGCATCAGCAATTGCTAATACATCCTCACCAGTAAAATCATTCGAGCACTTATTTAATATGTCTTCACTCAAATACCTGGCCATATATTCAGCACCCGGTGCAATTTTAGGTAAAACATTCTTGAGTGGCATTGAAGTTACATAAGTACTCATTAATAAATGCTCAACTCGCGACAATTGTTCACTTGTGTGTTTGCCAGGCATTATTTCAATCACAGCCATGTCATCGCTCCTGACCGTTGAACCTTTATTTATAACTATTGGTTGATCACGCACCAATACTCTTGGGTCGTAACCTCTTCCTGTTGGATCCTGGGCATCTCCGATTGCAATCAATCTCGAGTCGGTAAATAAGTCTCTTTTTAGTGAAGTTCTATTTCGTTTCTTGTATCGTGGTTCACTCAAGAATTTCATTGCTGTCATTGACGGAATAAATAGAATCATTCTAACTTTGCCATATTTCATTAGCCAATTTCTATGTCCACAACAACTCACCCATTGCGCCACAATTGCTTCATCGTGGGTTCCAGTCCAGTTTGCCAAGACAAGTAATTCATCATGAATCTTGTCAAATGACTTGAAGTTAGGTGGTTGAATTATATTGTCTCTTTCCATCATATAATCATAAGTACTCCACAGGAAAGGATCCTTTTCGTATAACTTAAAATGTTCCTGATTGCCAGTTGTATTGGTTAAATGTTCCAATATGTTTTTCCATGATTTGACATTTTCTTCTTTGTTCTCTATCAATACATGATTTCGGGGTTTCAATTCATAATTTAACATTGATGAAAACAATCCAAACCCAGGGTAGGCATCAACGATATCTAGCTTGGAGCTATTATATTGACCTTTGAGGTTTAGTCTGTCTATTATTTGTTGGCATTCAAATGCATTCTTGATTTGAGATTTACCATAGGAAAACCTTGGAGTTTTCGTAAAACACTCTTTTAGCACTGGATTAAACGATCTGAACTTGGATATGATCAGCATTATGTAGTTCGTCCCGCTTGTGTAGTAAGCGACGATAAATCTACAAAATTTGGCATTTTTTTTTAGAGTTTATAAGTTGATGCGAAATATTCAGACAGACAACTAAACAATTGCCCTCATTATTCTCCGCCGTCACCACCACTTATATCGTCTAAGTAACAACAATGTCTATCAACGGAGTAATATTGAAACCGAACTATTTGAACCTTCTTAAGTTGGGTGATATACCATTCGAAACAAGCAGCGACGGACTAGAAGTTCTAAAATTCAAAACACCAACATCTAGACAAACCTTATCGATAATACTGCAAGATACAAACAGCCATCTCAGAATATCAGCACAAGATGGGTTCGTATATCTAACTTCTAAAAGATTTATTTTTATAACTGCAACTCAAGGGGACGTAGATACATTTTCAATAGACTTGAATTTAGCACCTATCTTGCAATTGAGTCATGAGTTGAAAGCTCCTTGGTTTGGGGCAAATTATTGGGAGTTTATGTTTTACTCAGCTTCAGCGCCAAGTATAGCATCTGATGGATTTCCAAAAAACCAGTATTTCAAAGGTGAGTTGAGGTTTCAAGACGGAGGTTTATTTCAGTTTATTGAAATATTGAACCAGGTTATAAATGATGTTGTCAATAATCCAGAAATTGACGACGATTTACCTCAATACAGTGAAACTTGATGCTCTATATACATGTACAGTACTAATTGTTTATTTAAATATGTATAAAGGTACAAATGATTAATAAAACATGTTCCTAGAATGAAATAAAATACAAAAAAGTTTAAAACAAATAATCAATCAAAATTGGCAGGAGTTGATTCTTCTGTGCCAGCAGTCGTCGAAATTCCAATGATTGGGCTATCAATTGATTCTCCATTATCTATTTTTTCTAGTTTAGCCTCAACAGGATGCTTAATAGCAGTGGAAGGGACCAAGGGTTTCAAACTAAACATTTCATCAAATTCCCTGAAATCTAAAACTTTATCAACTTCTTCGGACATATCAACGGACAATTCACGGAACTTATCAATAGCTAATCTTTCCAATGCTGCAGCATCTTGATAAACTATTGACCCTTCTTCATTATAAATCTTAGCATTACTAAACATTAGATGAATATCCTCCATGAACTCTCGGATTTGCGTATAAGTCCTAGAGGATGATCTCTTCTTGATAACATCAAGAGCTATTGGATGTTTAATTAATACGTAGTAGTCAGGATATAATTTTCGGGATGGTTTGACTAAAAATAAATCACTCAATTTTCTATGATGTTCATTTCTGTAATTTATAATTAAGCCTAAAATGTTCTCAATGTTGTTTTGAAGTCTTGCTCTTTCATCAGGTGTCAATGGATCAATAGATGGGGTAGAGCGCGATAGTAAAGAACCTCTTCCTCTTCCTCTACCACGACCACGACCACGACCTCTTCCTCTACCAGATGTTGATACCACACTAGGAATAGCTGATTTTTGTCTCTTTTGGGGAATGAAATCTTCAGAGTCTTCAGGCAATGAACGTTTACTAGTGGATTCTGATTCAGTCTGGCTCTCTTCATCAATTTCAACTGCTCTTGGTCTACCACGTCTACCTCTACCTCTACCTCTTCCTTTTTTAGGCTTTACATCCACTTCAGTATCACTATCAACAGCTTCGTCGTCATCTGACAATACACCATCAATTTGTTTCAACCATTGCTCTTCAGTTAAATTATCATCATATTTCATCGTTTTTCTTTCCCTTGCACCACGACCGTAATCTTCCAATATATCTTCATCCTTTTTAAGAATTTCTTCAAGATCTTTTTTATAAATTTCTGGTAATTCTTGTTCTGTGAACAATCTTGCTGGATAAGCAGCATCTCTTGTAGTGGCATATCGTTCTTCATCAAGTCTTTTGAAAACATCCAATTCCCCTTCATTCCTTGCAATAATTTGATTTAATTCATCATCATCCAAATCCTCTTCCTCCTCTTCTTCATTGCCTTTCTGCCTACGTTCATCTTCTTTTTCAATTAATGCTCTCAACATGGCTTCTTGTTCCTCGGCTGTAGATTTATTATCAAACTTACCAGCTTGAATGACCTTACCATCAATTTCTAATTTGGCATGTGCTCTTTCCAAAATCATTTCCTCCACAGAATTTTCTGTAATCAATCTCAAAATTCTAACTTCGTTCTTTTGACCAATACGATGAGCTCTATCTTGTGCTTGCAAATCTTGATGTGGATTCCAATCGGTGTCAAAAATGACAACAGTATCAGCGGTCTGTAAATTAAGGCCCAAACCACCAGCCCTAGTCGACAAAAGAAAACAAAAATAATCAGAATCAGGAGCATTAAAGAGTTTTAATAACTCAGTTCTATCATCTGCTTTGGTTCCACCATCTAATCTCATATATTTCATTCCTCGGAATCTTAAGAAATCTTCCATTATGTCCATCACTTGAGTCATTTGAAAGAAAATTAATACCTTGTGCCCTGTTTGTTTAAATTTTGGCAATATCTTATCTAACAATTCAAATTTACCGGCTACTCTCCAAATTTGATCGTTATTTTCAGCTGCTGGGTTTATAAAGTTTTCAACTTCCTCATATACAAACGGATGATTACAAATCTTTTTCAATTGCATGATTTGGTTATTGGCATTCTTTATTGTAACAGGAATAGAGGGGTCATTGGGATCACCCGCAAATAAGACATTGTATCTCAACATTTGCTGATATAATTTTGATTGCAATGATGACATCTTACACTTGACAACCTTCTCCACTTTGTTGGGTAAGTCTTTTTCAACATCTTTTTTCAATCTTCTCAACAAAAAGGGCCTCAAAACCTTATGTAATCTTCTGATAACCAACAAAGTTTCTTCTTCACTTAATTCAATCTTATCTTGACCACCGGTATTGGCAAAAGGAGTGTTAAACCATTCATCAAAAGACTTGACGGAATTGAAAATCTTCGGTAAAACAAAGTTTAATAATGCCCATAATTCAGGTAAATTGTTTTGCAAAGGAGTACCAGTTAAAATCAAACGATAATCGCTATGATAATTTTGAGTTAGAGTTTCTGACAATTTGGAGTTCGTATTTTTCATACGATGGCCTTCATCAATAATCATATGCACCCATTTGACTCTACCAAGTAATGCTTTATCTTTGATGATGTATTCAAAAGTGGTCAATAAAATCTGGAAATTTCCTGTTCTGATATCATGTTGCATAGACTTACGTTGATTTGGAGTACCCTTATAGGTAATCTTTTTGATAGTGGGGGCCCATTTTTCGAATTCCAAGTTCCAATTAGTAACTGTAGATAATGGTACAATAACTAAAAATGGTCCAGGGATTTTCTTACTTTCCACAAGATAAGTAATTAATGAAATCGTCTGAATAGTTTTACCTAAACCCATTTCATCAGCCAATATACCATTTAAATGATTATTGAATAACGACACCATCCATTGTAAACCTTTTAATTGGTATTCTTTCAAGGTGCCCCCCACTAAAATTGATGGTTGTTCAGTGACCTCTTCTTTAATACGATGAGCGACATTATAATAGTCAGTCTTTTCTCTTTTCTCATCATTCACGGGTTCAAGTAGTTCCGATTCAGCAATACGACCGGAATTGACAAGATTTTCTTGAGCTTCCTTTTGTTGACTTTGAACAGCTTGTGCTAGTGAGTCCAAGAATTGATTAGTTTGCTTCAATAAATGAGTGATTCTGGTGTCTTTGGTATGATCTAATAATTTCAAATAAGCTTCTTCATCATTCAGTTTCAAAGCTTGTAAACGTTGTTTTGCCATTCTTACAAATTTCTTTTGCTCTTCCTTAGCAGTTTGATTGTGGAAATTGCTAATTTTCGTCACAAGCCTAGCTATTCTATCTGCTTTTCTAGCTTCTTTGACACTAGTCTTGCCACTGAACTTTATAATTTCTTCAACCGTCTTACTATGCTTACGATTTTGTTCCTTCATTAAAGATTCCAACTGATATCTATAAAGATCATTCGTAAGTGTTACTGTGTCTAACGATAACGTGTTAAATCTAGCTAAGAAATTTGGATGTGAATTAGGAAGCAACGATTTATTGAACCATACTTGAGTGAGAACTTTACCGCGCAATTCCTTTTGATAAGGAATCAACTCTAACAGATTTAACTGAGTTTCCAATCGTCTCTTTTCAACAACGTCCTCCTCGTGTAAAGAACTCAATTTTTTCTTCAACCAATCTTTCTCCTGTTCGATTTGGATAGTCATAAACACTTCTTTGTTAGCAGCAATGTCTTCTATACTAATACCATCCGGTAGCAACGAAGGAATTTGAATTCTACTTTGTGGAGTATATAATGCACTAAGTGAAATATCTTTAGTATTATCAGCTACTAAATCAGTATTTTCGAATGTATCTACTTGTATATTTGGTTTATTGATTGGCAAAATCATCTTGTTGGTGTTTGTTTTTTCTGGAACTATTTTATTAATATTCACTGGAGGACTTGGATCCGCAAGAACATTTTGGTTGGCTTGTGGAGTAGCAACTGGTTGCTGAGGTGGTGGTATGGTTGATTGATTTGGAGGAAAATGTTGTGGTTGCGACTGTTGCTGCTGCTGTTGAGGCAATGGTGCAGTTGAGAGTGGCTGTTGTTGTTGCAGTAGTTGTTGATGCTGCTGTTGTTCTAAATTCATTCTATTTTGTTGCTCAAATTCTTTCCTTTGTTTTTCAGCTGCGAGCTTTTGTTCTTCCTCAGCTTTCAATTGTTTCTTAGTGGGCTTCTTTGGTTGATTTTTTGGTTTGGGTCCCCTCTTCCCTTTCTTCTTCTCACCTAATTTTGGGGTACCAACACCAGGTGAGCTCATATTCAAGCCATTTTGTTGATGCTGCTGTTGTGGTGGTAGTATTGGTGGTTGTTGTTGCATTGAGATTGGCATATTTTGATTCCTTGCATTTTGAGGCTTGTTCAATGCTGGTAAGTAACTATCATTTGGATAAGAAGAAGATGTGTTTGTTACAAATGCAATTAGGTTTTGAGGTATTTGACCCTGACTTTGATTTGGGGATCTCATAAGATATTTGAAAGCCTGCAACTGGGATTTCAACAACTGAAACTGCTGATTTGTGAATGCAGACTCCGGGCTAGGATTGTTTGGTTGCTGATTAAACATCATATTCTGATTAGGTGATTGGGATGAGAATTGTTGTTGCTGCTGTTGTTGTTGTGGACCTCCAGGTAGCATGAAATTGTTCAATTGATTGGGTAATCTCATGTTGCTACCATTGTTACCTTTAGCCCCTGTCATCAAATTTGCATTTTGAGATAGAGAAGTACCATTGTTGGACACATTTAAACTACCACCAATTGCGGGTGAGCGAATCTGACCAGGAAATTGGTTGGAAAAGTTATTATTCTGGTTATTATTGTACTGCTGCTGTTGTTGCTGTTGTTGTGGAGTTGGTGGTAGAGAGTGCTGCTGTTGTGGAGTTCTATGTAGCTGTTGTTGTGGGTGCAGTTGCGGTAGCTGGTTCAATGCCTGAGGTTGTTGTTGTTGATGTTGCTGCTTATTCATATTTTGTTGTTGTTGTTGTTGTTGTTGTTGTTGTTGTTGTTGTTGTTGCTGTTGGAACTGTTGTTGCTGCATTTTTATAGAATTTATTATCTTATTCAACTGAGCAAATTCAGGTACATTTACAACTTGATCTCCATATTGTTCTCTCAATTGATGCCAACGCTGAACTATTCTTTGAATCTCTTCTTTAGTAGGTTGTCGATTCATTTTAAAAGCTTCAATAGCAAAATAGCTGGAGAAATAACGAAACTAAAAACAAGAACTAAAAATTATCCAATCTAACAAGTAGTAATAAGCAAATTTAAGACACTTTATATGAACAAGGGTGAATAGTGATTAGCTATTTGGATTATTATTGTTGTATAGCTATTGAATACTAGAGAAGGTGGTTTTTTTTTATTATTTTTGTTGTGGTTTTTTTCTTTTTGAACAAGCAAATTCATGTCGTGTATTCATTCTCAAAAGTAATCCTTTCACTTGACTATACAATGATACCTAATACATCACGAACTTAAGAAGTGTAATAAACCTTCAATTAAATTCATTTACATTGCACGAGGTTAAAGGCAAACCTTTTGTGCATTTCTTCCAGCGGCAGGTAAGAAATAGCTAGCAATATGTGAGTAATTAACAGCCAAAAGGAGAATTCTAAGCCTAATATATATAATTATAATGATCTGCCTAACAGCTTTTATAATCCTCCAATTATTTGAAAATAAAGGCAAATTGACCTATGATATGATGGAATTGCTTTTGCGGCAAAGAATCACTTTAGCAACAGTTGAGTATAAAAAATAAATAAACGACCTCTTGTGCTTATGGGTGCCATAATTCTCCATGTCCTCTTGGTGCATAGTTTATTGCCCCAAATTTTTCTCTTTTAATATATGGTGCACCATGATTATTCTCATTTCTGGCTTCATGTACAACGTGCTCCACTGGCAAATGCTTTCCTCTCCCATGAATTTTTGCTCCCTTTCTACCTCTGTAATTTGCACTGGCGTGGTCTTTCTCAACACTTGTGTAAGAATATAACGTTGTGTCAATTGTATTTTGCAAGATATTAGTGCTTGGATCAAATTCTTCATCATCAAGAGCAAAAGGATTATGTAATCTAAACAGGTTGACATCATAATTTTGGAAAATTAACAATTCAGCCTCATTGACATTAACACAATCAATACTGAAAGATTTTGCCCAAATTTTAGTTATCGGGTCTTCAGTAACCAATTTCCATTGTTCAATTTCATTTTTTATTCCAGAGGAAGTCTTTTCAACAAACCTCTTATAAATACATGTTCTGACTAAATACTTTAGACGGACAGGCATTTCAGCGAGATTTTCAGAATTTGCTAAGGCGTCTTGATACGATGCCGAATTTTCATATTGAATATTATTCAATTTGTTTCTCTGTTTGAATGATAATGAGCTGTCAAATGTTTCAATAAAGCTATTCATTGAAGAATCATCATTTTCATTGGCACCACTGTTAGTAGTGTTAATTGGCATCTGCCCAATCAAATGCGAGTCGAATTTTGTCTTATAATTGGGAAATTCTCTGATTTTGGGGGAATGAATTTTATATTTCAAACACTGATTCCATGGAGGTGTATTGTCATTTGGTGTTTCTATATTGACGTCGTACTTGATCTTGACGTCACCATTATCATCATTAAAGGGGCCGACATTTTCTAAGTGTTTATCAATGAACCTGATTGCTTCTCTTGCATTAGTAGCACTAATGGAGGTCCCTCTTTTGACAAATTCAAATTCATGTAAAGTATACGATGGTATATAAATATTTAATTGAATTGTTTCGTTGGATCTTGTAATATTTGAATTGATGTATTCTTCATTGAACCATCTCTTGATATTTCCAATACCTCTTACAAATGCTGTTTGATCCAAGATTAAACGGACTTGACGTGTTTTGCCCTGTAGGTGAAGATTATGTTGCTGTTCATCTAAGTGGCTTTGTTGATTATTTTCATTAGAAGTGAAACCAACTAATTCATCTTGTAAATTATATTTACTCTCCTCTGAACTGTAATCGAGAACCATATCCCTTTGAGTGGAAATGTGACGAGAGTGTTGATTTACCTTTAGTCACTTCCAATTATGCAAAGTACTATTCTAGTCGGTCTTTTTTTTTTTTGATTAAGCATTATAATCACCACAAGGGTAAGAAAGGGAAAAAGAGACAACTACTAAATTGCTGAGAACACTCTGCAGATGTGAAGAAAACTAAAAGATTGTAGAGTTTTGACATATTCGTAAATAAGACAATATAGTGTAGTATTACTTGCAGTGAGAGAAAGTGAAGATATTCGCAAGAAAGTTTAACCAGTCACATTTAATCAATATCAAGGGTGCCATGTACCTAAAGCAAAAGAGATAAACAGTAAGCTTGTGCAAACAGTTGCAAATGCAAATTTATCGATAATTAATTAGTAGCAACTTACGTTGTTGAGCTAAGTAATAATAATCACCTGAAACTCTCAAAGAAGATGTGTATTATTAAAAGAATGTGAACCTAAATATGTGAACTTGTTTTATCACAAATCTGCTACTTGATTGTTTGTTAGTAAAGAATTCTGATTCAAGCAGCTAATCTCATCATATACAAGTTATCAAAATTCCATAAGACTCATATAATATATAATATCAAAAATATCAGATAGTTTAGTCAAGGAGTATACTCATTGAGCTGTGAAAAGCTACTAGTATTAGAGATGCCAGAAAAACATACATTGAGTAACAAAATTTCATCCTTTTGATATATTATATTATCTCTGAATTAGATAGGATAAGTTAGCATAATAGCAACTGTTAGTCTAATCATACCTTTGAAAATTGAATCACAATTCTTGATCAAGGAGTATTGAATGAAGAAAAGAAGATGAGGGAAATGAAAAATTTTCTAGTATTCAAAGATATTTTAGAGAGGGAAGAAGACAAGAGAGAAAAGAAGAGACAGGCACATAGACAGGCAGAGACACCGACAGACAGACATACAGGGAAACGGTTGAATTGTCACGTGCTGTCATTTTTTTCCTCTACGTCCCGCTTTCTCTGTTTCCAATTTTGCACATCATATGACCTCAGGGTAGCTGATAAATAAAAAAATGGCTCTAAATATTTCATGTTTAAAGAGGTATTCTGAACTTTCAGTATTAAAAGCTTAGCCCATTGGTTATAAATATGTAGATTCAATGAAAATAAGCAAAATTATTTATTGATTTGTTTTACGATTATTTTGCAATCATTTTTCAAGTAGAAAAAAAAATTCATAGAATTAGACTACTTTGAGTTGACATTAACTCACTATTTAATACGACACTTGAATCACTTAGATTACCACTTTTGCTGTTAACAAGGGTTGTTGCATTCATAGATTCCTCTTCCATTTTTTCGATGATATGCTGTAATTGTTTTTTTCTAGTAGCTAGAATTTCTAAATCATTTCTTAGTTTTCCTTGTTGTTCAACTAACCGTTTTTTCCATGTTTTCAATTTCAATTCTTGTTCATGACAATACTTTGCAATTCCCATTCTGATTTGCCTCTCAATGGGACTATTATCCAATTTGATTGTTGGTATGCCCTCAATAGTTGTTAAATGAGAATATCTAAATTGTTCAAAAATCAAGTCGGTACAAATAATAAAATCCAACATATTATCATCTAACAACAATTTCTTTAAGTAGATGAAGTCGCAATGCGATTCATTTTCAATTTCAATTAAACTACTCCATGGATATTTTCTGCCTCTTACCAATTCACCTTGTGAGTTCTTATATTTATCAACCGAAGAGATTATGCTGAATGGGATCTTGCACTCAATTCTATTCTTGAATAATGTAGAGTTAGAATGCATAATCGAGTCACATATCTTTATATCATACTCACTGATTGTTAATTGCACCAACTCTTTGAACTTTACTAATTCTGATTCAGATAAAATATCGGCCTTAGCAATGACTGGGATTAGATTTACTCTTGTTGATAAATTTCTCATGGTTTCCACATCTAAATCGGAAATCTTTTCAGTGGAAGGGTCTAAAAAATATATACAACAATGTATCCTTGAATCAAATAAAGCGTTTCTATTTGGTTGACCTAAATGATATAAATAGCTCTTGAATTGATCATCAATAAAGTCACAAAGAGGAACCCAACTTAAGTCATTATTCAACGAAGTAGCATTATCATAACCAATTGTTTCAATAACTTGCAAATTTAGCTTAAAATTGTTTTCAAATAATTCAAATTTGCGAATAGAAACCATGTTCGTTATTATATCGTGTATTTCTTCTTCAATTGGTATCAATTCACAATTAAATAACGAGTTCAAAAAAGTCGTCTTTCCAGTTCCTCGTTTTCCACACAACATAATGGTAAATTGGCCACCAGTTTTGGCAAAATGCCTTTCAATTTGGCAAGGTAAGAATTGTAATCCTGGTTTTTTATTTGAATTATAGATGTTTTCTTTATCTTGCTGTTGTGGTTTCAATTCAAGCTTTTGTTTGATTTCAGGCAACTGACTTTTGAAGCTAGGTACGCTTTGAATTTCGGGACTAGTAAAGAAATTTAATAAATTGTTTTCCTTGGAATCTAGTGGAGAATTACTTTTCATTTTTTGATTCCTGGGCACTGAAGAAAAACTAAGGGCGGCTAGTTCAGAAATTTTTAATTCATTAAATTCTGGAAATGTAGATAATTCCATAGTAAGTAATTCTATATATCTCAGTATGGTTCTCTAATTTTAGTGAAGATTGACAAAAATCAAATAAGAATGGTATTATGTTTTGTGTGTATTAATGAAATATTTGATTGCAAAATAATCTGAGCCATATTTTTTTTACTTCTGTTTTGTATTGTTCTGTTATGTTTTGTTGATACTCAATCATTTGGAATTTGCATTATCACTTTTGTTACACTTGATTTCAGGGCTTTGAATAGATAGATCCACGGGATTACAACGGCTAATTTTGACTGCTTAGAATCTCTATGTATTGGTTAATAGGCTAATATAGTTCTACTATGAATGACGTAAATCATTTGCTTAGACTGCTCACTTGTTCTTCGTATTAGCGAGACCCGGACCCTTTCGGTTATGAACCAAATTCTTCTAGAAATCTGATTCTGGCATCACAAATAAACAGACAAATCTTGCAAGCATCCAGTCCAGTCAAATCTAGTTTTTCCCTAGAACAATAGATTGAACTTTGCTTTGTCCGAAAATAGATAATGCATTGAAAATTATGCTCGTATTCAAATTATGGTTTACTACTATTACCCAATTAGGTTAAAGATAAACAAGTATACGAATTGGTAGCATACGTATGCACATACAATGTTTTGAGTTTCGAATGATAATCCATCACCACCATCATTTTGAAATATCCAATCCAGCCAATAATCTTAGGTTTTTCTTCTTCGATATATCTTTCTTTGCATTGTCAAATTCAGTTAGTAGTTATATTTTTTAGTTCTTGTTTATTCATTACTTAAAGACAAAGCCAAATGGTAGTTGGAACACCACCATCAAGAGCCACAAGGTCAGTCGATGACTTTATTGCTCCTATTACACCAGGATCGCGTTCACCATTTTTAGGGGAAAATGACAGAAGAGCAAGATCCTTGTCACCCAGCAAGATGAAGCAAAGCTTTAGTTTACCATCTATCAAGTTACCATCAGCTACAATTACGAGAGATGACGAGATTAGATCAATTATATCAACATCAAATTTAACCCCTGAACAAGTGAAAAAGATTTCAAAAAACCCAGCAACTCACAGACTACTTATTGTTTCTCCCAAATCGGAGCATAATAAATACATCATACCGATACCCTTTACGTTGAAGTTGCCGCCAAAGTTGAGTAATAGCAATACACCGAACAATTCAAGTTTATCTTCAACCTGTTCGTCACCATGTCCCAGTGGAGTAGATTCTCCGGTACGATTAGGTAGTCAAACACCGATTAAATCAAAATCGCCATCTTCCAAACCTAAACAGAGTAAATTAGTCTATACAGCAAGGGGCTATACCAAAGTGGATTCCTCGCTGTCAGAAGACGAAGGAGATAAAGAACTAAATGGAAACACATCTTCATCACTAACATACCAAGAAGAATTGAATAAAAGAATTGTGCCACCTAAAGCGCCGGTTGAACAACCTTCTCTTGCTAAGAATAAAACAAAGCTCTTGAGACAGCTTTACCTCAAAAGAGAAGCTGACGAATTGAGTATAATTGAAGAAGTATCAAATTATGGATCAAGAAATCCAAGTTTAACTTATAAAAAGGATGAAAAGCAAACTGAGTTGAAGTCATTAATAAAAACTAAGATTGACAAAGTGCTTCCATCTGTACCACCATCACCAACAGTTTCAGCATCTATGGCCACAAAGAAGGAAACATCAAAACCAGTAATAGGGGCCCAGGACAATTCCAAGAAGCTGTCATTACCAATACAATCAAGGCCACCGGCAAAGAAAGAACCACTTTCAGAAACGTTAGACGAAAAATCTGAGAAAGCCGGACCCATCATTCCAATGCAAAGAAATAGCACTAAAGCTGCTGCTGCTTCAACTATACCAAGATCAATAAAAGAGCATAACTTGAAGTTATTCACTTTTTCAAACCCTCCTTCGACTAGTTTCAATAATGTTTTGAAAATTCACAAAAGAAGTTTCAGTGATGAGTCATTGGTATCTTCAGTGAGTTCATTTAGCTCAGTTGCGGACTTTATAAACTTGGCTCGAGTGCAAGCTGTGTCTCCTCCAACTCAGCAAGTTCAATTGATCAAAATGACTCACCAAAACCAACTGAAAAAGGAGCCTCTACTAGAAAAGTTATCACCAAAACCACCAACCGAACCGCAGCAAAAGTATCTTTCAGGCTCCGCAATTCAAGCCAAACCCTCCTCTGTAGATGCCCCAGATAAGCAGTCAAATAGAAGCATATCGTCCTCAAGTACATCATCATCAAACTCTATGGGAAGTGAGTGTAGTTGGGAATCCTTACAAAAATCAATTGATATTACGTTGTCTTCGAAGGATGCTGACAAATTGCTTGGTACAATCTCTTCCAATACAACTCCAGCTAGTAGCAAGTTTTTGAAAAGTGATAATGATGAAAACTCTTGGACAGATATCTGTGAATCAAACGAAGAGGAGCAAGAAGAATCAATTGAACCATTACATATTACTAGAGAACCTGCAAACACAATCTCCAATAATCTAGTCGAACATGAAGAACTTTATTCTGATAATGAAGGAGCAGGAAAATTTTTCAATTTTCCCAACAATAAAATGAATATAACCAACAGTGAAGAGATCCAATCTAAGACGTTGGATGACGATAAGAGTTGTAGATCTAGATTTAGTTATTATTCGAGTTCAGGACAAATTGAGATACCCGATTTATCGAATAAAAAGGTTATGGATGAATACTCCTTAAAAACACCATCATCGTATAATGGAACGACATTTTCCGAAATTAGAACTGAAACTTCCATATCTGATTGTGATTATAGAGAAGATCAACAAGTTAAAATTGGAGTCCCAGGTGAAAAAGCTTTGCAGCATTTAAGACAACAGTTTAAAGTATACGCAGGAAGTGAAGATTCTGATACAGACTACGAAAATGCTAATATTATGCCACAATATTCTGCACCAAAGATTTCGAAGACACAACCAGTTATGCAACGTATTTTTGTATCATCCCAAACTAATCAAAGGTCTCCCATTAAACATGTGAGAGGCAAATCAATGTACAACATTCAATTCAATGAAGCTAACAAAGACAATGACAATGACTTTTCGAAATATAAGCTGAATAGTACATACGCAACTATATCCAAAGGTCATTCCAGAAGCAAATCTGTTGATGCCTTGAGAGAAACGAAAGCTCTACCACCGTTACCGGCTAAATATGCGCTAGCAGAAGAATTGAATATCAATGTTGCAGACCCTCCCAGAAAAGTAAACTATGCAATCGATTTCAAAGAGTCTATTTCCACGGACAATGATTTTGGTAAAATCAATAGTTTTCCTGAAGATCTTCTTGATAAAACTAATCATTCCACTATCAAGAAATCATCATCTAAAAACAAAAGAAAACTGGCATCAAGTGCACGGGTCAACCAGGATTCGGATACCGAGAGTGTTCTAATAGATTTGACAGAAGATAAATATGATATATGTACAATACAAAGGAATAATTCAACGGCATCGTATAAGTCAGTCACAGAAAAAGTTAACGGAAAAGAAATTGAAATCGTTATCGTTGAAGAAGATGAAGAAAACGATGATGACGACTTATCGAGTATCTATTCAAAGTATAGAAATAACACTTGGCTTTTTAAAGCAAACCCCGCTTCTGGTGCAGATACTAATAGTACGACGTCTTTTGAAAGTAACGCTCCTTCAAATGCTCAATCACTGGTGAAACGAAACTATACTACACACTCAAGACATTTAAATACATTAACTACTGCAGGCCGGGTAGTTAATGAGTTGAACTTGAAACGAAACAAGTCAACCAATTCATCCGTCAGTTATAAATCAAATAGAATTTACCCACCTCAATTTTCAAAACAGCATCTGCAAGTGTCCACCAAAGGGAAAAGTATGCCGCTAATAGAGTCTCATTATTTCGATTATGCGTCAACTGAAACTTATGATTTCAACACATATATGAAGGAAAGAAAAGTGAGCGATCAAAGCGTGTAGTCATGCATCTACCTACGCTTTCTAATTGTCTATTATTTATTACATATATTAATGCTATATACTTTATAATTATCGTAAAAATGGACTATTTGACTTCGTAATAATTCCTAACTCTCGCGAAGTGCCTCTAGATTCATCGGTGGCATCATTCGAGATGAAAGCAAACTCCGCTTCTTCCTCTTGTTCTTCAATTTCCTCATTAACTGAAGGAAACGAATTTATTGACTTTATTGATGTCCCTCTACTAAAACTCAAACTACTACTTCTTCCAAGATCAATAGGCAGCGATGCCATGCTGCTGCGGTAAAAAGTTACTGTTTTATTCAACATTTCAATTTTATTAGACTGGTATTGGTTAGATACTACAGCCTTCTTTGGCTTCTTATTATATGAATTTGATCGGAGAAAGGCAGTGCTGGCAAGTAAGTTGGATGCAATGGGTGCTTTCGATTTTAACTCGTGTTCGTCAAAGTCAAAATCAAAATCATCAGGAACTTGATTTATCTCATCGATTATTTCCTGATCTAACGAGTTATTATATTTCTCATTATCATCAGTTAGATCGCACTCCTTCATTATCGTTTTCGTATGGTTCTGTTTCAAGGGTAAACTCTCTTGACTATCAAACCAGGAATACCGTCTAAAGGCTGCTTTATTTTTAGGATCGCAACCTTTACATTCCTTATTTGAGGGATGCTCTTCCACAAGATTTAAATTGGATGCAGTGTTGATCGTGTCAGTAAACGAAATTGTCTCGGAGTCGTTCTCTGCATAGTCTTTGTGTTGAATGGAAGACACCACCGAGGTTGTATCCACAATAGATTGTTTATCAAAGATTTCATTTGCGTCCCTTACCTCCGTACCAGTCGTCTCCAAAACAGCTAGCATGTCCATCATGGCTAGAACAGAATTTCTCAGATCTTTATTCGCTTTTTGGAAGTCATTTTCCTGCTTGTTTTCCCCTTTGTTCTCTAAATTGGATAGAATATCCATCATTTCCAAAACCGAGTTGCGGCTTTGCAGTGGATTTCCAGCAACTATATTTTGAATCTCTTTAGATGTTTTAGCATTTGTTTCTAAGGTAGCTAAAAAACTCATCATGTCTGAAACTGATCCTCGGCTTTGCTTATTAGGCTCCTTCTCGATATCATCATGTTTATTCTGTGACGCTTCTAGGTTGGTTAATAAGGTCATCATGTCATTTACCGACAGCCTAACAGGCTTTGGTTGCCTAATATCTTCTTCCGATTTATCCCCTATTTCTAGTCGAACTGCAACGTCTTTATTGTTTCCATATAACAATCTATTCGAAAAACTATCAAACTCTTGAACTTTCTCGTGTATTTTGGAGTTCAAAATATCATCAAAAGATCCATGAAAAGAATTCAAATATCGTACTTTAACGACTTCCCCCCCTTCACCTATATCAAACCCAGGTAGGTTACCTGTAATCGCAGTGGAAACGATCGGGTTTCGATGTATAAATAATCTATTTGGATTTAATTCACTTTTCCTTAGACGATGACCAAGATTGTGTCCAATAGTCAATCCATTAATAATGGGGCTACTTACTTCATATAAATCAATACTGTTATGATTGTCGTTGTCTTGAGATGATAAATCATTTTTGTAGCAATTTGAATCAGAATAGACCGAGGGCAGACTTGTATCTAAATAATTCTGCAATATGTCTTCTTCGTAGTTAGATTTATGTAGAGCACTTTCAGGAGATAATTTCAATGTTGGACCCTGAATTGATAAATGAAACGATGAATTAAACGGGTGATGTAATTTTCTTTGAATGTTCGGCAGCAATGGATCTAGTTTCATAGATGAAAGGTTTTGATTAGTTTGCGAGTCGACCTCATCATGAACGGAGCGCTTCTTGTCCGAATCCATTTTCTGTTTACTTTCGGAGCCAGATTCTTGACAAAGTTCTCCATTGTTAAACACAATAGAATCATCTAATTTATCGTCCCAATCAAATCCCATATCACAATTCTCTTCCACAAAAGCTTCCTTGTCATTCTCGTCTTCAAACAACGTATTATATTGAACGTCATTGTCTTCATCATAGTTATAATAACCACTTTCATTGTCCATTCCATTATTCTCAAAATCATAGTCAGAAAACTCATCTACTTCATAACCCAAATCATGTTCATCAAAAGTGTTCAGTTGTGTGCCTTCTTGCAATGATGGTTTTGCAGGTTTTGTTTTATAATATTTAACTGACGTATTTCTTCCACCTTTCATATCCTGGACAAATGAAAACTGAGAGGATAAGTCGTCAGAGTCATCATCTTCATATACACTTGTGCCATCCGTTTTCAACACACTTTTTTCCTCGCATGATGGTTCTGCTAGCAAGTCAAAACAAACTTCTTTTGTATGAAAATTACTTTCACTATCTGCCAAGGATGGGTTACTGGTGTTAAATGAAGGACTCCGTGATAACAGAATTGGGGGCCCTAATCCATTAGTAGATGATTCCAATCCGGATTGCTGTAGCGAGTGAAAGGCTGCCAGAGAGGAAGGCCCCGAGTGATGCCGCACAGCGATATTGCTTTTACTTTTAGTTTTGTAGGCATTTGTTGTGTTTTTTGATGACGTCAGACATGTCAATGCTTGCAAAGAAGGTGTATTCACTGACAGTATTATTGAAGAAGCTACTGTTGTGGATTCTTCAGGCAACTGACACAATTCAGGGACGTTGAACATTGACGTATGACTTCGACTTCTCTTATGTTTCCTAAATTTACTCGCCTTAGTCTTTCTCGGGGAGCTGCCATCTATGACTGCTTGTAGGCTTTCATTTGAGCTCGGTGTTGTAACTGTCGATTTTGAATGAGACGAAGATGAGAATAGATTCTTAATTGGTGTAAGTAACTTTTTGGGTGAACTCACGCTTGGTGAATTGTTCGATATATTACTTGATGGTGTATATTGGGAGAGCTGTTGAATTTTGGGTGACAGCACAGGTGTTGATTTGCTAATGTATGATGATGGAGGTTGGTGTTCAACATTCGTAGTGGACAAGATCAACGTGGAATTAATTCTATGCTGATCTATGTCATCAGAAGATGTAGTTGCAGAAGAATCATTCTTTTTATGTGATTTGATAAATGATCTCATTTAAATTTCTAGAATTAGAAATGGAATTCTATGCTCTTATCGTCTCTTCTCTTCTAAATGGTTTAGGTTATTTCTTCTGTTGAACTGACTGGCTTAAAGAGAGAGTTTATTTTAACGTCGTGAAATCGATAATAAGTTGCGATTGTGATAGATCTATAATTCTTTTTATAGTAGTTAGAAGACACTACCAAATTCCATTCGATGGACATGAGATGTACGAAATATTGTACGTTAAAACTTTTGACTACATATATAGAAAGAATCACCTATAAAGATCTTCTCTTTTTAACAGCATTAGCCAATAATTCTAACACTTCTTCAGTAGTATCCCATCCAATACAAGCATCAGTAATAGATACACCGTATTTTAATGCATTTTTGCCACCTTGTTCAGGAGGAGGAACGTCTTGTCTGCCTTCATTAATATTACTTTCAATCATCAACCCACAAACAGATCTATTACCTTGTTCAATTTGTTCAGCAACAACTTTAGCAACTTTTGGCTGATTTCTATGATCTTTATTACTATTACCATGAGAGCAATCAACCATAATTCTAGGACCCTTTTGTGTTTCTGAGACTATCTTAAACTTTATTAATTCTTCTTGAGTTTTATTAACTGACTCTGCATCATAATTTGTTCCTTGTTTACCACCTCTCAATATAACGAAACAATCTTTATTACCATCAGTTCCAACAATGGCAACAACACCAGGTTTAGTGACTGAAAGGAAATGGTGAGGATGGGAAGCAGCCCTCATGGCATCAATTGCAACACCCAAGGTTCCATCAGTACCATTTTTAAACCCTACTGGGAATGATAGTCCCGAGGCTAATTCTCTATGTAATTGAGATTCAGTGGTTCTGGCACCAATAGCACCAACTGAAAACAAATCCGACAAAAACTGTGGAGAAATTGTATCTAACATTTCACCAGCAATTGGCAATTTTGAAGTCAACTCAACGAATAAGCTTCTGGCAATCCTTAACCCCTTATTTATATGGAATGAACCATCAATATCAGGATCATTAATTAAACCTTTCCAGCCAACTGTAGTTCTTGGTTTTTCCAAATATGCTCTCATTACAATTAATAGCTCTCCCTTATGTTTTTCTGATGCCTTGTGCAATTTTTCACAATAATCCAATGCAGCCTGAGGATCATGGATTGAACAAGGTCCAATAACGATAATTAATCTGTCATCGTCACCGTTTAAAATACTACATGCTTCATTTCTTCCTTGGATTATTATCTTTTGAGATTCAGGTGTCAATGGGTACTCATGCTGTAATAAATCTGGTGGAGTCAACGGGTCATAGCCACGAACTATAACACCAACTTGTTAGTAACTTTTTGCAATCATTGATAAATACTTTTGTTTACACACCTCTCCAATCTTCCATACGAGATCTATCTCCGACATGTTCGTTAGTAATAAACATGGTGACTATTTGAGCTTGGATTAATAATATATACAAGGGAAGTCTAACAAGGGAGAAGAAAGAAATATAACACCTACAAAAGTTGAAGAATTTGAAAATTTTTGAAGATGTAGATTTTTCTGTTCTTTGTGTCCTTCCGAAAACTAAAAACAAAGAAAGAAAAGTTAGTCACCAAGTAATAGAAAGAACAAAGAACATCCTTATGCAGGACCATACAAAAACCATTCTGTAATTCTATTTTAATCGCTTTACATTGGATAGAACCAGCATGTTAATGACAATTGTGATGAATTTATTTGTTCAAGTGCAGGAGCTTTCACTTTACTTGTTCGAACACATAGACATACGCATTGTTCTTAATGTCCTCAAGGTTATTCTCATCACACGCAACAACTTTTTCATCATTAAATAATACCCATTTCCATTCATTATTGATAATTTTTTTGATAAATACAACATAATGACCGGTATGTGGAGATGTACCTTTATGACATATTACTGATTGTAATTGATATTTCCCAGAATGAGTGCCAACATGATTTCTCAATTTTTCTGTTAATTCTGATTTTTCTTTACTGACATTAACTATTGGTTTCTTATTCTCTTCCATGACCCCATCGTCGTCTGGATTTGCAAACAACCATTCTACTGCTGCATTAACATCTCCATCATTAAGTGCTAAGGCTTTCTTCGCCAACTGAGGCAAAAAGCCCATCGCAGTTAAATTACTAACAGTCTCTTTCAATACTTCATCGGATTTATTATTATCGCTTTCTTCGGGATTGAATGGTTCATCAATGTCGGTATCATCCATATGAGCAAATATCCAATTCATTGCATCTTCGACGCTCTTGTTACCGGTGTTATACAATCCCTTGAAACACCTTGGTTCAGGGAAGCCCATACTCAATAAAGTGCTCATTGCCTCTTCATCTGGCATAAATGTATTGGAGTTTGCCTCTTCTTTGCTTGTTATTTCAACTTCTTCTCGACCAAAACTAGGCGTGTTGAACTTAGTTAAGTCTAACTCATACGGTATATCGATCGGTACGTCAACTTTGACCGGTGCCCAATTTTCTAATTTAATTCTTTGAACATTCACCACCAACGTTCTTGGGAATGTTCTAAACCCACTGGATTTGTAGGAAAGACCCGGTTTGGCGTGGCAGTTATCACAATCATATCCTTCTATTGGCTCTTTTGCAGTATAAGCCTCGAAACTATCAATAAGATTGATCTTTTTATAGCTTTTTTTACCGTTTTCGTCCACGTTCAACACTTCGTTGGCGATAGGTACAGAAATATTATCAACTAGCTCATCACGCAATGTTCCATGTCGACAATTGGAGCATATAACTTTAGTACTCAAAAGAAAGTTCATGTCTTGATTTAGCGTCAATCCAAATTCCTTATCTACTTTGTCCAAGAAGTATAATAAAAACTCAAATGCATCCTGCTGTCTTTGAGTTTTAAATTCTGGATGATTTTCTCCAATTAATGTTTTAAAAGAAGATGGCGCAATACCCAATTGATAGTCATCACCTTTAAGAGAACCAGGAACTGAGTATCTTCCACTATACAAGCCATCATAGATTTTGATTAATTGACTTGTTAAATCTTCAGCAGGATTGACTTCATCAGGAAACCTCAAGCTTTTGAAAAAATCTTGATACGTTTTCAAGTTAAAAATTGATTGTAACACCGAGTTCAAATAACACGAATTACCCAAATTCTTAAAACCAGTAAGACCTTTCCCGTAAACAGGAGGCAATCTCTCACCATTGGCCCCTTGTAGCTTAAAATCCCAATTCAAATTTTGATCGATATTCAATTCTACAAGAGACTTCTCCGTCTTTTTAGCGGTGTTCAAATCAATACCAAACGCCTTCAATTTTTCAGCTAAATTAGGCACTTTTACTTCATCATTGCATTGATAACAATAAGCGTCACAGCTATCGGAATCAGCAGATAACGAACCCAATTTTAATGCTAGTGGGTGTTGAGTTTGATCGTAATGAGCTAATGCATGTCCGTTACCTTGCAAAGTTGACCCGTATTGCGGTCTTCCACAACCTAGCATACCACAAATTAAGCAAATCCAGAGATTTTCTTTTAAATCGCATTGATGGCACTTGGCTATGTCCAATTTCTGTTCGTGCACGCTAACTTGTTCAAGTTCAGTTGAATGAGGACATGGTAAAATTTCTTGCTCCCACTGTTTAATTTCGTCTTCTTTATACGAGGAGTTTGCTTTCAAAATTTGATCAATAAGACCATTAAATCTTTCCGACAACTGTTCTCTAGGATAAAGTTTATCATCCCTTATATCGTATACATTTATGGCGGTATTATAATAATCGTCATCACTCACGTTTTTGATCTCTAACTTTTGCATCTTGGGGCTTTTTTCGCCATTGTCATCATATAATAGCCTGTTTCGTTCTTCTTGAGGTTTAAGCGTTTTCTTTATATTCAAGTATAGATAATTGCCCGTTTTCTCAAAATTTTGCTTTGTATAGTTGTACTCTTTACCTCGTGAATATGACTTGTAGCTCTTCAAGTCTATATCTAATCCCAACTCATTATTTTCCGGCGTATCAAATGTATACATACAGTCATCCTTGTATACCTTAGTATTGGCTGCAATGATTGATGGAATATCGTTAGGAAGGTCTAGTGTCATTCTGGTTTGTTATGCGTAATCAATTAATTAAGCTGGTTGTAAAATGTGTCTGGTATTTGCCTCTCAGTTTTTCTCAATGCGTACAGGCAAAGAGTATCTACAGTCTGTAGCCCTTCTACGATAATCCAAAACGGTTTTGTTGCGAATTGAATCCAAGCTGAATTCACGTAACAATGTATCACGAAATGAAGGAAAAGTTTCAGCAACGACTTCACCTATCACCTCAAAAACAACAACCATTTCCTACCCAGAATTCTTTTAAATCTTGTGTGTATTTTTCCAACTGGTCAGTCTATCAAAGAAAGCATTTTCCCTTTCATATACCCACAGAGTATTATACGCACATTTTTTATGCCTTTATACTTATAGATGAGACTACAGGATTGGTTAAATTCAGCGATGAATGGTGTGATTTACAAATGGATGAATATTCACTTGTGGAAAATGAAAAAGTTCATGGGAATTTGCAGCAATTGTATCAAATCAAGAAACTAAATCGTCATCTAAAAGTAATTATGTCAATTGGTGGATGGGGAACTAGTCATTTATTCGAGGCAGTTGCAAATGACGAGTCAAAAATAAATAATTTCGTGACTAGCGCAGTTGAATTTGTGGAACAATACGGATTTGATGGTATTGATATAGACTGGGAATATCCTCAAGATAACCATCAAGGTAGACAATTGGCAGAATTATTGAAAAAATTAAGACAGAAACTTTCACAACAGTATGTTTTAACAATTGCAGCTCCTGGAGGTCGCGAACACATAAAGCACCTTCCTATAATAGAGATGGATCAATATATATCTTTCTGGAATCTAATGTGCTATGATTTTGCTGGAGAAGCCTGGTCTTCCAAAACAGGTTTCCATTCCAATTTGTTTGGAAATAATGGCGACAACTCGTTAAATGCTTCTGATATAGTACAAATCTATATACGAAGAGGTATACGTCCGTCGAAATTGGTCTTGGGTATGCCAATGTATGGAAGAGTTTTCCATGGAGTTAATACCCCAGAGATTGGACAATCTTTTACCAAGAAAAGAGAGGACCATTCGAGCGATAAAGATATTATAGATTATAAAGAAATTTGTAATGGCTCCTTTGAGAAAGAAGTATTCGATCATAAAAAAGTGGGCGCTATGAAGTATAATTGCAAAAATAAGGAACTTGTAACTTTTGATAATGCACAATCTGCAAAAATTAAAGGTAGCTTTGTAAGACTGAAAGAATTAGGCGGAGGAATGTGGTGGGACTCAGCAGGTGATAAGTTGGATCAAGTAGGTTCCTCGTATCATGTTGGAGAAGATACTTTGGTTAAAAGTTTTGTTGATCAATTGGGTGGTGTGGATGTATTGGATAAAAGTGAAAACAACTTGGATTATTCAAAGAGTACATATTTAAAGATGTAAAGTTGGTGTCTTAAGCATGTGTAGTCATACACAAATTAAAAAAGGGGCCAATGAAATGTACATTAACTCACACTATCTTATGTGACGTGAAAAAATGCTACAAATACAGCTATTGCCTATTAATCGTTAAGCTTAAAGAATTGAGTCCATTCTTGCAAACACGCTCAAAACAGCTGCAATCAACTCTAATTGTAAATCATTTACTCCAGAAGCTTCGATTTCTTTCTCGACTTCTTGTCCTAAATTTAAGCCCAAGCCCAAGGGGCTTTGATGTGATAAGTTGAATGGGTACTCACTAAAATCGGCCAACAATTCATCAGCTCTTGCAAATGCCTGATCTCTTCTGTCATAGTTTAAGGACAATAACACATTCTCTAAAACGTTAGCAGCATAAGCTCCACATACCAATGAAATAGATCTCAAATATCTAAAAGATGAGTCTTTTGGAAACTGCTCATTAGAAACTGAATCCAAATCAACGTTCCTCTGTACAAGTAACGACAAGATTCTATTTTTGATATATTCTTTAGATAATTTATCAGCAACAGGATGGGTAGCCATATCGAATAGAAAAAAGTTCTTCCTTTCGGTTCTCAAAATTCCTTTGTCGACTAGTCCTTTAGCTAATCTTTCTCTAACTTGCTTTAACTGATAATTAATTTTCATTAAATTCCAGGTTTCTCCACTTAATAAGTCGATCCAATTTGTCACTGATAGATTTGATTCATCGCTTTTCATAATTTTCAATGCTTCATCCAACAAGACTTCGCCTGTAGGTTCAGTATCTATAACCTCAACCAATCTGTCGCTGAGCTCGAAACGACGTCTTGCGGGATCATTAACCAATGAAATTCTATTACGAAATGCCAACTCTAATAATATGCAACCTCTCAAAGCATATGAAATATTATCATTCCAAAAGGATAAATAGCCCTCTTTGTCTTTCAATCCGATCAACAAAACTTCTTCCATTAATGTCAAAAGTGGTGTTTTAATTTCACTACAATCCTTTATGTCACGATCATCATAACCGATTTTATGATCGGAACTGTTGGTGTTTTTATTTGGCAGTTCTTCATCGAATGGTTCCGAAGACCTTGGCTTTGGCGTGGATTGCTTGTTGGCACCACGACGTCTCTGTAAACCTGATGAGGACATTATTGAAGAGTGCCAGTATAATAAGTTGTTGTAGAAGATACAGCTATGCAAGCAATTGTTCTTTCCTTCTTAATTGATGAAATTAAGGATATAGAAAACTTGTCTAGACGTGCGTGTCAGTGTCTAGAGGGTAGGTCTAAGTATGGTTTGACTGAAAAGTAATATATGTATGTATATATCAGTTTATGCTTATGTGTTAATTGATAGATTGATTGATTGATTGATTGATTGATTGTAATTTGGTTAAAGAAAAAAAACTGTTGAGATTTTTCTTCAAAATTAACAACAACAATACTAAGATTTGGGGGTTCACTTCATCATGTTAATACTAACATGAGTATCCCTCTATGAAAGCATACCATTGTATTGGAACGTTAACATCTGCCAGTTTGACCAGTATTACTCTGCTATTTGTGAACATTTACGCTATATAAACGCGGTACAATTGTACTCCAAGTCTAAGTCGAAGTGTAATTACCCTTTTACAGTACGAATCGATCATCATGAGTTACACGACAAATCAAATGATAATACTCTACTCAGTGAAGTTGGCATTCTCCTTTCTTTAACCAATTGATTCACACAATTTTACATTATCCTTCTTAATTTATATCTCGATTACAATATATCACTCTACTTTTTTTTGATACCCAGTTGACTGATCAAACGAAGGTGATCCAAGTTAACCGTTGCAAATTATTTCATTAATTGAACACAGGTAATTGTTACGTTTACCAAAGCAAAAACAGGTTGTTGTTGCAAACATATTTCAATGGCCAATCGTGTACAAGATTCACAACTGCTACATTCCCCACCACTACAACGATATCCATCTCATACAAACAATAGCGACGATGAGGAAGATCATAAATACGCAAAATCAAAAGAAGATTATGTCTCTTTTCCAACAATCCCAGATCCCGAGTTGAATAATCCAAAATCTTTATCAGGTATACTATCGAAGACGTTACGGAAAGTAACTACAAACGCATCCAATCTTGTACTGAACTATTCACAGGGTTACACATCCCCAAAATTGCTGCGCAGCAATGAAGGATCCTGCAGTGGTGGCGGCATTCGTGTGGCACAAAATGATATCAAAACTAACCTGGCGACCACCGTAGGTAAGAATGATGATATTGATGACACTCCAATTGCTACCGAAGAGCTACATAAAAATGAAACTACTATGTCGAGAAGTAAAGAATCCTTAAATAGGATAAATAAGCTAGATGCAAGAAGTCCCACATCTCAGGAAGCGAAACTCGTGAGTGGATCAACAAGTAATTTCCTACAAGAGGGTACGAATACCAATACACCCGTAGATAAAGTTTCCATCAATACCAATGAAACGGCAGATGAGAGTGTGAGAAAAAATCAGCTTTTACAACCGCAATCACCAGCATCAGCACCAGCACCATCACTAATACAGCAACAGAATAGTGCTACTAATACAATACGACAAAATTTTCAAGATGGTACTAATGGTCCTAAGGTTACTTCAGATAACAAAACACTACGGATTTCTACAATGCAATTTCCTAGATTGCAATCAATCAATGCCAGTGCCAGTGCCACCAGTTCCGTAATCAACGTTAATGCTCTGGCGTCTGTTGAAACCGATTCAAGTGGAATAGAAAAGAACGATACAAGTTCCGAGAAAGATAAAAAGAAATATGGAATAAAGCTGAAAGATAAATCGTTGCAAAGCAAAATTTCGTCAATTTTTAACAATTTACCTAACGATATTGAATTCTCAGACGACTCTGCATCTGATCTGGATACTATGCATAATGATAGTGCTGATCAATCGTTATCGTTATTGGAGCCTGTGAATGTTGGATATATGGAAAATCCTTCTGATTCTAATTTGAGTACTACTTCGAAAGTCACCAATCAACATTTGCAATATGATTTGGGGTCCATGTATAGCCAGTCTATTGCCAAATCATCTCCAGTAAAAGCTGAAAGTAAACGTGGTACAACTTTCGGTACCAGTCTTGGTCCATCACCTACAGTTTCATCATTTCATGCTATTCAAAATAAAGATCAAAGTGCAGTCAAGAAAAAGTCATCTAATCTTTCGTCTGTTATTTTGGACAATGCGAGGTCCATTATAAACAATAATATTGGAGCAGTTGCTTCTTCTGCGTCATCTATAGTAGCAGCTAAAAAGAAGAAAAAGAAACCAAAAAAATCCTCTGAAAACCCGCTAAAAAATGGAGGTATACCAAAGAAATATTGGATGAATGATGCGTTTGTTTCCGATTGCTTGAATTGTTTCAAGCCGTTTACTGCATTTAGAAGAAAACATCACTGCCGGTTTTGTGGTCAAATTTTCTGTTCAGATTGCACCTTATTTATCTCATATAATCAACATAAAGATGAAAGAAATAATTCCAGGTCGTACAAGAGACCATATAATGATAAGCTTCGGGTTTGTAAGCCTTGCTATAGTGATGTTATCATATACTTGAGTGATGATTCTTCTAGCTTTGATTCTGAGGGTGAAAAAAATGTCTTGATTGATGAAATAGATGCGTCCAAAACCAAAGCTGAAGATTTGTTGGTTCCAAATCATCCACTATCTAGAATAAGGTCAATGTCTATCAGTTCGTATCAAGAAGGAAGTAATAATGATACTAGTCAAAGACCCCTGATTAAAGAATCCAGGCCTAGTGAAAGCGGTTCTGCTACTGACTCCAATTCTCCATCTCGTAACAATAGTCAATTCATATACCCGGATGAATCAATAAAAGTGCATCCTAAACAAGCTCCACGTATGGCGATTCCAACCACTCGTACTGGTGAATCCGTTGAAATTCCGGTAATGAGAAATTCTTTCACGTCTTCAAATATACACAAGACTCCTGCTAATGGTTATGGATCTAGCCTTAAAGTCAATTCGCTAACGCCCAAGCATCACCATCATCAATCCCAAAATATAACTGCTACAGACTTTCAAAATTCAAACAAAACCTGGCTCAAGAACCATTTAACTCCTACATTAAGCAACACAGATGTAGCGAGTCATAGTCTTGATAATATTAGTACTGTGTACAACAATTTTATGTCACGAAAGCCATCTTTTAGAGTTAGGGTTGGATCAGGATCCAACAGACATTACCGAAGAGAATTGTCTCAAGAACCCGGCGACATTCAAAGTGTCACAGGTATAAAATTTGAGAATGATAGTATAGCAAATGACGATGATGAAGACGATGAAGATGATGAAATTCGTGGAGCAGAATCTGAAGATGAAGAAGATGAGCATGCAATGTCATTATATGCATCACTTAATGATTCTCATGGATACGGTTCCACCCCAATGACACACAGAACTCCACATATCCACGCCAATTCAAATGTCACCGTTCCAACATTAGGTGAATTTCCGGCTCTCAAAACAGGATATCCTGAATTTGGTGCTTTAATAGGTAATTTTACCAAACGATTTGATTCTAATTCAGTTAGTTTTGATGATTTCAACAAGAAGAGACCAGAAAACTTTAGATCAAAAGCCCGCGCTCATGCTTCACTTCAACGTATGAGATCAAGGCGGCAAAGCAAAGCTTCCAGAAATGTGCTGATTCAAACTCAGAATAATCATAGATTACCAAGTTTGGAGTCGCCTGCTCAAAGAAGCAATATTAATGCCCAACTAACTCCTATATCATCACCTTCATTACCTATTCCAAGCAATACGGGAAGTCATTCTCATTTAACTACTGCATTGACCAATAATGGGGCTGCTTCAGATATTGCTAGTTCAACTTCAACAAATTTAGATTCAGAATTGTCGCCCATTGGACCGAGAATTTCAGCAAGTACTGCCCTAGAACATATCAATCAAAATAATGATTTTTTTGAATACGAAAATCACGAGAGTCCAGTTATCGCTAACAACAACACTAGTGAATTACTATTTTGGAGAGATAATGAAAAAAAGAATAATGACAAACTATATAAAGATACATTGGATTTTATTTTACGTCAGTCATTAGAAGATTGTAATATTAGGGAGAACATTGATCGTTGGAGGTCCGTACTTCATAAGCTGTTGAGCTATATTGATTCTGTTAAATTGACAGATACTTTGGACGTAAGACAGTATGTTAAAATCAAAAAAATATTAGGTGGTAAAATCGAACAAACTGAAGTCGTTGATGGATTATTCATGACAAAAAATATCGATTCCAAAAGAATGGCTTCGGAAATTGACAAACCACGTATTGCATTAATTATGTTTCCTATTGAGTACCTTAAACAAAGAGAGCAGTTTATCAGTTTGAGAATAATACACGCTCAGCAATCTGTATATATCACCAACTTGGTTTCCCGGTTGATTTCCTTGGAGCCTGACATTATTGTGGTAGGTGAATCAGTATGTGGTTTTGCCGAACAATTGCTAGAAGAAGCTGGAATCACGGTGATTTCCAATGTTAAACCTCAAGTTATTGAACGTATATCAAGATACACCAAGGCTGATATTTTTCAATCTGTGAATGATTTGTTTTTCAAGAAAGGAAAATTAGGATTTTGTGAAAAATTTAGTGTAAAAAGATATAAATACAATAATATTATAAAGACATTTGTGTTTTTCACTGGTAGTGATATTCAACTGGGTTTTACAATTTCATTACGTGGAGGAGATGAAGAATTATTGAATGGTATTAAATATGTTGCGGAAACTTTAATGCCTGGTTACCTTAATGCAAGGTTTGAAAAGAGTTTATTTGATAATTTGTTATTAGCCTGTAAGGAGCCAATTCCTAATAGAACAGTTAATGCTATTAATGTTAAACTTCAAGAAATTAATGAAGAAAAAGGGCAAGAAAACTGTGAGTTACAGTTGGATAATACGGAAATTATTAACTATATCAAGCTGTTCAACGAAAGACGACTTAGTTACTCGCCCTCAATTAAGTATTCTTTACCAACCGCTTTGGTAAATACCGTTGAAGCATATTACACATTTTTTCAGTATTTCAGAAGGAACAAATCGATTCAAAAATCAACTTCAATTGATGAAATTAAGGAAGATTGGATTGATAAACTAAAGGTCAATTATCACATAGCTGAACTACCCGGTAAAGAACAAGATTTATTAAGAATAGTTAAATTTGTTAGCGGCTTTCATTTACAATTCTTAGTCAATGAATTTAACTCACGTGCCAGAATTTGGTCAAATAGTGTGAGATATACTTCTTATCAACTTTATCCAATTTTTCATCGTAATATCCATGTTTTGCATTCTACAGTTTCCATTAAACATGCCACTCCATGTACTGGCCCTGGTATAGTTGTTATTGATTATTATACTGAGAATGATAAATGTCTCGGATTATTTCTCGATCAAGCATTTTATGATAGTGCTAAAATTTGTAATGAATGTGGTGAATCGCTTCTCGATCATTATAAGAGTTATGTTCATGGTAATGCTAAAATTGATTTGATAATGGAGAAATACAATATCCACAATTATAACAATAATAATAATTTTCAGGGTAAGGATCAACGTGTAATGTGGAGTTATTGTAAAGAGTGCAATTTTGTAACTCCTATAATAGGCATGAGTGATGAAACTTATTACCTATCTATTGGTAAATTTTTTGAATTGAACTTTTACGGTGAAAATGTAGTTGGCGGATGTGAACATGATTTTTTCAAGAGCTATGTCAAGTGTTTTGGATTCAATGACTTGGTGATAAGGTTAGAATACTCAACAATTGAAACCTATGAAATTGTTGTTCCTAAAAAGCAATTGGAATTTATAACGAATATAGATATCAAACTAGAGATAGATGCTTATAATTCTATCCGTACCAAGGCTCAGGAGTTTTTTGATTCAATTATGAAGAGATTGAATAGAGTCAAGTTGGATACTTTTGATAAAGCAGAAGATGGTAACAAGCAAATTAGAGAAATGAAAGACAAATTACAAGAAGATTCTCAGAATATTTATTCCAAATTGCTGAAAACGCATGATAGTATCAATCCAACAAATTATCTTGCATTAAACGCCGTATTAAGAGATTTGCAGAAATTAGGTGTATATTGGGATCTGGAGTTTAATGAGTTTGAGAAGACTTATTTACCTAATGAAAACGAAGTTAACAGAATCACACAATTTCATTTAAGAAAGTTCTTAATGGATAAATATAACGATAAAGAAGTCGAAATGGTTGATATGTCGAAAGAATCATCTGATGAAGAACACCAGGGTATAAATATTAAAGAAAATTGCAGAAGAAGTCGCCAAAGAGAATTCGAAGACAAGGGATCAAGCCAACAACAAGAAAAAGAACTGCAGCAACAGCAACAGCAGGAGGAACAGCAACAGCAGGAGCAACAGCAGGAGCAACAGCAGGAGCAACAACATTTGGAGAGTGAAGAGCAAGAACATGACGATCATGAATTACTTAAACCGCTTCCTAAGTTTATTCCACGCAGACGAAGAGATGCTGCTATGCAGCATGTTATAGATAGAAGGCATTCGGATCCGAATATCGAAACCAAGATGTTTCCTCCAAGTACACTATATGAACAGAATTCTAATATTTCTGAGAGAATAAGCAAATGGGAGAAGACAGCTAATGAAGTTACTGCTAATAATAATGCTAATAATAGTGGCAATTCTGAAACAAATTCATTAAATCATCGTGGGTCGGATAGTTCATTACGTTCACTCAATACAGTCATTCCATCTCAAAACAAAGTTATTCATTTAGCTAATTATTTTGATAAGATGTACTATGATCAAATTTCATTAGAATTCTCCAAACAGAGAGAACGCGAATTAAAGAAGAAATCTAAAATTAAAGCACAACCTATTTTAGATAGTAAACCAATTGTTGAGATTTATAATAAGATTGAAGATGTTGTTGGAGTAGGAGCAGAGGATGACAAGAAGAAGAATTTTGAAAAAGAAATTAAAAATAAAGAAGAGCCAAAAGAATTTGTCAAGGAGCAGCTGCAACAACTACAACAGCAACAACAGCAAAGCATTAAGCAATTAGACATTCCTGAAAAACAATCCTTATTGAAATCTCTAACTACTTTTTGGGCAGACAGGTCCGCAACATTATGGGATCCATTGGCTTATCCTTTAGAAAGTCATGAGCATACGTTTGCAGACTCTGATGTTATTGTCAGAGAAGATGAACCAAGTTCATTAGTTGCATTTTGTCTTTCATCGAATGATTATAAACAAAAAATTCAGAGTACATTAGAATTGAATGATATCGAAGGTTACAATGGTAGTGGAGATTCACAAAATGCTTTGCAGTCAAAATATCAACCACAGCTACAATCGCAAATACTGTCGCAAGAACAAATGAACGTTAATAATGCAAATGGAAACAATGAAAGTGAAGAGAATTTAAAAAGTGATAGGAAGGATGAATTTGGATTTAGTATAAGCAATACTAATACCAAAAAGAAAATAGCACAGTTTTCCAAAATTGAAAAAAAGTTTAAAAAGAATATGAATGATGCACATAGATTTAACAAATTGGAAAATATATTGATCAAGAATAAATCAAACCATTTGAAATATCAATTTATTGATGGTAATACTAATTTGTCATGTAAAATATTTTATAGCGAACAATTTGAAGCATTAAGAAAGACATGTGGGAATGATGAAAATTTCATTCAAAGCTTAAGTAGATGTGTTAAATGGCAGTCGAGCGGAGGTAAGAGTGGATCAAGCTTTTTGAAAACTTTAGATAATCGATATATTGTCAAAGAGTTATCTAAACTGGAATTGGAGTCATTTGTTTCAATTGCTCCATTTTATTTCAAATATATCAGTCAGTCTATGTTTAACACATTGACTACAGCAATTGCCAAAATATTTGGATTTTATCAAGTTGAAATCAAAAATATGGCGAGTGGTAAAATTTTTAAAATGGATTTCCTAATTATGGAGAATTTATTTTATAACCATAAAACAACGAGAATATTTGATTTAAAAGGCTCAATGAGAAATAGGCATGTGCAACAGACGGGTGAAGAAAATGAAGTTTTGTTGGATGAAAATATGATTGAATACATATACGAATCACCAGTATTTGTCAAGGAACAACTGAAGAAGTTATTGAGAGGGTGCTTATTCAATGATACTAGTTTTCTTTCAGCGATGGATGTAATGGATTACAGTTTAGTTATCGGCATAGATGATCTGTCGAAAAAGTTGTATATTGGAATAATTGATTGGTTAAGAACTTTTACGTGGGATAAGAAAGTTGAGAATTGGGTTAAAGGTAATAATTTAATTGGAGGTTCTAAAAAGGGCAAAGATCCAACGATTGTGACCCCGAAACAATATAGAATAAGATTTCGAGAAGCAATGGAAAGGTATATATTGGAAGTGCCTGATATATGGTATGAAGGAACAAAATAAAAGACAATTGATTTGTTGTACAGTATATAGCGTGTATACTTTGGGAGGAAAAGAATACCCTATTACCGAAAATGTTCAGTGACATCAGTTTCATTCACTTTTTAATCCAAGTTGATGGAACGTCAAATTAAGTACGAAGTCAAGCTATGTGTAGAAAATCTCTGCTCCTGACTTACTTCCAGATTTAGTTGAATCGTAGATTTCAAAATACCATAAAAGTAAAAAGTAATGAAAAATTTATTAAAACAGCAAAACTTTTTGACCTCTCAAGCTATTATACAAATGAATATGGAAATAAATAAAATATAATGATTGGTTCTGCTTTATTGAGTGTTTCAATTAGCGTTAAATTATAAAGATGCTATGAACAAAATTTGGTTATCTTTTGCTCATGACGTCGATTCTGAGGCTTATCATAGTGCATTTCGTATTTTAGAGCCATCTTTTGACTTGCCGATAGATAATATTCCGTTTCCTGATCCTTATTTTCAATCAACAATTGTTCCTCAAGGTGCTAAAACATATACCGAAAAAAAGAAACATGCTATTGAATCATATTTAGGTGATCGATGCTGTTATTCCAAGCAGACCTCTAGCAATTGACCAGGACTTTCCCATAAAATTAATGCTTTTGAAACCTGTATCAGCGATAGAAGGGTAAAGTGGATTATGTTGAGAAAGTGTGGAGTGAGCTCATCGGTTCCACAAGCTGTTAGCCTTTATTAGGATTATGAGAATGCAACCTACAGTGCAACTTTAGGTATTTTAGTTATAAACTTAGTTTATGCTTGTTTTCTTTTCTCTCCATTAATTTACAAGTGCACTGTAACATGTTTGTTGAACGATGAGTAGTTTTCTTCAAACTTATTTCGCTGGTTACTGTCCATCTCTTGTCAACCTCTTTTTGCGTTGACGATGCCTCGAAACCTCGCAATTGGAAATACGGATTTTGCAGCAAAAAGAAACGGGGCTACCAACCTACACAAATGACTACTTCTAAACGATATTACACTGAAAGAAGCACAACAACTAAGACTAATTACAGGCTTATTGAGCATATAAGAATATTAAACTAATTAGATAATACTTGATATCGCCGAAGTTGCGTTATCCAAAATTTGTTGGTCATCTAACTTCTCTACTTCTTCCCCTTTATTCAGTTTTTCTCTTTCTATTATTTCCGCATCCTACATGTACTTGGAGGAATAGAGCGACGGTTGAATTTCCCATAGCAGCAGAAGTAGCAGAAGTAAGGAAAAAGAAGCCCGCCACAAACCTCTCCACGTTGGAGCGCGCCATGCTAAATGCGAGGATATATACTGTTACCATAGCAAACCATTCTTCTGTAGCTGATAATATGTAAAGGGAAACACTCCTTGTCCATCATTTTCAAAATTAACCGACTGATTATGACAAAGAGACTTACGATAAACTCGACGTTGTAACACTGCTCCAGCGATTTGGAAATAGGCACATACATACAATGAATCCCAACGATATCCTCCAAATTGGACGAAATCCAATATGCTGTCCCATATGCAGATAATCAAGAATAGGAATCAGCACTACGATTGTCAAAGGACCAAAGTTGGAAGCAAGATTATTTGGAACACCAAATAAATCTATAGCTCCATCCAAAGAAGTTTTAACTGATCCTATTTGCAAAATTGAACATGAAAAAGTAGTCAAATACTTTGTAAGTTTAAATCATTAGTTCGACATCCAAAACAAGCTGATCATTCCACAAGATAGGGGTCTGTCTTCTAACATTATAAGCGTATATCCCCCCTAGCTTTGATATTCGGTATTACATATTCCCAAAATGCTCCATTTTTGCAACCTTTAAGATAATTGCCTGAAAAAGCGACTTTGAGCATTTTCATTACATATTGCTGCTGCTTCTGCTGTTCTGAGCAATGAATTATGTGTCATTGATTCAGACAATTTAATGCTGTAAGTATAGTGTATAACACAGATGAGTATACTTCAGTAATTAAGGCGCCATGGGAGAAAAAAAAGGGGGGTCGTGTGAAGGTGAGAAGTTCCTCGATGTCGATCAAAAAAAAAAGGGGGCGTGGCAGTATTAGTTGCAGCCGTGCGCCAAAGAGTTCTGTGAAGATGACACTAAAGGAACATAGAATAGGAGAGAAAGCTTGAGATGGTTGAAACACCTGTAAATCGGCAAATCGAGTCTCTAACCTTTCCTCAGCATGAAGATCCTCTTGAACATTGTTATCTTGACCGACTTCAAAAGAGCAATCTCAAAATGTGATATTGTTAGCTGCAGAAGGAAGGACAGAGGTACGGCCGTAGCCGACAAATGTCGTATCACGAAGATGGGAAAATGGATAGTTTTCTAGATCAAATATTCAACGTGTTATTGATTGATCAATAGAATGATTGTCTGATATTAATTGTGTAGTCCATGGTTTGTAATCCTGTGGTTGTTGGTGTTGATAGTGTTTGTTGATCATAATCATGCGGCTTAAAAAGAAAAAACTTTCAGAAACTTTAATTAGTCTGCTAATCTGTAGAATTTGAATTCTCGTGTTTCATCAAGCAGATGCACACCGAGAATAATAACAGAATAACAATAATAGACTTTACTTCTTTTGCTTCTTTTGCTTTTTTCTTTGTTCAAGTTGATTTCCATCTTCGTTGAATAATATTCATCAATATCCTTCTTACATTCCTTTGTAAAAACCCTATCCATCCATCTGTCTACCACAAGTCGTATTACAAAACACGGCCTTACAAACTATTTGCGCGTATTGCCATACATTATAACTAAACCAATCAGGCACTAGTACAACCACAAGTGCTACTGTCTCCCCTATACACACACACAACACCTGAAGGATATTTTTGTTGGTTTACGACCACAGAACATCCATTTACAACTTATCAACAGCGACAACACATATACAAACAACTACCACTATGTCTTTTAAGTTGAGTTTTAACTCAATATCATCTATTCTAATACTAGTTTCCTTTGTGTTTCTATTATTAGCCACCATTAGTTCTCCAGTTGTGCCCACTTTTAATTTGGGTAAAACTGCTAGTCACACTTATGGTGTCTTTGGATATTGCTGGGATAATAATTCAAAATGCTCTTCTGCAACTTATCCAATTACTTTAAGTTCAATAGACGATAGTACTTCAAATTGGATTTTAAGTGGCAATACGAGAGATAAATTAGCTAAAATTTTCATATTAACTCCAATTGCTCTTGGTTTTAATTTTATCTTGTTGCTTACGACATTGGTTTCCCATTTTGGTTCCAGGCCCACCGTACTAATTGGTATTGCAATTAATGTTATTTCGACCATTATAACCATCATAGTTTGTATTATAAATATTTTGGCGTTTTATCCAAATTTGGCTTGGACTGGTTGGATTTTAATTGGTGCTGCTGCTGCTAATTTGATTTCGATAATTTGTTTAATCTTAACGTTGACCGTTTTAGGAAATGATGACGATGAAGAAGATGAAAGTGAAAATGAAAGATTTGGCAAATTAAATAATTACAATCCTGTGGATGATAAATTTAATCACATTCAAACTTCCACTTTTAAAGTTCAAAGCCACAGTTCAATTGATAACGATTATGATTATAAAGCTTTTGGTATTAATGAATCAACTACAACTGGTAAAACTGCCGCTATGAGTGCTGGTACAGCTGCTGGCGCTATATCTAATAATCCTTTAGTTGATAAATCAAATCAATCATACACAAGTCGTTATGCTAATAACCATTCAAATTCTGGTTCGAGAAATGATTATAACAATTCATTTACAAGCAATTCATCTTATTATAGCAAGCCGCAAGTCGCCAATGATTTTACCCAGCGACCAAATGCTTCAAGTATGGGAGCTCATAGTGCTACGACTGGTGGTTACAAATCTGCCAATCCACCATATCCAGCTAATACACCCAATAGTAATAATAATGACTACCAAAGAAGTGTATTTGAACATCATCCTGAGGTTGAAGGGCATAAACCATTCACTGAATTAGATGACGACTTTGATGATGAAGAAGATTTAAGTGCCCTTAGACAAGATAATATCAATGGTAATGCCAATGATTCAGATGATGATTCCGATTTCACAAGTGTTTCACAAAGACCTCCAAATCCGCAATATAATAATTCTTATGGACAAGGGTATTTCCCATCATCAACAAACCAATATCCTAACGTTCAACAGTATCAACCACTTCATCAACAAAACCAACCAATTACACAACAATCCTCGCAACATCAACTACCACACCAACAGAATTATCATCCTCAGCCGTATTATCAACCAGTATCAAATCAATATACATCAAGACCAGGTTATTCAGGTGCCAATACAAATATGAATGGACCTTCATATTTCCCAAATCAAACATCATCAGATTCAAGACCTACAATATCTGATAATGTATTGAGTAATAATCCGGACTTCAATTTCAACCGGGGACTATTGAGCCAACAGAAAAGAAAAATAGCACCGGGATTCGTTCCTGTAGCAGCAAGGTACAATGGGCCGTATGATAGAAATACTAATAATAGTACCAACAATAATGCTGCTTCATTGATGGGAAGAGGAAATAATGGAACACCTGCAAGAAGTGGACCATATTCAATAGCAAGATAATGGAAAAAGTAAAAAGAATAAAAAAACCAACACTAGAATGTAGATTAAGGTAGAAATGGGTTGTATTTTCGTTTTCAATTCTTATATTATGTACGTTTTTTATTTTCTTCAATTTGCTTAACTTCAGTTTTATTATGTAAAAACCGCAAATATATATAAAAATTGCTTACCCTTATTACTATATAAAATGTTTTGAATCCATATCCGAATCGGGTTGGTTCACTGAATTTTCGGGTTTCTGTTTATCTATGTTTGGACGTTTGGGATCATCATTCGGCGTTTGATCAACTGGTTTTTCAATAATTCTAGTAGAATGACTAGGTCTCAACATGAGAATCATCAACAATGCAAACACACATAAACTCAAGAAGAATATAATTTTACACTTCGTTGTTCTCTTCTGATACGTTTTTGCTTTAATTAGTTCTTTATCCGACAGCTTCAAATCGTGGAGTGTATTAGTTAGATTATAGTCGATTCGGTCGAGTAGGGTGCCCTGATCGATTACCATGCTTTCCATTTCCTTGAAAATCGTGGAAATCTCAAGGATCCCATGGGCAAGCTGGTTGATTTCACGTTCACGTTGTTGTAAGAATCTCGAATCGGATGATTTCTGCTGGTGCATTTGCAACACTTGTTTTGAATATTGTTCGATGTCATTATTGTTTGAATCAGAAGTGAGTCCCTTCGATTCCACTCCGGTGTCATCAAGAACACCACTGTTGTAACTGGTGCCGTCGTCATCGTCGTCATCGCGAAGAAACTTCATATAGTTGTTTTGCAAATTTCGAAATATGACAGAGCTTTGTTGGATCTTTGTAGCATATTTTTTTTCGTAATTGGACAAAATTTCCAAATCCTGGGCTGTGTAGCTCAAGCCCAAACCAAGATGATTCTTCGATAGGTACTGGAATTTCTTGATTAAGACGTAGCAGTTTTCGAAATTTTTCAAAATGCGGTAATTCAAATCCTCGATTTTGTTTTCCAACTCTTGCTTGTTCAGTTTGTTCACTATGATCAACTTCTTGTACATCGAATTCAAGTCCTGCGTCTGCTTTCGGATCACACTCAAATACATTTCCAAATCGGTGGCAATGTCGAAGATCGAGGGCACCATTGGCTTCATTTCTATTGAATGCGCTGGAGTTTTATGATGCTTCTTTCGGGAGGAATACATTAGTCCTTCTTCTTCCTCATTTATGTCGAATCTCGTTCGTTTGGGAACAAATTCACGCGGAATTGTACGACGGTAGGATAAGAATAAATTAGTCCTATCTCTAAACATGGCTATTAAATCAGACTATGTCTATTTTCTCTGTGTTTTGTGGATGCCAGTTACTTGATCGGTCAAAAAACAGATTGTTCCTTCGCACAAATCAACCAACAAAATATCAAGCGAAGTAAGTTGAGAGGTAAACTTGCACATATAACCAAAGCTACATTAGATACTTGCAAGTGTAAGAAAGAAGGCTTATATATCAAATTATCTCTACGCTATGAGTGGAATATGACGTTGTGCTGATCTCCAGGTCTCTGCTCCCATTTTGACTTGCTTTTTAGGCACTTTTAGAGTACCTCGACAAGAGCCTCAAATTCCAACTTTTCAACCACCTTTCGGTTATTTTTCTCCGTGTCTCACGGGGGACGGGGGTTAATTCCAACGCATTGAATTTCCTTTTCTTTTACGACATAAATTTGAGTCAAAAAGAATTTGGCATCTCTTATCTTATCATCAAATAAATCAAAATATATGATTCATAATATTGACGTGATGTATTAAACAAGTGTCTAAAAAGATTAAATCTTATAAGTATGGCGGTATTATTGTATTACATAAATATGCCTTTTATGGTGATACGGAGAAATTTTCTAGTTAATAACTCCATCATTAAATGATGCATCTTTTGAATCGTTTTGTTTTTGTTTAAATGAAGGTTGTAAGAGGAAATTTGATTTTGCAAGATATGTATTAATTAATTTTGAATTTATTAATATTAAATAAAATTCTACATCTGGTACATTTATAAGAAACGGAGAATATGATGATAGGCTATTTTTAGACAAGTATGATGGTTCACAATATGTAAATATTAGATATCAGATGTAGAAGTTTTGCTTAAGAATGAGAAATTAAGTGATATTTTATAATTTATATCGATCCTGAGTTCGTTGGAAATAGATCATAAAGATTCTAATTTTTATCCGGTATTAAATCAAGATATTATTACTATAATTTGCCTGATAATGAGGACCCTAGGTTTCACACTGATTTTACCAGTTTTATACTAGTTCTATGTTTCACACGATTAGTTATCCTAGTGGATATTTAGATCCATATTCTTTTCTCCGCCACCAAGAGTTTATAAGAATATAGCTAATTTAGGGGTGAGTTATTGCTTGTTTATTTGGCAGATAGATTTAAGGAAGACAGAGAATTGAAGCAGACTAACAATGTAGATGTTTTGCATGATGAAAGGGTAGTTATAGAAGCTATTGAGAACAATAAGTACATGGATTATTGTTTAACTATATTTATATTAGTGAATCCCCAAGAATCTTGAACAGTACTGAGGGAACATAAACCGCTTCTTTTTTTTGGTAATAAAGTGTTCAGTCTATATATTTTGAAGATTATAAGGAGATGAATTCTTCGTAACATAGCTTTATTAATTGTAATATCATGTATCATGATATGAGCTTTAAGAATTATATAGAATATCCTACTGAATTTTGTTATATGGCAGCTTATATAAAATCGTGCAATTATTTGGCTGTGGAGATAGTCAAACCTCTTAATAAACCATGCTATAAAAGAGCAAATTATGAGGATAAAAAATATATCGAGAGTTCAGAGATGATTAGAGTGAATTATGACCAGATATATAAAAGTTAAGATTTGATGTAAAAGAATATATGTATACTTCTACCAGATCCAGCCCCAGCTTGGGTAATTTCTTGCCCTATATTCTCAGTCTTAATATATGCCATTACTCTTCGTAAGACTTCAATTCGTAAATAATCTTGCTATTTGTATCATCTACAAAATATTCAATTTATCATCGAGATATTAAATAAGTTTGAATTAATCTATAATTATAAATCCAATCTACTCTAGTTTTTAATTTGCTCTAGTTTTTATCTACTCTAGTTTTTATCTTTCTTTTTATTCAAAAAATGTAAATTGTGTAAACTCAAACTAGAACTTGTCCGGTTTGGAGCATTAGCACCTCTATCAGTTGCACTACTTGACAATTGCCCCACACTCACATCAGCTCTAGGTGAAGTTGATAATGAAAATAATGCTCCATTTCCAACTAGATTATTCGACGATGAAGATGACGAGATAATTGATTGTGCCATTAGGTTATTTGAGCTCTTTCTACTTATCAAATTAGCGAGGTTTGTCGAGGATACATTTCTTGAATTTGAGGGAGATGGTCCTTGTGGTGATAATGAGCCGACACTACGAGCGGAGAGCTTGAGAGAGCTCGAACCCCGTGATGGTCTTTTCCTCTCTAGAGTTTGATTCATTTCGGCGAGATTGATGTTTGAACCAGGCAAGGGAGGCTCATAAGCTGGTGATAAGTCATCTATTATATCGCTCCTCATTGCTTCGCTATAAGATGGAACTTGAGACATTTCTTCGGAATTTAACTTGATTTCAGAATTGGCTCTAGATAAATGTACCGGTGGGGTCATGAAATTATCCTGAAGAAAACTATGGTTTGATCTAGGCAATGCTGGTCTTTTGGTGAAATAGTCATTATTATCTTCGCCATCAAGATTAAAAGTTGCACGATTGTGACTATGGTTTCTGATTAATGGTGTTGATCCACTACTTGCAGAATCTGCTTCTTGCGCTTGTCCTTGTAAACTCAATTGTCGTAAATTTTCCGTCAAGGCATTAGAATCTAAGGGCGACATAGATAACTGTCCCATATCCAATAGTCCAGATCTGTTTCTTGGTGTAGTTGATCCCGAAGCAATTGGAGTTTCAATTGGAGATATATCAGACCATAGCCTATCATATATGTGTCTTTCGTACAACGGGGGAGCAACTAACCCGGTTAATGAAGTATATGAGCTATTATTTGAAGCAGCGCTTCCATTTTGGTTTAAATTACTCAATTGCTCAGCTGAATCACTTGTAAATAACATGTCTTCCTCACGACTATTATCATCTTCAGAAGTTTCATCGTCATGTTTTGAACTAACTGTAACAAACGGTGATATAAATAATTGTACAGGTAATGAAGCTCTTAATTCTGATACATGGTTATCGGGATTGATTAGTTCAATATTGAACTTTAATTTATGCCTAACCTGAACATGTTGATGTAAATCAACATCCTGGGTGCATTTAGACAAACTTGCTGGAATCTTTATAAATGTATCGATTTCCCATTTATCAAGATTAAGGTCGTCAGGATTTGGTTTTGGGATTTTCTTTTTGGATATAATTCTTTCTGCTGAAATCAGAGGTGCCAGATTACCCATATATGAATAAAATTCAACCAATTGTATCTTGATATTTCCCAATTGCAACCCTTTTAATAACGGAACAAGCATTATACTGATGGGCGTACCTGATCCAATGGCCAATGCTCTAGTAGGACAGCTCAATGAATATTCAACTTTTTTGGGCCACGTATTGTCGACTGCAATGGTTTCAGACAATTCAACAGCATCAGTAGTCATAGTACGTATAACTCGAAGGTGCTTTTTAGTAATCATGGTACTATGAAACTTCCCTCTATCTATTGTGGCTTCTAATCTATAAATCGACGAACATCCAGGTAATCCCTCAATCAGCTCTGGTATATTCCCAGGTAAAATCGCACTGAAGGGAATTTCGTAATTTCCTTGAACTAATAAATGGCTTCCAAAAGATGAATTACTTCTTGATAAACTCGTTGATGATGAGCTATGCAGTGGATGTAGATGTACGCTTGATGAAGATAAATTGTGCAAATTTAATGAGCTCTTGGATCTTAATCCTTTTAATGAAGCGGACGATTGGTTCCTTGATAATTGTGGTGCCAGATTTTCATACATATTATTTAAATATTGATTGAATTCTTGATTATCCCAAACGTGTTCGTATAATTTTTTAGTAAAACTTAAAACTCTCCGACTACCAGGAACAGCTGCTGTTGCTGAAGCTACGTCTGCTTTGATACTAAGCATCGAGTAAAGTCGGAGTGTTAGTTTCTTGATGGTTATAGGCTCATTAACCGATAATACTATATTACCAGCCAATAAAACAGATGCTGCTTCATTTTCACTTCCTTTTAGGACTAGCACATCATGATCAAGGTTCTTTAGTCTGATATCAAATAAGGACGTTGATTTCGTGGTGTTGAGATGTTGTTTCTTAAGCATTATATGAGGTATGGCGACGCTATTCCCCTACTGATTACTTTTGATTTCTTTGCTGATCTAGATTCCTCAAATCAATAATTCTTCCGTTTAATAAAGAAATTATCCAGAAATATAGGAATATTGTTGAATTGGTGGGAAAGTCGTGAAGTAATAGGTTTTTTATAGAAATAGTTTATCAACCTGTTTGTACTAATTTAATAACAATTTAAAAATAGAAAACGTCGATGAGGAATAAGCAAAGGAAGAAGCAAAAAAAGAAACGTACAGATTGGAACACGGATTAATTATATGTATGAGAAAAACTCTAGATGTACGGATGCAATAGTCTTCATTTACACAAAACTTCCGAAGGGTTTATGGCTATACCCAGAAATTCCTGAACAATACAGCAATATGCCATCAGATATCATGACGTTGAGTCACATGATTCATATTGTTGTTGTCTAGAATATTCAATAGGAGGCTTGAGCCCAAAATATCCATGAAAAAGAAACAGAAACTGTACGAAGAATATGTTAGGTGGATGTCATGTTGCATTGATAGTGTGGATATACAAGTCCGAAACTATTTCTGATTTAATAGTTGATTCTACAATTCCAATCAGTATTGCAGTTTATTTGTTCTGTAAATCTTATCAGTTCTTAGTCATCTCGGACTTGTGCTTCATTCGTCTGTTCTTTCTTCTTTTCATCGTATTCTTCTTTTATTCGTTGAAGATAAATTCCAAGTCTTTTTCTTCTGAAGGGTCACGATTTTGCGTTACTGTTGGCTAAGTAGGATAGCCAACAAAAATGCAACACTGTTTTTCATATCGATACCTACAACTTTGCCATTTGATAAGATATCTTGAAATTGTATTTATACACTTTGATACATCCAGTAATACAATTATCTTCCTAATCCAAATGCAGTAGGGAAGGAAATAGGTCAAAGCAGACTTTTTTTTTATTCGATGGACTTGAGCTGTTCACTCAGAATCAATTGTTGTCAACATTTGCTTACATCATATAACTCGTAATTTGTAGGCTTGTTCGTGCAATTCTTACACTATTAACGAGCATTTGGCACTTCATCTAAATCAACGTGTGTATATTCAAGTAATTGGCTGAAACATCTGACCTTTTTTTTTAATCTCAGGCTTTGAATACAAGACTTCGTTACTTTTGTTGGTGCATACAAAATGGCTGGCAATTGAGCTTGAATTTTTTTTTTTGAGTGTCGTGAAACTGAAGAGATCTGCGATAAATATAATGAACAATACAAAATGCAAATCAATTGACCATTAACAACTTACAGAAACTACAATCAAGAATGAGATGCACAGTTACGACACACGAAATAGCAGTGCGTAATTAAAAGGCTTACAGTACCTTTGAAACAAGTGAGCTTAGAAAGTATCAGGTTATAATAATCTGCGAATTCATTTGAGTTAATTAGGAGCCGCGTCAGCAAAGCTTGATTAATTTCCCAAGATGATTCTCTAGAGAATTTTGCAAGTAAACTGAAACACATACAATCGTCTAAATCAATGATTTCTTCCAGCCTAGAGTATTTTTCTCTCTTCTTATTTATGCGATGGGCAGCGTTTATGTGAACCTATGTGTACCTCGTAGACCCAAACAGTAAAAAGTTATCATGGCATTTAAGAGCTTAAAGTCTTAAGAATCCAGTAGTAATTATTCCATATAATAGATTGAATGGAAGTTTCGCGTCATTCTGGTAGGCAAATTTACTACATGAGGTGCTTGAAACATGAGCCAGCGCAAGCGATAAATTGAAGATAGGTAGCAAGAACTATACATGTCTAATCTAACAGGGTCTACTTTAAAGTCTAGCTCTTGCATATAAGTAATTATCACAGTTTTAGTTAATTACCGTTATTAGGTCGATGGAGTTGGCTAAATATGTTGAAGTATACGGTTTTATTGTTGATGCAAAATTTAAAACATTTTAAATTATGAGACTGTTTTTTTTGTTTTTGTTTTTTTTTTTTGGTTGCAACAGCCAGCCATTTTGAAACACTTGGCGTTGACTACATACCACACATACACGTACATATTACAAAGATTGTAGTACGATTAAATTGAGCCTCTGTTTTATCATACGAAAGATTACGGAAATTGGAGCTGGTTTGTTGTAAGGTTGAAGAACTCGTATTGTGAATTCCTAACTCTGTTCTTGCATATCTAATTTATTTATGGGGGTAGAGCAGGAAGTGGTACCTGATTTTACTCATACATCACTTTCTTGTACATAAATTGTACCAGGGCTGGTTGTATCTCGACTTTCCTTTCAGGGTTTTCTAACTTGCAAAGGGAAAATTGTTGATGAATTTGTGGATTGCTTGAATATTTAAAGTCTCTCGAGTATCCACTTATATCATTTAATATTCACTTGGTTTATTTCAGTTCCCTTTTTTTTTACCTGTCACTCACCAGCTTATCCCTTTCACTTCTGGGGAATATCACCAAGTTCATATCCATTCAAAGGAGTTCTTACATTAACCAACCACTTTATTTTACTCACCCTAGTCTATCATTTAGCCATTTGCTTTAATTCATTTCTTATATTGCATTGTTTAATAATAATACATTCATATTCCGTTTTGTAACTTACATGTTTTGGCATTTACATTTTTCTTTTTTATTTAACTTACTATGAAATACAATTCTACAAAGCCATTACCGTATGATTCAACAGATAATCAAATTTATAATCCTTTCATTACAGAAGATGAAATATTGCATCAACCCAAAAGAGCAAAAAGCATAATCTCACCCAGGTCATTAACTGCATTATTTAATAAATCAAGAAGAAACATTCAAAAAAGAAGAATTAGATCACGCGCAACGTCTACAACATCACCACCACCACCAGCAAAATCTTCATCGTTCAAGTTCAATGAAGAAGAGTTTCTGTTTCTGAGCTCGAACAATTCCAGCGATTTAGAGAGTTTACCCGATTTAACTGACGATGAATACTCTCCTGAGAATACACCTATAAAACCGACTCATAACTTTACATTTCTTGATTGCCCGCAATTTAACTATAATGCATTAATCAAAACAACTAAAGATGAGAACTTTAATCGAGCTTCCATTTTTGAAATTCCGGAAATTATTTATAAAATCATTTCCTTTGTTGATTCTCAAAATAGCATTATTCCACAAGAACATACACCCATTCGAAGAAGACCTTTGTCATATAAGCACGCCTTGTTGATTCATGGTGACAGAGAATTAGCCCGTGATTCTTTGAGGGAAGAAGAACAAGAGGCGCTGCAAGTTCCAAGAGCTTCTAGCAATCCCTTGTATAATTGCTTGCTAGTTAATAAATTATTTTATAGAATCACTAGTGAGATAATATCTCAAAAATTTTATGCTACTCAAGAAATTCAGTTAATTCGATTTATACAGAGTCAAGGTCCAAACACAGTTAAGCTTCAGCCTAAAACCATGGTCTTGCATAAATTATTCCAAACAAGACAAGTTGTATTTGATCAGGTGATTGAATGTATATCGTTTCTGAATTTATCATGGTTTGAATTATACATGTGTCCGAAAATCTTACCCCCGATTTCTTTGTTTCAACAATGTGGTAAAAATCTTGAAAAATTGATAATCACCGGCTCCAAAGTAGTTGATGATTCATTTTTAATCAATTTGAGTCAGTACTGTCCCAATTTACGAACGATTGATTTCAGAGCTTGCGATTTGATTTCAGATTCTGGTATTTATCAATTATCTCAAAACTGCTTCCATCTTGAATCAGTAAACTTTGGTCGCAAAAATAAAGGATACTACATAACCGATTCATCGCTAAATGTATTAATTGACAATAACCGGAATTTGAAAACCGTTGGATTAGCAGGATGTTATATATCAGATAAAACGGTTTGGAAAATTGCCACCAAATTACCCGATATTGAGAGATTATCATTGAATAATTGTCCTAAAATCACAAATTCTAGTATATCTTCATTGCTGTTCAATATCAATGATAATTCTTTCCGGAAACTATCAGTATTGGAATTACGATTTAATCTACAATTGACTGATTTACAAAGTTTGATAGAGTTTAAAAGAAGACAGGAATCTCAAAATATAATTTTGTTATTGGAATTGTGTGAAGACTTGATGCAAAGAATGCGACAACAAGAATTGGAAATGGATAGAGTGATTTCCACAAGGATATTTCAAGATATATCGGATTGGGTAAATGATACCAATACTGACGAAGACTTGTCATATAAAGAGTTTTTGTTGTCAAAGAAGAGAGCAGAGATCCAAAAATTGTAAGTTATGTGGTTAGCTAGGTATACTTCATGTACTTCATTTCATAGGGTAGTAATACATAATTTTGTTGCATTGTAAATGCTGTGCAACACAGAGACTGGACTCGGAACCGAGAGAAAGCTCACGATGATTCCATTATTTCTTTCTCACTGTGCAATGAAACATTTAAACCAGAAGAAGACATAAGGTTTCAAACATTGACTGCATGTAAAACACATTTGGATGCTAAGTGATAACATATCATCATCATCTGATAGCGTGTCGCGTTGCATTATCAAGTACTGACGACAATCAGACCTTATTATTTAATCATACTTTACACGGGCACACTTTACAACCGAATCCACAGGAAAGCGACACGCATGTCACAGGAATACGGTGACTCCCTCTAAACTGTTGGCACATTCGATTCGAGTCCTCGTAAATTGTTGGAAAACAGGATTTAAGAGAGTTGCAAGGAAGTAGACAAGTAGAGAAATATGACCATATCTATCTATGTTTCTGATCTATCGGTCGTTTCTGCCTGGAGTTGTGAGTGTAAATCAATGCAAAATGACCTATTTTATTTTGTTGGGATGGTTCTGCATAGTTCTAGAACCAAAAAAAGGTGCGGTTCATTCTAACGGGGTAGTATTTAGGCAGCTGCCGTCGAAAGCCATTTTTGATATAGTGCTATAGTATAGGGTTTTGACGATTTTGCATTGACCAGGTAAAGATTGTCTGATGAAAGCAATAAAAACAAGTTGATTTAACAAGTTGCTATACCTTAGTCTATGTTAGCGAAGTAATCGTGCATTGTAATCTGCATGCATCATGAGCATTTGTTTGCTGCTGCTTGGAAGTGGTGAGTTAGTTGGTGGGCTGGCCGAGTTGGGGTTGTATGTCACAACTGGTCGTGCAATTGAGTACACCATTTCAAGCTAGAACCTGTATGTAGATGAATAGACATACAATATAGTATACCATGCTACCACACCACAATGAATATAATATATAATCCAATACACTTATGCTACTGCTTGGTGTGTCTATTTATTGAGTCTAAGTCCACCCATTATACTCTTTACAATTTCCAGACTAAAAGCTTCGACCTTGTTCGTCTTCTTCTGCTCCTTCTTCTTGTACTACCGCTTCATAAGCTAAATTACTAGCCACCAATACCCATATTAGTATTAATACATATACAGGAGTATAACATAGAGATTTGTGAGAGCAATTTCATTTGCTACACTTTTACATCAAGTTTGTTATTTTCATTTTACTTATTATAATTCATTTTTATTTTTATTCTTTTTTTTTGTTTTATTTTATTTTTCGGTTCCAAATTCTTCCCAGTAATCAAAGCAAATAAACTACCAATTCAATTTTTATAAACACACCTATTCCTTCTACAGTGTGTGTGATTAAGACTTGTTTCCCAGTACCTGTTGGAGAGAATATTACAATGCATCAAACAACAACGTCGTCGTCCAAATCGCTAAAACATCAGCCGTCAAAATTGGATTTAATCGATGACACGACACTAACATCATTACCATTCCCACCACCTCCTCCCATAAAGAGACCATCGACTCAGAATTCACAGAATTCGAGTATAAGGCATATGTCGCTGCTGCAGAATAGCGAGAAGTCAATTTTTGCTGAGTCGCAACAATCACCACAGGCGCAGGCACAAGCACAAACTCACGCACAATTTGAAAAAAAGGAGGACTTGGGAAGTGAAATCACCGAGGAAGATGATGAGGAGTATCTTTACGACGATGAGAGCCAGGATCCAATTGTGTTGATCGAGGATTACATCCCGAATAATAAGAGATCCCCACATGTGTTGAGACAAAAGTCGTTGGCTGATTTCAAGCAGCGAGTATTGTCTACTACGGGCACTATCGATGATGCATTCAACGAAGTCGAGGAAGTGGATGAAGAGCGACCAGGTATAGAAGAGGAAGGGGTGAAAGAAGGGGTAGATGGGGTAGACAGAATGAATAGATTAGAGAGTATACCGCAGGGAGTAGAGGACGTGGAAGATTTTAGCAATTCATCCATAGATTTAATCACCACGAAGCATAATGATCTTGAAGCCATATTTGGGAAAATACCAGGCAGCGATCTACTCAAGTATTGTGATTTATGTGAAAAACCCTTGTACGAAATCTCCTCGATCATAAGCAACAAGAAAGTGGTGAACCATAGGGAGTTTGTGTGCGGCGATTGTATTGAGAATTATGAACGATTCTATAACGAGTACTGCATAATGGGCCAGAATGATAATAAACTATTAAAAATCTTTCATTCGATACTGAATAAGTACAATTTACAGAATACTACGGGTAATTGTAAAGAACAAAGTAAGCAAGGAAAAGATTTCATTAAATCTTTACAGGAAAAACTAAATTGGAGACTTCTTTCTGATTAGTATAGGGTTTTAAAAAGAATCGGAGTTGTCAAGAAAACAAAGCTTTAATATATGTGTGTACATGTATGCATACCATTTATTAAATATATTCAGAAGATGTGTATAGTCTTCGGATGATGTAGTTGGAGGTGGGTGTCGGTGTAGGTATACTCGAAAGATTGTAAGTTTTCTTCAGATCTTTGCACGGATGCTCGAAGCATTGCGTGGTTTCTTAAAATCTTGTACGGCTTAGTGCAGTTTCATGATATTCGATTTCACGGGTTTCTGACGAAAGATTCATTACACATATTCTTTCTGGGGTATTGTGAAACGAGGCATACTATCGTGAGCTAATACTCGTATACACCATTTGGAGGATGAATCCTCCACGGCTCACCAGATTATATTCCCCAGCTGGGAACGAATCTAATTTCTACACGTCCGCGTCTACATATATATCACGATGAAAATCTAATGACAGTATAAATTAAATAATTTCATGATTCACTGAAATGCCGGTCCATCAAATGTTTCCGCTTTATTGCTTTGTCTCACTCTAGTAAAGTCTTTCTAACACATGGTCCCGATCTACTTATCATTTATTGGTTTTGTGGCTGCCCAAACACAATATGGTCACGATTATCATACCTGAAAATATCCAAGTAATCTCCAGTATCACTTTCGGAACTTTTATGACTCCCGTTATTCTGAGGCGTACCTAAGATTTGCGCCAAATCGTGATTTGTATTACCAGGAACAAAGAATTGCTGGAAATTGAGCAATTCTTCTAAAGCCTTATTTTCCATTCCCCAACTTATCATTTCATGATTGAATTGTTCAACTTCCGAAGATATAGAACTGCCATCATCTTGAACTTTTGTGCCGATATTCAATGCAATCATCATGTTTTGTAAATGCTGAGCCCATCTTTTGCAGGTATTATTGAAATAAGCATAATTGCTCAATATATTGAACCCATCTTGCACTGCATCCTCAAGCACTTCAATGTAGTGTTTATCAGGTTTCAATGAATTCTTCTGTTCTAATAATGTGAATCCAAGTATAATCAGGGCAAAGAAACAAGAAGATTGGATGGTAAATACTTCTCTCCTATGATGATTATAAGCAGCATAAAATTTGAGAAGCTTTATAACGAGAAATGATGCTTTGATACAAGCTTTACAAAAATTCATCAATGATTGCTCGTCTTTTATTTCTTGCTTTGTTCCTGGCTTTAGTTTTCTTGTCACAACATAAACTAAGAATGGCCTTGTGAGGGCCATGATCCCGTATAATTGTCCAATATGGACAAATACAAGCAAATAGTTATTTGAATTATCACCCAATTCCAATTGATTTTCTAAGCTCGTGGTTAATTGTAATTCTTTGGGTAGTTGAATGGACCATACTTTCAATTGCGTGGCTAATAAATGGGCCCGTTTAATACTTACAATACCGTTTTTAAAAATATTTGCCATAATTTTCCCATTAATTATAGCTGAATCTGCAGATGCCTTTTGACCTAAAATTCTAATTCGTTCAATTTCATCAATGTCGGCTTCCTGGACAATAAAATCCACATCATCATAATCATAATCATTAATCATTACTGGACGTCCAAGGTTAACTGAACTTACACAATCACAAACATACAAACTTCTAAATAGTCTTCGTCGATGATTGGCAATCTCTTTATCAGCAATGCGGTCGTTAATATATTTCCGGTGTAATCCTAAAGCCTGCGCTATACGTATTGCAGTTCCTAAATTAATCCATGAACTTGATCGATTACAGCATGATTGGTAATAAAAATATTTTAGAAGATGAACTTCACACATCCATATTTTTCCATCATAGACGTTGCTTCTTGATAGAATTTGTGCTGAGTTTAAGAAAGATTCTGATTTAGGTAGATTTAAAGACAAATGCGGCGAGAATTCACTAAATAACCGTCCTATAGCGAATACAAGGTACAATAAACATAATTTTCTCAGACTTGCATTAACAGGATCTTGGTAAACCTTTTCAAATATAGAATGGTTAAAATACTTCATGTTGAACACATAAAAAGTATCATTTATATTTGTCTTAAATAAATCAATTAATATGACTGCATCGCTTCTCTTGGGTAATTGTATGGGTATCGTCAAGTTTGTATAATCGCTATTTTCATCGACGATAAACTGTTGATCTGGATCGTTTGTGAAATTTGATGGGCCGAGTATGTCATAAAACAATGCTCTACATTCACTTACCAATGATAATGCCGAACTTTCTCCGAAAAACCTCATGTCTCTGGTTTTTGTAAATAATAATCGTGTATGTTTCCCACTTAAATTCGATAACCCTTCATCTTTTCGTTCATGCCCTGCATGGATATTTGGATTATCATTAGTTAATGCGGCTTGTAAGTTTTTGCAAATCACACTAAGGGATATGGTTGGCAGTTGGGTCTTCTGTTGTTTTGATCCGTTACATACTATTGAAGTCCGACCACTCGATGGAGAATTAGTCAATGATGGGATTTGAGGTTCGATTTCTTTAGGCGATATTGTTGAAGATAAGGGAGATTCGTTTCGCTGGTGTTGTACCTGTTGTTGCTCCTCCTGTTGTCTTAGTTTCTCCTGATATGCTTTGGATTTCAAGGACCTTCCGTCCACTTTCAAATACAGACATCGCAATAATTTAGTCTTGCAATAATGACATGGATCTTCTCCATTGCACTATAGAGTTAGTACTATTGTTCGCTATTATTTCTCGTTTTCTCTGTTAATTCTTACATACCTTCATTTTTCGTTGCTTGCATACATCACAGGCCTTGGAAACCTTCTTTCGTTTCGGAATAGGCAACACTCTGGGTCTACCTTTTGTTCGTGGCGGCGTATCTTCGCTCATCGCAGCAATGGATAGTGAATTACTTTCTGTTTGGCTGATTGGCTACTTAATTCTTTTTTTTTTCTGACTCTCACGTAACCTTCACTCTTGTAGCTTTCTCTCCGCAGCCTTTTTTGGTTACCTCTTTCCTACTTTCGGTTGCATATATTATACTTCGGCCAATTTATTGTTACCTTCGAGGTAATTCTATTTTTTCTCTCTCTCTCTCTGTGTGTGTGTGTGTTACTATGCTATTCTTGGTTTCTACTTCACTAGCGGTTTAAGTTTAATATTTAAGTTCAAAATATTTAAAAATATTTTGTGGGGTTTTCTAGAGATATTGCCGAACTTTATTTGATAGATCTGCTTTGTTTTTTTTTGCAGTAAATACATACTTTTGTACGTGGTAGTGCAGTGTGGCAGTTTCCCCTTCCGGTTTTTTTTCGTTACTATTTTTTTGTGCTTCTTTGGATCAGTCGGGATTTCCCCGTTGGCTCGAAGTTGAGATTGTCGATCCAAAAGAAACAGTGAAGAAACAGTAATTAGGATATTACAGTTACATACCAATCATGCTAATATATAGTTGTTAATTATTTGTTGTTGGCGTTGGCAATTCAGTTCATTAACATATATACTTGTAAATATACACAATACCTTAAATGTGGTACCAGGCTTTACTGCAAGCAGTCTATTTGCCTCGGTAAAGCGAAAAACTCTACCTTTTTGCATCAAATCCACCGAATTTGATATAGTTCTGATAGGCAAAGTATATTTGCTGAATTCACAATATTATTTGTTCATCAGCCCTGGATCTATGAGCTATAGCAGCTAAGGATTCTCTTTAGCTTTAGCTTTTGCTTTTGCTTTTGCTTCTGCTTTTGGAACTTAAATGTAATATTTATTAACTTTTTGTTAATATGTGATAGATGGTTTGTTTGTTTGATTGCTTTTTCGTTTTACTCTATTGTGAAATGCAAGAGCTTTGACTGTTTTATTTCAACGCATTCTACGTTCTACATGCTACATTCTACCAACAGTCTGTCATAATAAACCAGTGAAGAACAATAATTAGTAATCGAAAACAAGCTAAAATACAGACACGGAAATAAAATAGCTATAAACAATAAGAAAAATAGGAGAAGAGTAAGACAACACAACAAGGCTAAAAAGGAAAAACAAGACTCGAGCAAATGACTATTGTTGTGGATGTGACCGATAGACGTAGAACCGTTTCAAGTTCAAAAGAAAAAAATAAACCTAATTGGTAAGTCCAAGAACCACAAAAGCTTAGCTTCATGAAGCATCTAACCTCTCTCTTTGCATGACAGAGTTGCTATAACTCTTATCACATTAGCATGATGACTCAGCACTGATTCCTCTACTCTTTCCATCCTCCACTCTGTACTCCTTTTTTCTTATTTTCCCCTCCCTCCCCGCAACTTAATGACCGTCTTGTCTTGATTGTAACCAAGAGAATTCCAAGAAATTCAACTATATTAAATATTAGCTTGTTTCGCAAGTTATAAAAGGAGAATAACTGACTAATACGTTGTGATGTGACTTAAATGCTTCGATAAACCAGGCAAGAAGGGGCATGGCAATGGGGTTTTTGGTGGCGGTGGTGTCAATTAATACGAGAAAACTAAACGAAGACGAAAAAAAACAACCTATTTTACTGTAGTACAGACCAGAATACCCGTGGTTACGGCATTAATAAATGTTCGTTGTACGTTCCTGTCATTAGAAGGAATACCCTTTCATATAGCAGTAAATTGGCTCTTGGATCTATTCATTTCTCCGTCATGTCTTATTGTTGTAAATACAATAGATTACGTAATAATACTTTGGTAAAAAAAGAGTTTTGTGGAGGTGAGGCAGATGCACACTAGTCGAGTTGTTGCGCAACTGGTTTATTATTCATGAATATATTGCCTTGCTTGCTTGTTTACATAGATGTGTGCAATCTTACAATACCATAAATTGGCTATGCACTGTGGTTGAGAGAGTGTGATTCTTGACCAAAAAAGGGCTTAATAAAGGGATCTTTGCCTTTAAGTGGCTGTTATGTTTCATGCCGGTGGACTATTATGTATTTCCAACCGGTGGACTATTGGGTATTTCAAGCCAGTGGACTGTTGTGTATTCCATGCCGCTTTGCACAATTGCTTGTATAACACTGGTTTTTGTATCCAATGAACCTTCCTCCTCTTACTATTGTTTTTTCGTCACTCTCGCACTAGAATTGGTAGTAGTAGTTGGAAGAGTGATAGTGGCGAACAGTACCAGTCTTGTCTTTTATACTGATTAACCAGATCTCCCGCTTTTCTTTTGCTTTGCAAGTGAAGTTTGATTTTGATTTTTTTGTCTTTCTCCTTTTGTAGTAGTTTGGGTTTTTTTTTTCGCCCTCCATAAGGGCAGCATTCATTTTTATTTCAACTAACGATTCTTTTTACAACCAATATAACAACCCCTATAACACCAATAATAATAATAGGAAGAATAAAAATAGTAAGATTAACAATAATATAATAATAATATAGTACTATTACTGACAGCGCAATTTTCAACCTAGTTGAGGTCTAGTTTAGTTTTTTTCACTTCAGCTGAGTTCACTTCATTTCATTTGACAGCTTTTCACTTCAATCATGAGTAACGAAATGGATAATGCTAATGTCAAGAAAGAAGAGGATCACACTATACTGCAAGCCACAGATGGTTCCCCTCCTTCAAAACCCAGTAATAATAATGCGAGCAAAAAGAAGGATCAACAGCATACAACAAATGGCAATACAACTACAACCAACCCAAAAGATAAGCCAAAAGCTTTCACTATTAAATATAAACGTCCAAGAGGTTCAAGAGCATGCACCGTGTGTCGTTCAAGAAAAGTCCGTTGTGATGCCGAGATTCATATACCCTGTACGAATTGTATTACTTTTGGATGCGATTGTGTACTACCCGAAGTCAAGAAAAGAGGTAATCAATCAGGGGAATCAAAAGCCAAAAGGCAAAAAGCCTTCTCCTCCACCGGCTCCTCCACTACTGCTAATAGAGATAAAGTAGCTTCTAAGAAGAAATCAGACGTAAAAGGTGGCGACGACGCCGGAGAGGAAGAAGAAGGAGAAGGAGACTCATTTCCGCTAGAGAGATCAAATTCTAAAACGGGAATGGCACTGGCGACTTCATTGTCGGCATCTTCCACAATAAGCACCGCCGCACCCGCTGCTAGTGAACCAATTCTAAATATCTCCCAGGTAAGTGTCCCTCCTTCTTTGACTTCATCATACAAAAATAGACCTTCGATGCATAAAAAGGAATTACTCAACTCCAAAGGAAAACCAGCATTAACATTCTTGGGTTCATCTTCCGTTGCAGTCCTTCCGCAAAGAGCGGGGGAGAATCATGTTCAATTAACTGAAGATGTCTTTTCTGTGTCTGAAAATTCTCTAGATTCAGTTGAATTGGAAATCTTGAAAATGAGAGGAGCATTCTTATTGCCAGGCAAAGAATTGGCTCTTGATTTAATAAATGCATATTTCGAACATGTTCATCCTTTAATGCCCGTCATAAATCGAACTTTATTTATGAAAAAATTTAATGATCCGACTGATAGTCCAAGTTTAATTGTTCTACATGCAGTTTTACTTTGTGGATGTCGTGTTTCTAAAAATCCTTTATTATTGGATTCTCATGGTTCAAATGATTTAGCATCTTTAACTTTTTTCAGAAGAGCTAAAGCCCTTTATGAAACTAATTATGAAAGCGATCCGGTATCCATCATTCAAACTTTGATTCTTATTGGATCATATTGGGATGGACCCGAAGATGTTACAAAGAATTCATTTTATTGGACAAGAGTAGCCGTTGGTTTAGCTCAAGGATTTGGCTTTCAACGTGATGTTAGCAAATCACAAAATTTAACTACGTTGGAAAAGAAAATTTGGAGGAGAATTTGGTGGTGTCTTTTTGAAAAAGATCGTAATGTTGCAATTGCATTTGGTAGACCGGTTGTCATCGATTTAAATGATTGTGATGTACCAATGTTAACACTTGAAGATTTCAATGAAGATGATCCTGATACAGGCATCGTTTCACCATATCCTGTAAATGAAACTCACGCATTATATTTTATCCATTTAGTAAAATTGGCAGAAATTTCTGGTATTATAATAAAACATCAATATAGTGTTAAATCCGAAACTATGAAGAGAAGAAATGCATTTTCCATTATTGAACATTGTGATATGTTAATGGGTATTTGGTTCACTAATTTACCTCCACAATTGGTTTTTTCACTAGCTGATAATCTGACGCAAAACTTTTATTCATGTCTTTTGAATGCGCAGTATTATAATAGATTATTTTTAATTCATCGTTCAAATTTAATTAGAATGGCAAGATCTTCATCAACAAATCCTAATAATTACAAATATCCAAGTTGGGGTATATCTTTCCAATCAGCAAGAATGATTTCCATTATTTCAAAAATCTTGTTGGATCGTGATTTGATTCAATACGTCCCTACAATGTATGTCTACATTGCCTTTAGTGCATTAATCATGTTGATATATCATGTTGATTCTACCAATGCAGTAATTGCTTCGACTGCCAGCGACTCGTTATTCGTCTCGAGAGCAGTGTTAAATGAATTGTCCAAATATTGGCCAATTGCTGGAGTTTTAATGAAGCTATTTGATAAGTATGCCAATAATAAGATCAAGAGAGCCAATGTTATCGAAAATGGATCAAGAATTGCTGAATATAAAGAAAATAGTGCTAAGGAGAAGTTAGATTCCACAAGTCCAATGAATCTTTATGGAACTGCCCAACACCATCAACAGCAACAACAACAACAACAACAACAACTTCACCATGATCTGCTGCAGCATCAACTGCAAGCACCACTGCAAAAGCCTCAACAACCACAGCAGCAACAAACGCCACGTAATAATGAAAGAATTCGAAGTACATATTCCCCAACCGCTGCGTCTGTAGCTTCAGGCGTTTCTCCCGGCGGAACTGTGTATAATGATTATCAAACTCAATCTTCCAGACCAGCTTTAGCACATGAAAGAAACTTGTCGGAACTCGCTTCTTCAACCAATTCAAGAACGCCACAAATTGAACAATTAATTCAACAATATAAATTACCAATGAAGTTAGCGGCAAATGGTGATGGTAGTGATAAACAGACAACTGATACTTCACCATCCTCATCTACTAAATCATTCCCTGATATTTCATTAGTCACTGAGAATTTACCAAATAAGCAAAATTTCTTTGAAAACTTCGAGCCAACACAATTATTCCCTACCTTTAGTCTCCCCCCAACTAGAGCTCAAACTCCGAATCCCGAAGAAGCTGAAATTGGAAGTAATATATATAATTCAGCGCAGAATGTGAATAACGATCATGAACAACAACAGCAACAGGTGCAACAGCAACGGCAACAGCAAGAGCAACAACAGCAACAGCAACAACAAAAACAGCAACAGCAGCAACAGCAACAGCAACATGAACATGAACAACAACAACAACAACTACTACAACAGCTGCAGCATGCAGCAGATCAACTGTCAATGCCTCCCCCTCATTCATCTCATGAGGACCACCTTAATCCTGTAACACCTGGGTTCCAAACTAACTTTATTGATAGTTCATTCATCAATATGAATTTACAATCAGGTATTGATATGAATGAAGATATCAATTCATTTTTTATCTCAATGAATTAAGAATGTGTAAATAGAAGTCTGAAAAAAATATACCTAATATATATAGAGAGCAATAAACGTCGAGAATCTTTTTCTATACTCATTACAATTATAAAGTACTATTTTTTCCAGAGTTTCTTCTTTTTCTTTGTATGTTTTAGCTTCTTCAAATTCTCCAATATTTCGTTTCGTCTTAGTTTCTGACTGTACCCTATAAAGCTCTGAACGACATTTTCGTATATTTCGAAATCGTTTTGTAATTCCGCAGTATGCTGTTTCCAAACGCTGCTTAAAGTCAATAACTCTTGATAATGGTTATTCAACTGCTTTAATTTTTCGTCTATGACCTCGCTGGAACTACTTACAAGGTATCCCTGACTTGTATTTTTCAAATTTTCAATTTCTATAACTGACAAAACCTTGGTCGTATTTTGAATCAATTCTGCTTTTTGTTCCGCGGTGATTCCCAATGTTTCAAACTCAGGTATGGTTTCGGTCCAGATTATGTCGCCAGAAGTTATGGACTTTCGTCTATGGTGAGTCTCTGGCACGTGCAAGGTCTCTTCGTGTTTCAATTCATCGAGGTTTATCGGTATGCCCAACTTGATCAACAAATTGTGTCTTATGTTTGATTTCGTCCAATTTGGCGGGTGAAGATAGGGAATAGCTGACACTTGTTCATATATCGTTCGTGATCGTTCGTTTAAGAACGATAATGATGATGACGAGTCTGAATCTGTACCAGGCTTTGGCGGCGGTGGGATTATATTGGGGAATATTTCAGATATTATTTCCTCAAGTTTGGCATCGAGTTTACTAGGGTCACTAAATATAGAACCGGGAAACTGGATTGTGGTCGGATTGGAAATTATACTTGCTTTGTATTCTGCTTCGTCTATGTACTCGCCGAAATCATCATCCTCGTCTTTTCCTCCATTATATTCAGCTTCATTAAAATCGTCGAATTCATCTTCATCCTCTGTATGGGCGGTATCGTTTACTTCTGACTCTTCTGTATATGAATTGATGATATCTTCCCCTTGAGGGTAACTATTTTCTTCTTCCTCAGATAGTATTTTGTCGCTGTCGTCACTATTGCCAGTTTCTGTCGAACTCATGGTATTGATCTTGAAACTGATTTACGTGTTGTTATCATTCTTTCTGTTTTTTTTTTGGTTTATGTTATTGAGTCAACACTACAATCAAACACGGGAAGCTTCAGCAGCACATATGGAAGACAACCACCGTCCCATTGTATTCTTTTCGATCGGCAACCCGGGTGCCATCAACCGCCATTCTGCCGGCCATCTAATGCTCAAACTCCTAATGGACAGCTACGAAGTAAAACAACCATCAAAAAAACCAACATACTCAATCGCATCCAACACCGATCTGAGCCTAATTTTCATTAAGTCAAACACGTACATGAATGAGTCTGCACGCGCGTGGCAGAAGGCAGTAACTGTGGAGAGAATACACCCCGATGCCCTAGTGCTCGTCTTGTACGACGATTTCGAAACCTGCCTCCCGTCAATCAAGGTATCCCCGTTCAAGAAGAAAGAGTCACACAATGGGGTGAGGAACTTGATGACGGTAATGAATGGAGTGAATGGGAGGGTTTACAAGTTGGGAATTGGCATAGGACCCAAGCCCCAGGGCGCTAATAAGGAGAGCATGAGTGCTTGGGTTTTGGATAGTTTCACCCCGGAACAGAAGCAGGTGTTGGAGAGCACGACTTTGGAAATGTTGATTATGTACGTCCAAGAGATTGCTAACTGTGGTGGTGAGATAAATGATCTTAATAAATTCAATTCCAGGATGACTAAGTTATGGAAATCCAGGAATTTATGAACAGTCTTGAAGGTCTGCAAGTTGTGGGTGCAAAAAAAAAAATCAAAGAGAATTCCTACACGAAAAGTAGAGCGAATGCATTAAGAAATTGTGATACCACTATACATAAGTATTCATAGTCTATAAATAGAGTCTGTTAGAAGATTGTGTTTCTTCTAGGTTTAGTCATATGTGCTTCTGATTCTGAGGTGGGATCAAAAGCTTCAGTCAAGTATTCATCTTCTTCTTCCTCTTCGTCATCTTCTTCAAAATCAGCTAACAAATCAGCATCGTTTCCACTTACACCCAACGATTTCTTGAAATCTGCAAAATCATAATCACTTGGATCGCACTCGTCATTTTCGTCATCAGTTTCAATTGCAATACTCGCTTGTTCTTCTTTCATGGCTGCCAATGTTTGTTTCTTACCTCTTTCGATTGCTCTTTCAATAGATACTCGATGCTTAATGAACAATAGTTTTGGATACATGCATCGTTCACCTTTCAAGATTATCTCTTCTAATTGCTTTTCTGTTGGGTCACTCAAAATGTACCAAAAATCTTTCAACCTATTTCTAGGCCATATGGTAATTGACCCAGTAAAATTCTGTAACCAAACATTCAGCCAATCTTGTTGTAACACATGAGGTAATAAATCCAACGATTTGATAATCTGCAACCATTTTCTAATTTCTAATCTAAATAACTGCTCTAATGCTGTTGCTACAAATCCACCTCTTAGCGACGCATACTTCTCCTTTGTAGTCTTTCTCCTGGGCACAGAAACAGGTCTACCTACAGCTCCCTTTGGTGCAAAAAAGAATAAGGATATGTGCGGATTGACCTGTGACACAATGGAGAATTTGACATTGTAATATGAATTCAAGGCGTCGATTGGAATATCTGTCCTTAATGACCCATCTCTCCATTTGCTTCCGAGGGAAAATGGAATGACTTCTCCGCCAGATGGACTTTTCATCATGAGCACGACAGGATTAAGGATTCCAGGAACAGCCGAAGATGCTAGTAATGTAGACCATATAATACAATGGGGAGAAGTAATGTCATTACATAAAATGACGGGTGAATGAGGATCCGCAGGCACCGTAGAAATGTTCAATTTCTTACCTGTTCTTGCATAGGCTTCTTCAAACGTAGTTGAACCTCTCGTGAAAAAATTCGACTTTCTCGCCCATGCAACAGAATCAAATCTTGCGCCGGTTCTAAACATCCTTGGTATCCAAACGTACCAAGGATCTTCACAAGCAGTAATTTTCCTGGCTAACTGTGGGACTAGCAACTTTTTTAATTCTTCATTAGTTCTAGTACATAAAATAGCCGCAATTAATCCACCGCCAGATGTACCTGAAATAATATTGGGTAGTAAATCTGCATCTAGTAATGCTTTGGCTATTCCAAAATGAGTATATGCAAAACAAGCGCCACCGCTCAAACACAAGGCAGATTTGCCATAATTCTTTGAAACAATCTTGAAAAACTTCCTCTTCATGACACTACTTACATTTTTTGATTCAGTGACCTTATCAATACACTTCACAACTTCCTCATAATAATTCTCTACAAGCTTTTTGGTTCCATAATATCGATGTGAATATAATTGACGGTTCTCTATTCCAGCAAAGTTTTTCTTTAAGCAACCTTGTAGAAGAAGTATCATGTCATGTACGTTATCTTCATGCCTTAGTTTCTGAAGTCTTGATATTGTTAGTTTCACCGTCTTGTAATCATAATACGAAAATTTGGGATTTTCCGACCACTTGTCTAAATGGAGAAATTTATCTAGCTCGATGGCATTTTGAACCCATTCATCATATGATTTAGATTCTCTCAACTTGTCTCTCAACTTCTTTCTTTCTCCTGTCCATGTAAAGAAATACTCCAGTAACGCCACATGTATCCGCACTATAAAGTAGAGTGCTCCTAATAGTGCTATCCATACAAAGACAAATATCAAAATTGGCCATCGGAGTATTGTATACGAAGCACTGTTTCGAAACTCATTCTGCAAAGCTTGTATAGTCAAATTTGTCCTTCTTTTAGACTTCTTTTGGGGAGAAGCTACAGGAAACCAGTCGCTCTTCGAAGTAATTAAATCCGGCTTCTTTGCAGGCTTTATGCCTAACTGTGCTCCTTCATCTACTACTTTTGAGCACTCATGTTCTATTTCTTCTGTATCCAGTGACGACAGGTCTTGATTACTAAACACTGACAGTTCATTTACTGGTGTTGTTGGCGCAGTTGTATCGAAATCATATTGATCCTGCCATAGTAATGCCTTGGCAAATTCACTGATATGACCTTCATTGATGTAATCGTTGTCTTCCTCAAACAATGGTACTCTTTGCGTCATTGTTCAAAGGACATATAACCTTTGCCAAACTAATATAAAGCTATTGACTATCAATTAGTAAATATAATATTGGATATTAGTCGAATTGAGTGCAATCAAGTGATCATCGCCATGGCTATATTTTAGATTTCGTTGGGTCACTGTATTATTATTATTTTCTTGCTGTATCTATGTGCGTACTGCATACACCCCCAGCAAAAAAAGATTGCATGAGGAGCATTAAGTCCGATGACTCGCTTGCTAACTCCTTGACACTACACAAAACGAGATCAGCGTTTGTTTGCTTTCCACCAACCAGTCCACTTCCCAGTTCGTTGTTTGATTGAGAAGACAGCATATCATGTTGGTCTCTGTTTGAAACGCAAGCTGCTAGTCAAAACTATGGTAACTTAACTTCCATAGCTTTGCGGAAATTTGATAAGTGACTGCTGTAGCAGGGGCGTTGCCGAATTGATAGAACTGTAAGATTACCACATGCCAGATAGTGCTATACACATGGAGAAACATTGAAGAATCATAATTACTTTATTGGTTTGATAAACCAGTCAAATGAACACCGGTCAAATCGAAATAATGTTATACACCGCTTTTTACTTATCCAATATTCGGTGTGTCTCTGTGTAAGCTCGATTCGGATTAAGAGATCAATTTGGTTCATCCTCTGATGGTTAGAATTCATTAATAGCTGACTGTGTTTGCTTGTTTGTTTGACCAGACATCACGAAACAGAAAAAAGAATTGAATTGAACGTGGTTGTATCAATTGGTGAAGAAACAAAGAAAAAAAAACCAGCAGCACAAACTTGCCCTTCGTCTCCAACAGTCACACGGTCAGCCAAAGAATGCCAATTGACACTTTGATTTTGGATATTGAGGGTACTGTGTGTCCAATCACATTTGTGAAAGAGGTGTTATTTCCTTATTTTTTGGAGAAACTCCCTATATTTCTTCAAGAAGTACAATTTCCTTTGAAGAAAACGTCAAATGATCCAATTGTTGAAATACTAGCTCAGTTGCCCGAATCTACAACTCATTCTTCACAATCTGTATTCCAACATTTCAAAGCTTTAGTCGATCAAGATGTCAAAGATCCGGTATTGAAGGCGTTGCAGGGTTTTATATGGAAAAATGGGTATGAAAATGGTGAGATAAAAGCACCAGTTTATGCGGACTCGGTTGATTTCATCAAAACTTTTCCAAGTCAGTCCAAGAGAAGAATTTACATCTATTCTTCGGGAAGTATCAAAGCCCAAAAACTATTATTCGGTCATGTGGAAGAGGATGGGAAATCTGTGGATCTAAATTCCTATCTCAGTGGATATTTTGATATAACTACTGCTGGATACAAAGCTGAGGCTTCTTCATATACCCAGATATTAAAAAATATCGATAGGGTTGATTCCCCTGACTCTGTGTTATTCTTGAGCGATAATGCCAATGAAGTTAAAGCCGCGCTCACAGCTGGAATGCAAAGTGTTATTGTCATTAGAGACGGGAATGTTCCTTTAACCGATCAAGACAAGTCTACTTATAAGACTATCCATTCCTTGAATGAATTACAATTGTAGATTTACTATGTTTCACTTTGCATTGCTAGTGTCGAATTCAATTCGAAAAGAAAAAAAAAAGAATTATAGATTCTCATTATACACAAATTACTGAGGGCCGAACCTTCCTGCCTACGTATCTCTAAATAAAATGTCAGCAGCTACTTCTTCATTCCTATCACAAGCCAAGTACACTTGGATGACTAAATTTCTTTCGAATCCAAGCTCACATAATCTGTTGATTGCACTTTGATCTTGTTCCGATAATTGAATACGGACAGTTTGCTCGCCACCTTCACCGCTTGCTTCATCACCCACACCAGTTTCGCCTTCTTCATTTTCAATCTCAAATCCTAAATCATCTCCTCCTGCACCTAGAAAGGTTCTGATAAAAGCCTCGGGATCTTGTCGAATTAAACTAGCTATTTGTGGATTGGATGCAGCTAACTGTTCCAATAATGGCTGAATTAACTCGGGATTTGACTGTAAAGCTGCTCTTAAAACTTGCATTTGTTGATCATCACCCATCGCACCAACATCCCCAACGTCTGCATCATCAGCATCACCAGCGTCTGCATGACCTCGGCCCTCGTGTGCGGCTGCAGCTGCGGCTGCAGCCTCAAACAAGTTTTCACCGTGGCTTTCGTCCTCATCATCGCCATGGTCTTCTTCTTCATGAGCACCTTCTGCGGCAGTTGATTCGACCAATGGTGCGGCTGGAGGTTGTTCGGCACGTTGCAAGGATTCAGGAATACCAGTAATTAAATACTCCACAGCACGGTGAGGATTATTAAAAGCGGCTCTTAAAGCAGCCTCAACTTGGGGTCTCTCGTAACCCATTTCCATTATGTTCTGAATTGTAGCTTCTCTTTCACTACCTACTGCAAATGTAGATTCATCCGATGACGTTCCTAGAGGGGCTGCCACAGCTGTAGTGGATTCTGTGCTTGGTGCTTGTCCTGATGTAGATGCAGCTGGCTCTACTTTTGTGGAATCATTCGTTGAAACTGATGTATTCTCGGTGGTGGCACTCGACGCTTCCGGTGCTGGCGTTGGCGTCTTTTTAGCTTTGGAAATCATAAAAATAATTGATGCACCTTCTTTAATTTTGAATGACTCTAATGTTTTATCATCCTGTAACACCTTTCCTGAATAAACAAGTTTTATTTGGGATGCTTCACAATCTTTTTCTCTGCCCAATTTCTCTTTAGCTGATAATACCTAATAGTAGAAAGTTAGTATGAGTTAATCACTAGTGCCATAAAATATTGTGTAATTGAACATACAGTATCAGTTAATTCCACTTCAATGGGAATGGTTTGTTTCTTAAAATCTTTAAATATGATCTGCATTGTTATAACCCTTTGTATTTTAACGAATTAATACTTCAATCTAACGATTAGTATACTGGAATAATTGATGTGTGTGTGTTGATGGTTACGATTTTCTTGAAAGATTTATAGTGGCAACCAACTAAGGAATATCAATTGATTGTTCAAACTGTCTTTCCTCTTTCTTCCTTCTTTCTTCAACACTGTTGTAAACTTTTTAAACTAAATTTTGTTAGTTGATCAATCAATATACAGTACATCCCAACACACATACATTCAAGATTTCGGTTGGTCGTGTCACTTGTTGCAACACGATCAACCAATCTCTCATTATTCTTTCAACCGCTATCTTGCAACTGAGAACTTAGCTTTCAAGTATTGTAATGTCTAGAAGACTTAGAAAACCATCAGGTATAAAAGGTCCAAGTTCAGCTTTAACCGAGTTTTTGCGTAGTGAGGGAATTACTGACGCGTTCAGGCAAAGACGTGAAAGAGAAGCGCGAGAAGAGGCATCTCAATCACCTGAACCCCTAGAGAATCAAATAACACAACCAAGCAATGAAGGTACAAACGAACTGGATGGGCCTGTTCTTGCTCCGCCAAGTGCGCGTGATAGTGCACTAAAACAAGTGCAAGAAGATGACGATGAAATAGATGAAATGGTAAGGGCTGCAAAGAGGAAATTAAGAGCTGCAAGACGACGCGGTGGAAAACGTCGAAAAGGCGCTCCTAGCGATGGCAGTGGAAGCAGTGGTGACGAAAGTGACGACGATAATGATAATGACTATAGTGAAGATGAAGATGACTTGAGAGATCTCAACATGAAGAAATTTGGTGATGACGACGAATGTGTTGACTGTGGCAATGCTTTCAAGTTGACTGTGTATTCAAGGTTTATTAAGGAAAAAAGTGGGTATCTTTGCGATTCATGTAACCAAATTTTGAAAGCTCAAGAACGCAAGGCTAAAGCAAATCAATTAAATGCTCGTAAGAAAAGGAAGAAGGTGGCACAAGCATTGTTGAACAAGACTGTGGTAAAATTACCTAAATTGCAAGACCTTTGTATAAGGAAGATCACTGCTAACATTGAAGATGTCGATGCCTTGGGTGATATTGGACAAATGAATATGGACAAGATTTCTATGATTTTGTCCAAAAATAGATCATTAAATGATAAGACAATGACATTGTTTTTATCGCCTGATTTGAAATCTTTGCAATTTTGGGATTGCTCTAATGTCGACTCTGATTCTTTGAATAAAATAGCAGCTTTTTGTCCACAGTTAGAATCACTTACGTTATTTATGTGTGGTCAATTCCATAACGATAACTTAAAGTATTACAGCAGCAAATTGAAGAATTTACTGGAACTATCGTTAAATGGTCCGTTCTTGATTAGTGATTCTATATGGCAAGAGTATTTTGAAGAAGCAGGTAAAAGATTAACTAAGTTTGAAGTTAGAAATACCCATAGATTTGGTAATGACTCCTTGATAAGTTTATTGGAGAATGCAGGGGGGAATCTCGCATCATTGAAATTGTCAAGACTTGATGGTATTAATTCTGCTCAAGTATATGGATTGATTCCCCATTATTTACTGACTTCGAAAATGACCCATTTAGAAATTTCTTATCCCTCAAATGAAGAATTAATATGTGATGATTTGATAATAGACATTCTTTCAATAACCGGTGATACATTGGTTTCATTAAATGTTGATGGTTGTTCCAATTTAACTGATAAATTCTTAATCGATGGAGTAGCTAAATTTTGTCCAATTTTAACTCATTTATCAATGAAACAACTAGACCAAGTGTCAGACGAAGGTTTTGCACAGGCCTTTGAAGAGTATTCTAAAGTGAATGCTGGCGGCCTAATAGAGGTTGACTTAACTAAATGTTCAGATTTAGGTGATCTATCCACCTATGCATTGTTAAATCATTCTTCGCATACCTTAGTTGAATTGAGTTTGAATTCATTGCATCGAATCACTAAGGATTTTCTCTTGCAAATATTAACTGAAGATCAACAGCAGTACAAAATGCTGTTGAAAAAGAGGTCACAAGAATCCCAAGATGTTAAATATTATCACCATATCAAGCTTCCACTATTAACATACTTGGATGTCGATTTTGTTCGAGCTGTGGATAATGAAATCTTGAGTTTGATGAGTAAAAGTTGTCATGGGTTGCAGATCTTGGAAGTGTTTGGAGATAATAGGTGTACAGCTAAAGCTCAATTTAGAGATGGATTAATGGTTATTGGTCGTCAAACAGATGAACTTTAGTTTTGTAGAATTTTTATTTTATAATACATAATTTCATTCTTTTGGGTAATTGATGGGCAATGCAGCTTTTTCAACATTCTTGAACGCAGGATAAGGTGGAACAATGATATCTCTTTGAGTCAAGTCAATACTATTTCCCTCGTTCATGAATTTATTAGTAATTTCCGGAGTTGCTTCCACAAATATGCCCGGATGTCCGGCTTGTTTGCTAACCATTCTGATGAATTCCTCTTCTGTAGATCCTTTTCTTCTTTCGGAGTCTCTAATGATATAATTGTTCTTCGCTGATCTCTTGCTTATTGTTTTATTGTAAAACACTGAATTTGATAATTCGAGGCTCTTCACAACCATGGTTTCGTCGGAACGACCATCGTTAATTTGAAGTAGGCTTCCGATATTGGCTGAAGCGATATCATAGTTCCAATCTACAAAGCTGTCAATCACTACCTTTGATAGTTGAGATTCCAGTTTAATGTAGTTATGAATCACTTTAAGGTTACACATATTGTTATGGATCAAGCCTTCAAATTCGAAATAAAACCTCCAGAAAGCTACCGATTTCTTCAAACAGTTTTCTCGGTAATACTTGTTAAAAAATTGCCTAATCTTTTCCGTTTCTTCTTTGATCCTGAGTTGATTCAAATATATTTCTATTATTAGACAAATGGATTCATCATTTAGGAACTGGGCAAACAGTGATATAAGAGGTTCCGGAACTTCAAGCAAAGACTTCGATGAGCCATTTACAAGCGTTTGTGTGCCCTTCCTCTTATTCTCGAGTTGATTGAAATAGTTGCTTACAAGCAGTTCAATGATTCTTATGAATTTGTCACTATCAAGTACTCTGAGCCATAATTGTAATAGTTCTCTAGTAGTTTCAAGGTAGGAACTCTTGAAATAAGTTCTAGCGACCCCGCTAAATAACTTTATCCAATCAAGCAAATACTCATTGGCCAGTTCAAATTTTTCGTACTTCATTAACAATTTGACGTACATAAATCTTAGTTTATTATCATCTAACGGTACAAATCTTGAATTTGCCCGTAAGTATATCCTTTGTTGCCTTTCAAACTTCTCATCCTCCAAAAAATTCAGTCTGTTGATAAATCCAAGGTATTTTAACCACAATTTAGTGTTAAAACAATTTGGTATCAACGCTCTTTCGAATAAATTACAGATCAAATTGAACTGATGTTCACTTCGATCCGAATTATTATATATTGCAATTTCCTGGTCGATATATGCTATCCAAGATTCTTTTTCTTCTTCTATTCCCGTACGATCTCTCAATGTAAAGTCCTGAAACTGAAGCGATGATTCATACTGCCAATTTGCACTCACTTTTGCCTGTGTGTTTGAAAAAATGGTTGATGTATAATCATCGATGACCTGGTGTTTATCAATCAAGGACATCTCCTCTAGTTTCGACTTATTGAATTTTCGAATATAGTCACTCAATACATCTTGAGGTACGACTAATTGTATGTCAAACCCTTTATTTATTTCTAGAAACTGATTATAGTATTGGGCGTATTGATATAATGGTATCTTCAGGACTTTCAAGTACAATTCAAGTAACTCTTTGGAATAACTCAGCTGCTGAGTCTCAAATTCAATTGCCTTGTCCCATATTGGGTGTGAATTGAAATGGTATCCGTTGTGTCTTAGAGCTTCCTTATACATTAATCTGAAATTATCCGTCTTCTTTTTTTCAGTAGACGCTAATGCAGACAAGTAGCCAGTCCACAAGCTGATGGAATTGGGGAAATTTTCAACGGCCATTCTTAAAACATCTATCGATGCATCAACGCCATTTATTTTGTACTCTATTATCAGCCAGTTTTTCCAATAATCGGTAAGGTACGGAAATCGTGAAAGTAGGGTTTTATAACTGCTATGTAGACCTGTTTTCAAATCTTCATCTAAACTTTGTGAATCTTCGGGCTTGAAAGTGGCATCTATTTGTCTATTGTATTCTTCAAATAATTCATCCCATTTGTCAAGGTTGTTAGGCTGATGTGATAATTCAATTTGTAATTTGTAAAGATGTGATGATATCTCTTCTAATGAATTGGATTCACTACTCAGACTTACCTCTAAATCCTGAGGTAAATGAAGCGAACTGTCCATTTATATATTTGTATTCTGCGGTCTTGAAGCTGGTAGAAACTTCAGTATGATTTCACAAAGAATTGAAACAAAAAAAAAAAGATGCAGTCTGTTTCATAGTCTTCACCAACCATGAAACCAGATGGACAAGATGCCATTACATTCGTGAGTCCATACACACTACCCGAGTGTAACAATTGCAAGCTTCTATCATTACTAAAGTCACCAGCACCCATTCGCAATGGAGAAACCCAGCTGAAATGGAACATACCCATCCCTACAACTATAGATGTCTCGGGTCTAGTTAAGTTGAATAACACAAGAATCATGACTCGATCCTCGGAACAACGAAACCAACAGTCTGCGGATCCATCAGTGGAGATCGTGGACGAAAACGAAGATCCGGAACTATACATAAACATCGAGGATTTGAATCCCAGAAATTTAAAGGACCAAGTATCAACTGTCATAATTAATGACTTTCCGAACCTTAAGCGAATATCAGTTGAGAGGATATTGAAGCTTTTGATTAATGTTGATAGTGAGAGAAAATTCAGCTGGTCCTTGGTTAATTATGAATTCGTGGATCTGAAGTTATTGTTTCTAAAGTTTGAATTCATGCACGATTTAAAATGGTTCTTGACTACGTATCCTAAATTGAATGATATAATCGATAACGTTCAGGTGATCATAAATGAAAATCTAAAGGATTATCTTGACAAGATTGAAACAACGCCTTCCAGAGTCACAGAAACCCTCAAGTCCAGGATCAAATTAATCTTGTCAAATTCGAACCAATTTGCCAAACCCAAGAAAACAGGAACTGAGGATTTAGACCAAGTGTTGGACTCTTATACTAAGTATCAAGTTGACAACAACGATTTGATTGATGTTCCCAATTACATGAAGGACTCCATCATAAAAGACATAATAAAGTTCCGATCGCAAATGCTATTGATTGAGAAGGAGAAACGAAAGAAAGAACTAGAGGCGGAGAGAATAAACACAAAGAATCGGTTGAAGAACTTGTTTGAGGGCATCAAAGAAACCAACGAGCCGGTGATTGAGGGAATAGTCGTTGACAAAAAAAAGAGTACACGTGATGAATATGAAGAATTGAATGACGAGGAGTACTATGAGTTTCTTGAGGTAGAAAAGAGTAAGAAGTTAGAGAGGGTCTATGTTGAAGAGTTGAAAAATATGCAAATCAAAGAATCAAATGAACGGACCAAGCTAATGGATAGAGTAGCGGTTCTTGAGAGTTATGAAAGTAATTTAATTGACAATAAAGTCAAATACATTGAAGAATTGAAAAATTATGAAAATACCCCAATGGGCCATTTGTATAACAACAATTATAACCAGTACTTGAAAATCAGGTCCCACAAACGTACATTGGAACAAGCCAAAGATGAACAAGACGAAAGAGATGAACAGAAAGAAGCGGCTGATCGTCAAAAAGCAAACGACTTCATTTCCAATATCATCAAAAAACCTAAAACTGGTTCCAGCAAATCCATCGTTGTTTCTGAATTATCGAAGGATGTTAAAGATAAATTGAAATGTAAGATCATTGAGTTGGTAGAGGAATATCTTGGTATTAAGGATGATTTTTTGATTGGGGTCATAAACGAAAGTCTTGAAAAATCAAACATCCATGGAAAGCAAGAACTTATAAATGATTTAACTGAGGTTCTAGATGAAGATGCCGAGAATTTAGTTAACGACTTGTGGGCATACATAGATACAATCGTATAGGAATTATATCAAGCAATAGGATATGATGTAATTATTGAGTAAAAAGCTATACAAATAATGTTCAAACAACAAAAACAAATATAAAACAAAACTAACAAAACTGACGCAACGTTTGCTTGAATTTTTATTTATTCAGATGGAAAGTGAAAATAAACGTATTAAATATAGTAATCTCACAATTTAAAGAAGTGTTACATATAATCTCAAGATCTTTGTTAAAGTCCCACAATTCTCAACACCTGCATGATCCATGAAGCAAATAGTTATTATTAAACTTTTCATCATATCCTTTCTCCATACAATGCAAAATGATGTCCAAGAAAAGGATACTCTTTACTTAGATCTAATTGAATTGAAAATAAACAAACGTATAGTACTGCTTTGAATGCATCTCTCTCTAATGATACCATCCTAATGAGTTTGAGGTTTGAACTGGTTCGGAAATATTATCTTTTCTTACATTATGCAAAGCTTCATGTTGTTCACCATTTAATACACTACCATGATTTATTCTTGAAAATATAGCTGAAAACCCTGAACCTGAAGATGATTCAATCATAGAGGAACCGTCATCAGTCATACCTAAGTTGGACTCTGAATCAGTTGGCGGTAACTCTATAGAATGTCTTTTTCTGAATCTTTTAAATAGTATAATCATTAGCGTCATATATAAACCGCAACCCGCTGCAGCACCAATGGTAATACCAGCAACCCTACCTTTATTGGTAACTTTCTCGTTGACCGTTGAATCCATTGAACCATACAGGGAAGATGATCTATTATCACTTGATGATCCGGAAACTTGTTGATCAGAATTATTTAAGCCAGTTAATGGAATTCTACTATCGATCAATGATGATAAGGTACGTAGAGTTCCGTTGGGGTTTCTGTAAATCTTGGAGCCTGGGGTAGTAATGAATTGACTCAAAGCATTAATACCATCAGCTGGAAAGTAAACTTCAGCAACAGTAATTGTATAATCAATATTGGAAGCTTGATAAGGAATCAACCTTTTAACTGAAACATCTTCGAAAGTCTTTTGGTCATCAAATGGATATTTCAAAACCTCTGGTAAGTATTGAAAAATCTGTGCCGAGGAAATTGTATGATTAACGACAAACGGATAGTTCAACGCTGATTTGAAACCAACTGTAATAACTACATAATCACCTCCAGGTGTACTGGTAGTTTCAGGGGTAATTGCCCTTGGCAATCCCGAGGTTGATTTAGGCGTGGATGATGCTTGAACAATACCGGTGCTTGAGGTTTCCTTTGGATCACTTGATGGAGTTTCGGCAATAAGCAATGAAGAAGGTAGCCAATTTGAAGAGGTTGGTGTAGTAGCCTCAGGAGCAAATAGTGATGATGATGCAGCTTCAGATAGAGCTGGTGTTGTTGCCAAGGTTATTGACGCAGAAGTACTTGTCGCTACAGCAATATTTGATTCGATGCTTTCTGCAGTTGATGATTGCTCAACAGGAACGGTGGCCGAAGCAAGCGGAGTTCCAGATGAAACGCTAGCAGTTTCCTGTTCAGGGGTAGTAGCAGTGGACTCAGAAGAAACTGAAACCGATGTAGCTGATTCGGCAGAACTTGAAACAAAAGCCTCAGATTCAGAAGGAATTTGGGTCGAGGTAGCAATATGACCTGATGTGAGTGATTCTTGGGTACTTGTAGCAGCAATATCTAAGGAAGAATCGCTGGAACTAGTGGTTAAATCTTCAGCTGATTGAAAACCACTTGTATTACTTAATTCAGATGTGACTGCCACAGGTGATGATGCAGATGATAAAACTGTTTCCGAAGTTGTTGGAGATAGTGGGTTTGAATTGGCAGTGAAACTCGATTCAGTTGCACTAGATTCAAATGGAGAGGTTGAAACATATGTTGGGAAAGATGAAGCAAAGTTACTTGAAGTTGTTGGTTGTGAAACAACTTCATTCTCAGAAGTAGTAGTATCCAGCGATGATGGATATGTTGATTGTGAAACAACTTCATTCTCAGTAGTAGTATCCAGTGATGATGGATATGTTAATTCAGATACAACATCTGAGGACACGGTGGTAGAAGCAGAAACAGTATTTGAGGTGACTTCAGATGGTTGAATAGTGTCAGATGAGATTGAAATAGTGTCACTTGTAGTTGCGGTTTCAGTAGTAAAAAATGACGGCGATGACAGAGCAAACAGAGTAGCTGAAGATGTTGCTGAAACTGAAGATGTAAGTGAGATTTCTGAAGCAGTTTCTAATGAAGTTTGACTTGAACTAGTTAATACATAATCAGTGCTTGAGCTTTTGAATGAATTTGTACTTGTGGTCGCAACATGACTGGAACTAAATGAATTTGTACTTGCGGTCGCAACATTACTTGAAGTAAATGAATCCAGTTGAGCACTTGAAGTAAATGAATCCAGTTGAGCACTTGAAGTAAATGAATCCAGTTGAGCACTTGAAGTAAATGAATCCAGTTGAGCACTTGAAGTAAATGAATCCAGTTGAGCACTTGAAGTAAATGAATCCAGTTGAGCACTTGAAGTAAAGCTAGAAATTATGGATTCGCTAGCAGTTTCAAAACTCGTAGTAGCCGACGAATATTTACTTACAGTACTGCTAGATATAGGTTGTGATTCAGAAGCATCATTCGTTGTTGAAGTAGCGGAAACAGCGCTTGTGGGTAAACTGGACTCAGATAAAATAGTAATAGATGACGAAGCTTCGCCTTCGACGAAAGTGCTGACTTGAGATTTAATAGCAGAAGATGTAGTTGATAATAATAGTGAAGATTCAGTTGGTTCGACCAATGTTCTACTATCAGTGCTCTGAGATTGCGAATTTGAATTTGATTCACTTGAAAAAGAAGCTAAATTGGAACTGCTGGTGGATACAGTTGAAGTACTTTGAACGACCGAAGTTGTTAATGAACTTGCTGAAGCTACAGTTGTGCTTTGAGTAAGACTGGCAAATGATGTAGATGATTCGTCTTCTGAAGCTTTATCAATTGTCGAACTGGTTTCTGATGCTAAAAGTGAGGATAAACTATTGTCACTTGTTTCTGGGGTATTATGGATACTTGAAGATGATTGTGGAGTATCTAGTGAGCTTGGGGAAGATTCTGGTTGATTTTGAGTAGCATGTGCACTTGAACTGATTTTCAGTTGAGTCAATGGTGGTGTTGAAAAGGTTTCTTCATTTGATGAAACAGTAACTGAGTTATGAGTCGTTTGTGAATTAGCTACTGTATTTCGAGTGGTTTTTGAAGTATCTGGCGAGCTATGAATAGAATCTGTTCGGGACGTTGGAGAAGTTAATGATGGTATGTTTTCGTTTGAACTAATTATCACTGATCGACTCTCAGTGTTATCATCAGTACTCTGAGTAGAAGGTATGTCCGTACTTGCAGCAGGGATATAACTGTATAAGCTGTTGTCATCGTTGTTGGTCTGACTGAAAAAATCGTTGAAAAGTGAGGTAGAACTTATGGACGGAAGTATATTTTCATTTTGCTGACTTTTAGCCCGAGTCTCATCAGTACTGGATGTAGAATTGTTGCTCTCCTTACTCGAACCAAATACTCCATTAACCACGTTTTCAAGGAATGAGGCAAGATTGTAATCGCTTCTGGGATGCGCTAATTCTCGCTGTTGTTGTTGGGCATTTACAGAAGATACAAACGATAGAATGTCGATGGCAGATATCAAACTTAAATTGGCCTTTGACAACATAATGGGGTGATAACGACGACGAGGATAAAACGATGAACAAAGTCTAGTAAAAGAATTCAATGAATGACAGTAGTTGGTAAAAATGAAAAAAAGAAAATAAGGTGGAGTGAAATGAAGTGACGCGAAGCGAAGTTAAGATAAAAGGAGTGGGTGGTGGATTGGGGTATGATTAATAACTAGCAATTTATAGGAAATCTATGATTCTACAAGACAAATTAAAGCCTAGTTGGCAATGGGTACAAGCGAATGAATGAATTTCGTATTATGAGGCAGAACGCAGAAATCCGTATGAATAATGTGGAATTAATAGTTGTTGATACCGCTGTAGATGTAGTTGACTTGCGATTGTCTAAGATCTAGAACAAGAAAAGGCTGCTGTATTGTCGTTGTTGGAGTAAATTTTCTATCTTGTATCAAAAAAAAAATAACCAAGAAGTGGGTAGTGAGTGAGGCCGAAGCAGTTGGCAGTTAGTCGTACGATGATGCTAAGTGATAAGGACGGTTGGTGCTGAAAATGGTTAAATGAATGAAAGAAGATGAATAAACAAACAGGTGGTGGACAACAGTTAGAGTCGACTAAGAATAATGTTGTGTAGTTGTGGTTGGATGAGGTTGAGGTCGTGGTTGTGGTTGTGGTTGTGTTTGGAGTTGTGAGCTACGTGAAGATCCCGAATATATATATTGAAACTCACTCAAGGTAAGGTGTGTTATTAATATGCAGTAATTATGTATTGCTGCTTAAAGTAAAATATTATTTAAGTATTTGCGCATAGTGACCCCTTTAAAATTTTACTTTAGATTTACATCCAAACTGCAATAACACACAGCCCTGCTCGTGTACTTCTAACACAAAATACATTCAGAATCGATATATTCGCGTCATGTTAATTAACAACAACAAACAAATACAGAACCACATTCTTTTCTAAAACGTTCCTGTATTTATTCGAGATTTAGTATAAGTATATATTGATCGACTTATCGATTTCATATGTATGAACACTAATGTTGTTATATATGTACCCTAGTCCTTTTCGTTATGAACAGCTTCTCATGCTGCTAGCCAGTCGGTAAAACAATGCTCTGGAAAAAAAGTAAGCAACTCAGGGGCATTAGTAGATGGCATATTATGTTTACATCTGTATAGTCGATAGCTAGTCCTGTTTCGCCTAATTGCACCACCCACTCTATAAGCAATGACCTAACAGGGGAATGTTTTGTTTTTCATAAAGCCGCGGGCTATTATTCCGTGCCTTTGACGATTTATATGCACAACAATGCACATCAAGTAAAAGAAAAAAAACCAATAAGCTTTTAGTATCACAAATTCTTCCGCATCTAGAAATTGCCGTTTGCGAATTCAGGTCGCAAACACAACGACACACACCTTGAATTACTCTAGTATTCAGACCAATACCACAATCAGAAACGCTGATTCCATCGATTAGCGAATATTTGTAAGTAATATCAGTATAATTTGCTAGTCTTATGCGCGGTCAATTTTGTTTTTATTTTTCGTTTCATTTTAATTATTGACACATGATACATTTCTTTTGTGATGCGTTAGATGAGTTTTTCGTTTCCACTTTCGAGTTCTTTCTTGTGACCGATGGATGCATATCGATTCATTACGAAGTTCATCGTCATTGAAAAAAATAGAAAAGAATAAACAGAAGAAAAGAAGAAAGCGAAGAGGTTTCAATGAACCACCGTGTGGAATGAGAATGCTTTTGCGTTAGACTCATACATGAATTGTTCCAGCTTTATCTTTCAACTGCCGTTTTCCGTTTGGAAATCTGTTTTAAGAAGTGATTTATTCCATTCTTATAGATTGAGACGGACGATTTATTAAACAACCAAAGCGAATATTTCTTTTCTCGTTTTTTAAGTGGCTTCGCCTTTTTTGATTTACCCTCTTAATTGGTCCTGCATTTCTGGACTGCTTGTCTACAGCCTCTTTACCTTGCAATAAGAGCTTCAAAATGTGACTGGTATCATATGATTGGACACTCTAGCTCGAATGTATGAAACGGTAGGTAAAAAAAACGGGCCAGCCAAGTAGAATTAAAGCATGCTATGTCATGGACTTGAACAAGCAATTGGTGTTATACAAGTATTATCAGTCACAGCTGAGAGTCTTTTTTCGTAATAGTCGTTGATAATGGTGTAGGTAATAATCATTTGCTATTAGATACTGTATGACGCAATAGGCTTGAAGCATATTTCAATTGCTTGTTGCCCGCTTCCACTGTTCTAAATAAAGCTCAAGAAGCAAAGCGGGTTATTGAAGGGTATCGCTAAATGTGGTTTACCAATGGAAAAGCCCTTGTAGAGTTGAGTCAAGAAATACGGTTTTGTACTGGTTTAATATTAGGGAATAAAGAGTAATCAGCATTGAGGCTAATTGTTTAGAGCCCTCATGTTTTCTTGTTTTTCTAGGTTTATGAGTTAGCTCATTCTTGAGAACTATGTTGTTTGACTAACCTTTGTCATTTGTTTACATTCTATTGCCGTGCTTCTGAAGCTTATTCTACTGACTTGTGCTGTAGTCTCCGCCTTTCACATGTTGGCTTTCACTCACTTGCTTATCTTATGTTACCACATTTTTCAGGTCTATGTTGTTGCAACTAACCTCTGTCATTTTTATTTGCATTCTAGTTCCGTACTTCTGAAGCTTATTCTACTAACTTAGTGGTATAGTTTGTTGGTTTTGGTTTGTTTGCTTGTTTTAGAAAATTTGGCTCCATACTATAAACATCTACATTCTTTATCATACTCTCCAAAAACTGCTTAAAATTTGGATGCGTTTTTCTCGCTCCTTACTTTCCTGTAACAGCACTAATTTTCAATTTAATGCCTCTTATCTATTTAAATAGCTACCGCTCCTTTTCGTTCCGAGTACAAACTCACATTTGTTAAATCATCAATCAATCGCATTTCTGTACCTTCTCCTCACTGTCGTAGATTGCTCACTTCGTTTGATTACATCCAATGTGTTGCAATGCTGCAAAAAAAAAAGAAAAATAGGTCGATGATTCGCGATGAACAAGAGTACCATCAGAAGTATACAATTACAATGCACCATTTCCTAAAAGAATTGTTTGCGTTAAACGTACATACTCGTCCTGAAATAAATATATTCCGCAATTTCAGTAATTGGCAAAAATAATGGAATTATCGATGAGATAATTGAAGAGACCACAGCAGGCGTAATTAGGAAGTCATGAATGAGGTTTAGAAAATTAACGAGGTGGTGTGTTTGAAACCGTTTGCTTGTACGATTGTCGATGTCAAACACTTAAGAATACTCGTGAACTGAAAGAACATTTACATATAAGGTTTGTCTGATCATACGAGATCATCTGTTAGTTAATAGAAACTTAAATTGAACCTAAATTAAGTGAGCAACATATTGTTTGACTGTTCTAAAACCGAGTGCTAGAAAACAATATGGCCCATTTCACCTATCTGTGAGTGTTTTTCGTATTGATAATCAAGCAGGGAAACTGCGGAGTGAGCCACATCATGTAAATGAAAATGCGTCTGGCCTTTATCTATTCTTAGCATTTTAGTCGCTTCTACAGGTAAAAAAATACAGCCAAAAAAAAAAATAACACTGGGCCAACACCTAATACAGACATGGCAAATTCTAGGTTAAGAAAACTCGACAAGTCAATACTTATGCAATCCTCCTCGTTACTCGACGAAGATGAACAAGTAGAGTACATTGCGGGCCTAATTGCCCACAACCAACAAACATACGCCCAGTACACAAAGTACCTATCGTACTTGTACATCATCCAAGCCATACTTATTATTCCACAATCACTCAAATTGAAGCAAAAGCTACCCGATGTCATTTTGCTCTTGTCGATAGCGTTATCGATGATTCAGGTGAAGTTTGTCTCCCGGTACGATAAGTACCTTAGAGTCGTCAGTTACGTGTTGTGTTTGCAGTTGTGTTGGATCGCGTACAAACAGGATGTTGTCATGTGTGCCATACTTCCAATCTTCAATAATGGGGTTCCTGTTTTGTTTAGGTACTGGTTCGACGATGTGAATTTGCTGGTTCAAGAATTGGACAAATTAAAGTACAAGTACAAGAATGTTTGACAGATGTACTACATATAGTCAGAAGAGATTACAAGACAAGACTCTTTTCGGCATTTCAAATGAATATATTGAAGAACAGGTTGAGAATGCTGGCGGTCTGTCTCTACGTGATGCTTGGTTAATTAGCTGAGTTTCAAAAAGGGATAAGGGTTGAGTTCAAAGGGTTGTGTATGGATAGACGGCTTACTAATATACTGATCATTGGTCATTGGACACACCGATGACCTCAGCCAAATTATTCTTTCCAATGTCCCCTCTGGCTTTATTAGGTAAATGAAGCACAGCGCTATTTTGATTAATAGTTCCAATAAAAGTAGCTATGTCTGCAAAATCAATCACTATTTCTGCCTGCAATCTGCTCTTATAACATTCACAGAATTTTTACAGGAATGTTTGGAAAGAATTATGTTGGTTGGGTTTTACTCGAATATTACGATTAGAGGTAAAAACTCAACTTTGTTTATGGAATGTGGCATTTTTTGGAGTTTGAATTTTTGAAATCAACTAATGTTAATCTCTCGCCCAGAGGACTTTCACAAATTTCTATTGCATCATCTATTTAGAGTCTGGTGCATTGATAAAACGTGAATTGATGGTTCTCTGTATAATAATTGTGTTTGCATTGGACGAGGAATCTTTTTCAAGCAAAAAGTCGATAGAGAGACGAATCAGAAATAGTGTAAATTGTCTACTGTTGGTATCGTTGTTTTGAGATTTGCAATTTTTGCACAGGTCCGTCCAAGAAAATAGATGTTGTTTGTGTAGTATAATTGAAGAATCTTGAATCTTTTGCGTGTCAAACATGACTCTAAAATAGCCGCCATATGGATAGTTTTTCCATTAAAATCTGAGCAAATTATCCCAGAAACCGTGTTTACAGATCTAGCTTTTAGTACAAATGCTCAAACTTTGTATGATAAAGAAACATCAAATTCTGCTATAAATTCTCAATCCTAGCGGCTCACCACACACTCGCCAATACAGATGACATGATAAGGTCACAATGTAGGTTTTCTATGGTGTTGCAGCCACCAACACACTACAATTATCTTATCCAATCAAGTGTGTGATTATACCGGATTGTTATTACTAACTGTTGATGATCTTGTTTTATATGCTTTAGTCCCTGGTATTGCTCAATCTCAGCCTCCAAACGCTGCGAAAAAGGTTGCATCAATTGTATCACCCTGCAATCTAATTTGCAATTTGCGTGAGCACGGCCCAAGGAGTTATTATTGGTTAGCGTAGCTATCCAATCTTACTACACTTGGAGAGAAAGGCTTAATCAAAGTATCGACTTATTATGATTTCTAGGGCATCGAAAAAGTCAGAAGGAAAATGACAGTTGCAAACATTACATACTTCGCGGTTCGTTTGGGGAGACAAATTCTGAAACAATTCTAGTAGGCGTAGTTTGTGAAAACAAGACAAGTTGCTAGATTTAATACAGGCGAGGTATTTGGTTTTGAATAGATGAAAAAAGGAGTTGCTGCCTACCTTTTCAATTTACCGGATTTGGCATGCTCATGAGATCAGTACCTTTAGCGAATTTCTCTAGTGAAGCCCACAACAATTCATATATACCTCGTTGATTCTCAAGCAATGACATCAGAAGCTATTACACCAGTAATTAATGACACAAATTATGTCATAACATTTAAGCATGCGCTGCAAATCCTCTCGTCTTGATAGCAAGCTTCGTCCAATATTTTTGCAATATCAACACAAAAAATAACCAAATGCTTCAGTACAAAAATCAACCAAATTCTTATTCCGGACATCAAAAGAGCTCAGTTTGTCCGACTCCAGCAATTATGACCTATTCTGAAATGAGTTAACAACCACCCTTTTGCTTTACACAAGAAAATCACTATCCAGGCATAATCTAACTGAACAATAGTGTATAATCAGCTCATGTCGTTTTTTTCTTTGTATTTTTCTTTCTCGTCAAGTTTAAACAAGATGAGATGAGATGTATATGTATGCAGTTCATCGTATGGTTAAATTACAACAAAAGGAATAAAACCAGCGATAATCTACTACAGTGTACCAGTAATATTTATTGAAACTACAGCAACACGAAGATGCACAACACAACAACAACCATTCTGCTGTGAAGAGTGTTGAGTTGGAGATTAGGGGTAACAACAGCAACGTACTTAGCTCTAGTTCTCCACTTTGTAGTTCCATGTCGCATGGAGCATAAATCTGTGAGATACCATTGTGCGTATGTGCGTTCGTCAGGTTAGTCGAAGGGTCTCTGGATGAAATTTTATGAAATTATACATTCATTCATCATATATTTACGACAGTAATAACAATCTGTCTGAAATGTTCACTTTTTTCTCCGTTGTTCTTTTCCCTTTAGTCTTCCGAAACGTCTTGTTTCATTTGTTCACTCCTAAACTGACTGAACCCGTGGTAAGAAAAGTTGCAACTAAATTATTTCCGCCATAGGTTCTTTGTTTTCTCCACTTTCTTTCCTCACCTATTTGACGGATAGAGTTTACAGGTAAAAATTAACCGTCAATTGTATGTATATACGATGTACATTAACCATGATTTGCTGTTGATGTTGTTGCCATTTCTTCAACAAGGTACTGCACTACGATAGCCTTTGAAATAACCTCTTGCCTATTTTCGAAACACTCCCTATGACTCTTTTTTTAGTTTTTAGCTTTTTTTTTTCTTTTTATCATTTTGATCTCTCTTATAAGTGCATACTTAAAAATAGAGGCTTCTTTCCAACCACCTGCAGATTGGATTCCTGGTTACGGAGGGTGGGGCATTTTACCGCTTGCAACCGTACTTGGAAGTACACTATGCTCTTACTGGAACAGCTGCTATATTGGGATATGAGGCAATACTGTAAACAGATGAAGTACAGAGCTAAGAAAAAACATAGTAGGTAATGGAATAAAGGTAGCTGTTATTGGAAGTGAAAGTAGTGTTTGGATCGAGTTCGAGTTGGTTGTCTTTCGCGCATTGCAAGGCATCTACCGAAAACGCCTTCACCGGGGAAAGGAATACACTCCGAGTCGAATCAACTGCCGCCGCGATTGTCATATGAAACGCAACGAGAAACAATTGGAACCTAGATAATGATAATAATGATAATACTACTATTATTGTCTCTGTGGCTTTACACTCCCGCCTTTCCACTGATTTTTTCCTAACAGATTGATGTTACATTCTGAAAATAGACAGTCCCGTTTATTCTTTTCCAACAACAATACCATTGGTTAAAGCATCATATGATTCCTGTAGAGCTGGGTCTGGGGGATAAGTTAGTTGTAGATTAGATGTGACCAGGAAACTACACTTGTGGCAGTGATAGAGCATAATTTAAGACAGTGTCATTAACATGATCCGCGCAGTTTAGGGAAGAATGCGTTTTTCATTACAGATGTTCTGGAACTGTTATTTTTTTTTTTCTCTTTGGTTTGAGTTTTTCACAGTTTCCCTCGCTCCTGCTCCTGAAAACCATCTTTTCCGACCTTAAAGATTCTGTCAAAACTAGGAGGCAACTACATTTAGAACGATAACACCATTGCCCAAATAGGCCCTTCCTAAAGGGAAGAATCCTCCGTTGTTTGGATTGGTTTGAACTGGATGGTTAATATGCACGTGCACTGGAGGCACCCCTTTTTCCCATTCCTATTCCTCTCTTGTCTGCCGCCGAGTTCGAAAGGGGGATTGCCTACAAATGCTCAAAGCCATGGAACAATACCAATGGAGCCATGCAAAGAAAATGGCTGACGCCATAGAAAGAATTTAATAATTACCATGTCGAAGAACAGGAAATTAGAGGATTGAGTTTAATAGTTCTCCTTAGCGTATTTGTGTCGGGGACTCAGAATTTCTAATTGGTGTTATGCGCCAACGACGGTGTTTTCCATGAAAACGTGTCGGAATTAAAAAAGCTAGTCAAAATTATCAAAATTTAACTCAAATACTCACCAATCCACACGCACAAGTCTAGAAAAGAACTCTGTAGAGAAAAAAATTACGCATATAAATGAAGTTTACATATAGGGTAGTGTCTCGAATAAGGGATGATGAACATAGCCAATTATATAATTTGCTCATGGGAGAAGGTGGCAAGTAGTCTAAGCACCGAAAATATCTAGAATTGAATTGAATTGAATTGAATTGAGTGAATTAAGTAACTACGTCATGCTGTTTAACGACTGTCTATCTCTATTGCTCTATAATTGAAGACTAATAATTACAACGTTTTGGATCTTAGTCCATCCATGCGCAGTTTAATCTAAAACAAAAGAAAAAGAAAGAAATCAGTAATACCGAAGCGAGAATTTCACCCCCATTCTCACCCCCACAAATTCCTCATTTATTTGCGTGCAAAAGCATAACATAACATCGTGGCATAAGGCATCGTGGTAGGAAAAAACGATCCAAAAAAATAAACTAATGGTCATAGAATAAATCAATCATAAAGTAAATAAATAAAGATCGATTTTGCACATGGTGCACTTGCGGCTCTGCAGTCTGCGTAGCGGTGAAGGTAGGTGGGGAGCTATTATTGGGTACGTTTGTTTACAAATGATTGTGTTTTGGGAACCCATGGGACAGACGGTTGAAACAAATAAAAAAATATGAGTCAAAATTTTCTCGTTTGGTTAGGCGGGGGGAGAGAGGGGGGGATGGGGGACTTTGGTAAAAGAGGAATTAAAGTGAAGCGACCCAGTGCTCATTTCAACCAAAAAATCAGGAAAAAAAATATAAAGTAAAATAAAAAGTCCGTAGAATAAATTGAACAAACTGGAATTGCTTGCTTGCTGAACACAAAAGGTCTTTTTACTTTCCAGTTTCACTTTGAGTTTTATGACAAGTACAATTGGGGCATAAAGTAATAGCATTATGTAATGAAGCCCAAAATATATTTTTTTTTTGTTTCATTCCCCTTCTTGTTGCTATAGTGAGGTAATGCGGACTGTGGTTGGCCACCATATTGTATATTACATAGGTTAGGTTACATTAGGCTACGTTGTGTAACTGTATGTGAGTGTCTGTCATGTCTTAGCATAATCGTATGGTATATGGTGTAGCTCCAGCGTTGCAGGTTGTAGACTGTAATAGAACAGTGACTGATATAGTGGTAGACAAAAGAAGAATTATAATGAGAAATAGAAATAATTTACACGTGGATGGTGCAAACACCCTCTCTTAGCAGGAAAGTGTGGTTGTGTGGTTGTGTGGTTGTGTGGTTGTCGTTGTGTGGTAATTGCCGCAGATGCTTATATTTTTGGAAAATCCATAATATGTCATGCGTGATCAATTATTTATTTTGTTTTATATTTTATTCTGTTTTTGCATTTTTTTCTTACTTCAGTTTTACTTTATTTTTTTTTTTTTTTCTTTTATTTTTATTTTTATTTTTGTTCTTTTTTTTTTTTCTTTGAGTTAGCTAGTTACAGCATTCAACTATTACTCATAAAGTTAACCAACCTTGTATAAATATATTCAGAATTCCCCAAACCTACTTCTACATTTCGTTATTGATTTCGTATTCTATATCCAGAGTTTGCATTTATATCATTAAAGGATATATACATATATTACATAGGTCCATCCATTAGCTACCACTTCTGCAACTTCAACTTCGACTGCAACTACAACAACAAATACAAACTCAGCTACAACTACTGCCTAATTCATTTGAGAATACTCATTAATTTCAGTGTTTTCTAATTTGCATATTATATATACTCTACACTTATTACAAATACATTATTGTATACTTATACATAAATAATAGCATATACCACTACTACTGCAATAGCAAAAGTTCATTAGAGATGTCTGATTTTGCTTTCAACAATTATTGTATACATTGCGACAAATTATGTCCTACAAATTCGGTTTACTGTTCTGATGAATGTAAATCGGTGGAATATCAATCTTCAATACAACAACTACAACAGACAAACCTACATCAACGTAGCACATCTTCGCTTACAGCGAGTACATCCACTTCTTCAACTACAGCACCATCAGAATTGGTTTCGCCATTATTGACTCCAGCTTTATACTTGCAACAACAGCAGATGCTACATTCTACAAATGACATTTCTTCACCTTTAATGTTATCTTCAAGCTCATCAGTTGCTGCAACTAAAGAAGACTACCATGACTTGAATTATTTTGATTTGAATTACTCTGTTCAATCTAATACTAATTATACTAGTACTGAAGCTAGTAATGAATTGGTCTGTTCGACATCCCATAATTATCGTAAATGGCTTACTGCATTGTAAGGCAGGAGCCTCGGTTACTGCTACTGCTACTGCTGCAGCAGCAACTGGTGTCACAGTAGTCATAATACGTTTGTCTTTTTCTATGGTTTTGGTTAGTTATTTGGTTCAATATCGGGGTTTGTATTCAAAAAAATATTATATAAGATACCGCGCACAATCTTAGTGGGTTCATTCAAGTGACAGTTATACAATATTATTTATATATAGTTATTATCTCAATATTATATTATAGGTAAACTTGTTTGATAGGATATATGTCTTACGCACTGTAGCACGTAACATGTAGCATGTATCACGTTGGCCGTTGCATCTAGATAGTTTCGTAACTGAAACCCGCAGCCGCAATGCCAAAACGAAAGATTTTTCAGAGGGAGGGGATTCACGGGGATCGACCAACGGTGGGGTCATTTGACTCCTCACCGCTACCTCAAAACACTTGGAATTCTAACATTGCCGGAGAACTTCTTGTTAACCAAAAATGTCAAATCTACGCGGACTATCTAAGAGGTTACCAAGCATACGACTATACCCCACCCAGCCAATGTAAAAAATAACCATTGAACTCAATATCAGATGCAAAAGATCACACTATCGATTGAAGCAATCGCTTCAAAAGATAATAATGATGTCAATGCAACAAATATATATCCGTTCAAGTAAGTCCAATACTTTAAAGGGAAAGAGGAGAGGCCAAGCACGTTTCTCAAGCGTTTCCTTTCTGTGAGTGTTGTCCTGCCTTTAGTTTGTAATGTTGGTCTAGCCCTACTACTTTTAGCCCAGTATAGTAGCTTAGAAACTCTTGGATATTCCTACATTTTACGTGTCACTTGGTACAGCGGAGGTTTTTCAAATGTAAGTTTATGTGCTGTAACCCATCTGGAGTTTGTGCAATAGTTCAGGTTAGCTCTTTCTTCTGCATTCTCCAACAATTTTTACGATTCGGTAAAGCACGTGACTATTTTATTTGAAAATAATTAAATACGACTCCGTTAAATATGAGAAGCACATGTACAAGGTACAAACTTGAATTACATCTCTAGAAAACCTTATCGTCCCGTTTAGACTTATCAGTGTGAAAACCGCCATATGATAGGGTGATATCGGTTTTAGTTGAGCTCATCGGAATGGTTTTAATATGTGAATGAAGGATTGAATTACTTTACCGTAGTTGTAAGCGATTCACACGAGAATCTTTCAAGACAAAAGAACGGGAAAAAAAATTTTCCATTATCATTATCAAAGATTGTCCAAGTTTCATTCATATAAACCATCAAAACAAACATGTTACCATCTCTAGTCAGGTCAGGAGGTTACGTGTGGAAATTCACACCAAGAATAACACGAACACAAAGGGCAAACTTGAAGAAAAGAATGCAGCAAGTTGATGAAAACATTGAAAATATATATCAAGGATTGGTGTTATCTCAGGGTAAACAGGTTGGAGATAAAACTGAGTATAAGAAAATAGATTATTTGAAATTTGAGTATCCTAAAGAACATGAGATGAGCAAAAGAGATAAAACCACTACGTTCAATAAAAAATGGCAGGATTATAGAAAACCAATTCATCGTGTACCTAAGTGGACGAAGCTCTCATTCAGAGAAAACCCCAAATATTTCTAACGAGAAAGAAATGAAGCAACGTGGAAAGTCGAAAGGTACGGTTTCGAAGGTCTTTTGTATATTAAAATAGTGTCATTGTATATAGATCATCCAAGTTTATCCCAAATAAAATTCGATATAAAGTAATCACTGTATTTCGGTTCAATTTTCAAAACACTTGTCATGTTGTCTTGATCGATAACTACGATGTTATCGTTATCTTCGCCTAGTGTCTCTAACTTGATCCCCAAATTCTTATATAAATCTATTCTCATGATCGATGAATCCTGATTATATCCCACCTTATCCATATCTTCAACCACATTGTCCAATTTTTTGTCCAAGTCTTGCAAATTCCCAACATAATTGTTCTGCTTATACTTCAATGTATTTACCGAGCTTTCCAAATCAGTCAATTCTTTTGCAATCACCACTTTCAAGTTATCCAATTCGTTTAATTTCGACTGTATGATTTGAAACACATTTCCATTCTTATCAACGGGACTCAACTTGTATTCTACACTTGTGCTCGAGATCAACTCAAAATTATACTCATTTATCTTATTTAGTAAATTTATCTCTTTGTTGAGTTGAGTTATTTCATATTGCAATTGTGAATTGGACTCATTCAAGTGTGATATACTATCGTGACGTAATTTCTCGATGGTTTTGATCAGCGTCTCTATCCCTTCAATAAGGGCGATTTCGTCCTCTATATTAATGCCATTTATTATCTTCTGCAACTGTTCATCCGGAGTAGTCATAATTCCCCTACTTCCAGTCCATAACTTCCTTTTGGGTTTTGTTTTGGTTTTGTAAACATTCTTTAGCACCTTTTGTTTTTTTTTGTTTTGTTTTGTTTTGTTTGCTTTTCTTGTAGTTTTTGTTTTTGCTCGCTTGTTCCCATAAAATTATGAGACCAGAAGAACAAAATGATAATTCAGTTCACATTGGGAGACACCAGCCATCCAACCAACCAACCAACCAAACAAACAATCAATCAATCACATGAGTCATCATCAAAAAGAAAATAAGAAGTCGTATTCAGATATAGACCTCCCTACAAACCCAAACCTACCAGTATGGATAATAACTCCAAAGGAAGAAAAAGCGATCTTTGAAAGATGGAGAAAAAAAGCATTTTCCAAATGTGATGATCTCATTAAAAAATACGTTGAATGCTCAAATTCCTACAAGAATCCTTTGGAAGCAATGCATAAATGTGCAAAAGCCAATGAAGAAAGTCTTGCGTGTGTTGCAAAGTACCAGAAGAGAGAGTATTTGGATATCGAGAGGGACGAGTTCATCCAGGAAAAAATGGAAAAAAAGAAGCTCTATAAAATGAAATTAAAACAATTGGAACAAGAGCAAAAATCGAAACAAGGTGATGAATAGATAGGAGACAAGGTGATGAATACATTGGAGATAGAGAAATAAACGCCGAAAAAGAGATTTGGGATAATTACTTGTACATACTACTGTTTATTCAACGTATACATTCTATCAATATAAGTTGATAGCGCTAATGAATCAGATCAACCACAGGATTTTAAACGAGCAATGAGGGGCTCCTTGTGACTCAGTTGTTTGCAAAGTGGGGGGCAGTTTTCTGTACGTCGTATTTGACCATCTTTTTTATTTCGAAGCAGCGCATTGCACTCTCTGTCAGCATTAAAATGTCCGTGGTCATGTATCGTTTTTCTGGCAGTTTGAAACGTCATCTCCTTGATTGAAGATCACGAAACATGTATTCCATTACCAAGCATGACCCGCATACCACCCCTAGTCTCTAAAATTCTCGTCTTCAAACACATTGTGACTGGCCATAAACAAACTCGCATGGATTTTACCTAGTTTTTCAATATTTTCATACTGGCTGCACGTCGTTTTCAATAAATCGTTGAAATCCGATAAATTTGCATGTAGTTGAGCCATTTGCGAGTTCAAGTGACTTAACTGTCTTTGAGCTATTGATGATGTTGAGCTTGAAGTAGCTTTGTATGGTGTTGCCTTTGCCGTTGATGAACTATTGCTCATGACTTAGAATGCGTGAGTGGTGGCAGTTGTTGTGGATATGTACGCGTAGTAGTACGTTGTATGTTGGTATGGTATGTTGGTATGTTGGTATGTTTATAATTTATGTTTGTAGTGAACTGATTAAAAGTCGAACAAGCAACAGGGAAAACAGAGACAAAACAACTAATTATTACGCACTCATTAGGAACAAGAGTATCTTTTATTATTAAATGACAGATTTACAACTAATTCCAATATATTCACAAAGCCGCCATCATCTATGACCAGCTGTATCGATTCAACTTCCGAGAGTTATCAAAGACAATCTCGTTACAGAACATTGATCTCCAAACAAAAGTGCAAATTGTCTGTGACAGCTTTTACCTCGTTTTTTTTTTTGTACGTTGTTATTCTTTTATTTTATTCCCTTTTCCTTTCCCTTTCATGGGAAAACTGGAAAACCATCCAAAAAAGAAATCAGTTACCACCCCAGAATTACTTCCTTCAAATCATTCACTGCAGCAGAATCAACCTACTACTTGTTCTTTATATACTAGCCTATATAACACGCTTCATTTTTTTGTTATTAGTTACACCAGTTAATGCATAAAGATCGTAGTCTATCGCTATAGTAAGTTTGAGACATACAATTCAGATCATGGAATCACTATCGAAATCTACTTCAACGAACCAAGAGCAGAATGACAAACAAAAGCTACTAAAGCCGTTGCTGTCTCTTCCACATCCACCGAAACAACCCCCACACCCGTCGCAGCAACAAGTACAGCCTCCAACTGTTCAGCCGGTTCCTTGCCAAATGCCAAAGCTGTCACCCATAAAGCCTACGCTTACCAGTGGTGGTGGTAGTGGTGGTAGTGGTAGCAGCAGTATTGTCAGTACAACCCAGAGAACAAATTTACATCCTAAGGACACTTGCAAACCAATATCGAATTTCCTACCTCAAAATAGTAATAAACCGATTAAATCACTGCAACCTCCTGTCCGGACAGCTCCTCCTCACTTTCACCAAACTCATCAACCAATAGCTCCAAAATACACCAAGATACAACCAGCAATTGCCCCTAAACCGCTAGCAATAATGCCACAAACAAGCAAATTCAATCCTATACCAAATGGAAAGCTATCTCTACTGATGAGACTGACATTCACTGATTCTGGTTGTCTAAACACTTCCAAGAAATGGGTGCTACCACCACGACCAAGGCCAGGTCGGAAACCGACAGGAGGTGAACTGGACGAGAAGAAGCCTCTGCAAAAGACAGCAAGAAAACCAAAAACTAAGAAGGAGCCGGTTTCAAGTACTACTACTGCTGCTACTACTTCTACGACTTCTGTTACCCGGGTGAATAATCACCCTCCCGTTAAGAAGCAAATCATTACCCCATTGAGTCAAAACATTGAAGATCAACTGCCTGTGATTACTCCTTCATCTACTAGTACAAGTACTGAGTCAAACACTCCCATTACATCACTGATGCTTGCGTCACCAGTACCTGCGCCATCAACGGAATCTCCATCACCGACACCGAATGACAGTATAAAGGTTAGAAAAAATGTAAATAATTCCTGTTCATCGCGTTTTCCAGCAGCTTCAGTAGCTCCAGCACAAAACCCAGTGCTAACAGCACAAATAGCTAAACCTACACCACCTCCACCACCACCTCCAGCGAAGCCTACTGACCCGAACGCACAATTGATGGAAATGAAAATGTCATATTTAACAAAATTGAAAGAACAAGAATTAATCCGGAATTACATCGAAGTGTTAAGTAATCAAATTAAAGAATTGAGTTTTGTACAGAATGGAGTTATCACATTTGATGCATTGAAAAATAATGTTGAATATAATAACGTAACATCAAAGAAAATTAAATCACCAGCAGCATCTGCAAAATACGATCAATTGGAATCCATAAACAACTTGAATGATTTGAATAAATTTTTGAATTATTTGGCAAAATCTTCAAATATCATCCACAGTGCCAAGAAACAAAAGTCAAACAGTAATTCACCAGATTCAATAAATCAGCAAATCAATCATTATGTTGAAGTTCGAAATAAGTTCAAAGCAATGAATAATCGAGTCGATGAACGGAAACAACAAAGTCTCAATAATTTAGGCATAAGAAAACAACAAGAACAGCAGCAACAACAACAACAACAACAGCAGCAGCAGCAGCAGCACACTCCTACTTCCATACTATCAGCAACTACTATTCCCCAAGATGCTACATTTACACCGGACTTATTAAAGCCCATCAAAGCTTCAAATTTATTCCGCGATCTCCATGACATAATGAGTGATATTGACTTACAGACAGCTACAATCGAAGAGAGTCCATCCGCTAGCGAACTAAATAGTGATAATATTAAGAGTGGCATTGATAACGAAATTGATTTGTTTATGGACGAGCATGATTTTCTAAACAGGTTAGTTTTAGATGATGTGAAAACGAAGGAAGAAGATGAGTTGGGAAAGGTTGCTATTCATCAAGAAGAGGAGAAACAACTACAGCAAGGGCAACAAGTTGTTGCCAACGATACGATTATGAAGAAGAAGTTGAAATTCAATTGCGGGTTTTGTACTAATGATACGCCATGCTTATGTTTTGACACGGACTTAGAAATCAATGGGTTAAGGTAAACACCTAGTATATAGTTTTAGGATAGTTTGGAAATTGGGTTTTATACTTGTAAATACAAAGTCACTACGATACAGAAAATTTACTCTTTATCACCTTTGAGGCGTTCGTTTGAGTAATCTAGCTAAGGGGAAGTTTTGTACTGATTATATAGATACCCAATATATAGTTATAATGAATACATCAATATTTGTCTCTTCTTGGTCCTTTGGATCCACTTTTATAGTCATACATCCATCTTTTTTGGATTCCCAAAGTGCAACGAAATCCGAATTAATTTGCAAATCAAACTCTTGTGGACCTTTGACGGTTGTGAACTGAACTATAAATTTATGTTTGGAAGATTTATCACCCAAGTTCCCACCGATTTTGGCAATCAAATCCTTAGCGGAAAGCTCTAAATTATCTTTTATCAATCGACTTATATAATCTTCTGTAAATGGAGCCTCATTGTTTGTTGATCTGCTTGTGATGTTAACCGACATTTAGTATCCGTTGGCGGAACTGAAGCGTGTTTTTTGATTCACAAAAGAATTATCTTTTTATCCTGGTTTTATATATGTTTTCCGTCTTCCGTGGTGTTTTTTTTTTTACATATTTTTACTTCATTAAAGGTCCATTATGGTAATGAGATTTCTCAAGAAGAAAGACGAAGATAATAGTTCCAGTGATAGTCAAACTTCAGATGACGTATCGGTTTCATCAAAGGCAACATCGATAAGCACGAGTAGCTCCACCATCACGTCTACAAAACGAGGATTGGTCAAGTGTTATGTTCCATTTGAAAACCCAGTCAATCCTGTAAAGCCACCGGTATTTGATTTTGATGAAGAGCAGCAACAGAAATACGATCTACTAGTCAAATATTTTGAAGAATTCATCACTACGGAAATACCGGTTAATGATCTTCATAATGCTCCTACACATCCTATATTAGAAGAAGAATTAGCGTGGCTCACAAAGGAATGTTTTGTCAGGTACTTAAGAGCAAGTAAATGGAAACTAGACGTGGCTATAAAGCGTATTGAAGACACAATGATCTGGAGAAGGACTTTTGGAGTTGTGAACATCCCTAATATCACCGATCCTCAGAAATTGATTACTGCCAACTTAGTGGCTGCGGAAAATGAAACAGGTAAACAATTAATCGTAGGGTACGATAACGATAATAGGCCTTGTCTTTACTTGCGTAATGGGTACCAGAATACCCCACCAAGCATAAGACAGGTCCAGCATTTGGTGTTTATGCTTGAAAGAGTCATACAGTTTATGCCGCCGGGACAAGATGGATTAGCATTATTGATTGATTTTAAAGCAGCACCGGCACATTTGAATTTGCTGTCGAGATTCCCCTCCTTGTCAACATCAAAACAATGTTTGCATATTCTTCAAAGCCATTACCCAGAACGATTAGGCAGAGGATTATTCACCAATATTCCCTGGATCGGATATACTTTTTTCAAAGTTGTTGGACCTTTTATCGACCCATATACCAGACTGAAAACTATATACGATCAACCGTTTGAGAATTTTGTGCCTAAGGAACAATTGGATAAAGAATTTAATGGGATGTTGGATTTTGAATATATTCATGATGTTTACTGGCCAAAAATGAATGAAATTGCTGAAAAGAAGAAAATGGTATATATGAGTAATTTCAGGAGATTGGGGTCGCAGATCGGATTAAGTGAATATGATTTAAGATTGGAAGTACAACTAGAAACATAGAATTTACCATCGTGGGACTCCGACTTCCCATATTATTAAATGTTTATTTAGAAAATCGGGCATCTAACTATTCAAAATACTTATATTTATAGATAGACCACGCAAATTTTGAATGTATATACAGTAGATTAGAGATTGAGTTTTCGTAGTGCGAGATCTGGTTACAAATTAGTTTTGACTCAGGGAGATGATTTTTTTTTGAACCTTTCATTTCTTTCCGAGTAATATCAGCATTTACTCCTGTAAGACAAATACCATAGAAAAAGGCGGGCCATGAGTCAGTGCTCACTTACGGCCATCTCGCATGGGTCGAAGTTACCTCCAGAAACAATTTCTTCCCTCCAAGAATTCATCACTCAGGCATTATCATGCCTGCCTTCAGATATTAAAACCAAACAATTATCACCACGTGCATATGATTTCTATATACCCATAGATGACATAGGTAAAACCAGAGAGTTAATCAAATTGCATACACATACCTTGAACTCGTCATACGATTTAATCTTGCAGGATTTGAGTCATAGGAATAACAAAAAATTGTTCATATTTGATATGGATTCAACATTAATCTATCAAGAAGTCATTGAGTTAATTGCTGCGTATGCTGATATCGAAGATATGGTGGCTGAAATCACCACAAGGGCAATGAACGGTGAGTTGGATTTCAACCAATCTTTAGCAGAGCGTGTTTTGTTGTTGAAAGGAATTGATGCGACGTCCATTTGGGAAGAGTTGAAGCACAAGATTGAGATAACTGAAGGAGTGTGTGATTTAGCCAAGGCATTAAAGAAGTTGGGGTGCGTGTTGGGTGTTTGCTCGGGTGGATTTATACCCTTGGCCGAATATATCAAAGAGAAATTGGGCTTGGACTATGCCTTTGCTAATACTTTAGGTGTAGATGAAAATAATCATTTGAACGGTACCACAGAGGGCCCAATTGTCAATGGTGATAAGAAGGCAGAGTTGCTACTCGAAATCGCTGAAAAACATAATATAGACCCAAAAGATTCCGTAGCTGTGGGTGATGGTGCCAATGATTTGAAAATGATGTCTGTTGCGGGATTTGGAATTGCCTGGAACGCAAAACCAAAAGTGCAGTTGTTGGCCCCTGCCTGTTTGAATACAAAGTCTCTATTAGATGTGTTGTACATTTTGGGATACACCGAGAGTGAAATTCAAAAATTGATTGAATAGAGTAAATATAGACTGTTTTTACGTAGATTAATTAACACATACAGTTACCCCACTATTGTACCCTTGACTACCCCCATTACACCATTAAATAACAACACTTCTCTCCCTAATTTGAGGTCATCAATACTTATGGTATCTTCTTCAATGAAACGCTTACGAAGTAAGAAATGTCTAGTGACACCACAAAGGCAGCCGGAACTCAACAACGGAGTTACCCACTTCCCATCAGATTCCCTCTTTATAGCCACATTCGTAATCGATCCTTCCATTAAATTATTCTGGGTGTTATAAAGCAATATTTCTTCCTTACCTTGCTTGATTCCTGGTAACAACTTCCTTGCTTCATTGTATACATCTCTCTTGGTCGTTTTGAATGACGTGAATGGCGATATTAAACTGGGTTTCTTGTCAATGTATACATGCCAATTTTCGTCCTTGTCATTTTTATCTTCTTCCAAGTACGTATACTCGGGTATTTTAAACTCTGGAAACAATCCACTCAACAAGTTACTTCTATTGCCCGTATCATGCACCTCGATCTTGGCAGATCCGTCTAGTTTGAACAACCCTCGTATCTTGTAAGGTATGAACACTAGTTTTTGCAGCGCTTTCAAAGCTTCAATTAGTTGGTCAGTTAGAAATTCTTCAGTGATCGTGAAATCCAAGTTAGTACCAAATTGCAAATGAAAATACTCTAATGTGAACTTGAGTCGAGCAACGTGTTCCAGAAGCAAGAAGAAATTTTGTTGCGTTATGTCCTCGTATTCAATAGCTGGGGTCGATGACAAGTTTGGATCGTACCTTATTGTGGTGAGAATCTCAAAGTCGTCCGCATTTATGCTGGGAAAATCCTTGATTATGTAGTTTTCATGAATCTTGGATATTGTTTCATCAAACGGTGCCTCCATTATATGGTATTTCTGGGGGATGGATTCGGCAAGTAGCGGACAGTGTCCTATCGTGTCCTATTGCCGTGTAAATCTAGCAATGATTGATGGCAAAACCCAGTGTCGCAAAAACGTTCACAAACCACGTGATGTCGTAAAAACAATAAATATACTAACGTTTATGACATGCAAATACACAATACAATACATTACAATACAATGCAATACAGTACAAATCACACCCAGCTAATAAGGTCTGAATCTTTTCTTTTCTTTCATCAATCTCACTTTCTCTTGATCCATCTTGAACTTGGCTAGCAACTCATTCATTTCTTCCTTCTTGCGCTGTCTTAATTGGAATCTGTAGAAATCTTGCTTTTCTTTCTTTTTCATTTTAGCCTTTGCCTTAACTATTTCTACACTGGCTGCTAACTTTTGCTTGCCCAAGATACCTGTCTTTGTTTTCCTATGAGATCCTACCACCAACGTAAATCCTTCGTCATCCACCAAGTTTGCTTGTTGCTGTAATTGATCTATTGACGCTTGCTCAGCTTGATCAAAGTCTATTAATGCCTGAGATACTTGATCCAACAACTTTTCGGTACTTAAAATTTGTGACTGATATTTCGATAAATAGTATGATGACGTAAATGTCTTTATAGGCCAAGACGTTATTGTCGCGTTTTGTGACAATTTCTTCAAAGAACTAAATGCTAATTGAAAGGCTGGTTTGTCAACAAAGGTGATTATACCACAATTTTTAGGTAACTTACTTGCGGTTTCATCAACAGAACTTATAGGTAAATCCGATGTTAATTTCGTTAAATCTATCCATATATCTTCAGCATAATCAGTTAAATATGATTGTACATATGATTCTATAGTTGCCCCAATAGCAACGTCTTGGAAATACTTTTTGACCGTTGGTAAATCACTTGCTATAGGCAAGTTGAATATGAATAATGATCTATTATCTGACTTCTCTGAGTTGGATTTGGCATCGTGTTTTTTAAAATAAATATAGTGCGTAGATTTTGATTTGGTACTTGGCAAAATCACAGGCAACACCTGAAATCCTTTTATCTCTGTCCTTCTCATGAATTCCGTATGAGTCTCTTTATTTTGTCCTGGTGGTGGATGCTGATTCTGTGATGAGCAACGGTATAGACAAAAACAAGTCTTTCACAGCGGTAGTGTAATTGTGAGCAAGAAAGCAGAAGTGGCAGCTTTGAAAATGACCGGAAAGAGTGAAAAGAAAATTTTTCTCAGTGCGCTTCTCGTACCATACTACAACACACACAGTACAACACTACCAGTGCACAAGTGATAATACTGAGTGTATATCTCTTCTATACTATAGAAATTTTGGCTGCCATTTTTTTGGATCAATCCTGCAATCATCACCACAGACTTTGTATCAGCAGCTATTATCATTCAATATTGCCTGTTACTCATATAACATTCTTTTGCAGCGGGTATATCAGATATCTAGACACAGGGTCACTTTGTTTACGGAGCTAGAGAGGGGACCATGGATAAGCAATCGTTATTAAAAGCCCTTGCTGGTACGCTAGATGCCAATCAGCAGGTGAGAAAATCAAGCGAACAACAGCTACATGTCTATGAACAACAGCCAGGTTTCACTGGTTATTTGTTGGATTTAGTTGTCGAAGATGGTATACAATTGGGTGTACAAATATCTGCTGCTATTTTCTTCAAGAATAGAATATTGAATTACTGGGTAATGCCTGAAAATTGCAGACAACTTCAGTCAAGCTATATAATGGAAAGTGAAAAAGCAACCATAAAAGAAAAATTAATAACGACCATCACTAAAACTTACAGGTTGAAGCAAATTAAATTTCCGTTATCAACTGCATTACATAGCATTTTGAGTTTCGATAAATGGGACGAAATGACACAGATAATTTTAACCTTGATAAATTCTCAAGATCAGGATCATATATATACAGGATTGATTTGTCTATATGAATATTCTAAGAACTATAGATGGTCTGGTATAGAACTGGCAAATTTCATTAATCCAGTGTTGGAGGACATAACTCAACAGATTTTTCCCCATTTGGAAGCTTTGGTAAACAAGTTACTTGAAAGTGATGCTAATAAGACATCTGATGAAATTTTCTACCTTATAATCAAGTGTTTTAAATTCGCTACATATTCGTCGCTACCTACATATTTTCGTGACTTAAATAAATTAGGACTTTGGTGTCAAATTCATATTATGATCATTAACAAGCCATTGCCTAAAGAAGTGCTAGATGAGGATGACGTTGAACTGAGGAATAATCACCCAAGAATCAAAACAGTTAAATGGTGTTTTGCTAATATGGATCGTTTCTTAAACAGACATGGCGGTGGTTATTTAACTAGAGAGAAAAATGAATTCGCAGTTAATTTCATCAATAACTTTGTACCGGAATTACTTAATGCCTATTGGAAAATTACTGAAGACTGGTCCAGCAAAAAAGTTTGGCTCAGTGAAGCTTCATTATTTTATATGATCTCCTTCTTGGAGCAAGTAGTTGAAACCCCCTGTTGGTCACTAATCGAAGAGAAATTAGAGGCTATTATAAGACATCTCATTTTGCCCACATTAGTTGCAACAGACGGAATTGTGGAGTTGTATGAAGACGATCCAATTGAATATATCAGAAGATTTTTTGATGTAAATCGTGAACAAAAAAGTAGTGATGTTGCCTCCATCAATTTTATTTATAGACTATCAAACAGAAAGTTCAAGCTGACTGGTAATTTAATTTTTGGTATTGTCAATGAAATATTTACAAATAGAATCAGTGATCGTAATAGTCTAGAAAATGCCATGAAAGCTGAAGGTGCGTTAAGAATCTTGTCCACCATTTCATACAAATTAGATGCAAGAAGCTCGCCATGTCATGGACAAGTCGATAGCATGCTTCATACGTTTGTATATCCCGAATTATTAAATGCGCAAGCAAGCAAGACTCCATGGCTAACTGCAAGAAGCTGTGATACTATAGCTATGTTTAAAGGTCATTCCTATAATGACATGCAAGTTTTGCAAGAAATTTTCCAAGGTATTGTCTCATGTTTTCAAAATGACAAGCAATTTCCAATTCAATTGACTGCAGCTGATGCATTAGCCACTTTGACTGACGAAGACTTAGTTGTTCAACAAATCTCTGAACAAGCACCTCAATTAATGGGCGACTTGTTAGAGAAATCCAAAAAATACGAAAGCGACATTTTAACCCATGTAATGGACACATTTGTTGAAAAATTTGCTACAAATTTGGAACCTTACGCCGTTGAATTGGGTCGTAATTTAATTGAGCAATTTTTAAGATTAGGTGGCGAGATTTTGGAACAACATAGTGGAAGTAGTGAAACAGACGTAGACAAAGAATATCAAGCTTCTGGATTATTAAGTACTTTAACTACTTTAGTAATTTCCATGTCTAATGCCCCAAACGTCGGTAGAGCATTGGAAGAAGTATTACAAGATTTGGTCAAATTCATTTTGGAAAATGCTATGGTTGTATTTTTAACCGAAGTTGTTGAAATCTTAGAATCCATAATACTTGTCAGAAAAGAAGTGTCTCATGTCATGTGGAACTTATTTCAAGTTGTTATCGATTCGTTCGATATTTATGCTTACGAATACTTCGACTCTTTTCAACCATTTTTCGAAAGTATAATCAACAGAGGATTTAGCAATCCACAGATTACAATGGAGCATCCTTATGTTCGGTCATTATTGTCGGTTTGCTTCAATGTTTTAAAACAAGATGACTTGGAATTGGTGTTTGCCCATCACGCTTTCGAGGATATTGAATTAACTATGTTGGCAATGAATTCAAGATTTGTTCCATTTTTGCCTCAATTTTTGCCGGAGATTTATAGCATTTTTGAATCTTTGGAAGGACAAGATGCATTTGACGGACAGATGTTACACTATTTATCAATCTTGAGAATTTTGTTTGCTTCTTTGTATATTGATCCAGTTACAACGATCCAATTTATTAATTCAAAGGGGTTTTTGGCACAATTTTTTAAATTATGGATTCAATATAGTGATGATTTCCAAAGTGTTTATGGGTGTAAATTGCAAATTTTGTGTGCAATGTCAATTTTGAGAAGCGATGCTATAAATATAATACCTGAAGACTTGGCTGGAGAAACTGTTGATTTATTATTGAGTAACATTGCTGTGTTACCGACTGCTATAAGAACCAAAAACTCAATTTTGGCAAGTGAAACAAATCAAAAAGAACAATTGAAGAAAGAAGATGTAGAGAACGAGGAAGATGCAGATGAATATGGATCAGCTGGAGACTTTGATGAGGAGTATGAAATTGATGAAGCAGAATTAGAAGCAATGAAAGAAACTCCTATCGATGGTGTAAATGCATTTGAAGTTTTTGTTGACGGATTTTTAACTATACAACAAGCTGATGCTAATAAACATCAAATATTATTTGGTGGATTAGATAACAGTAAGAAAGAAATGATTGAAGAGTTGATTAAAGTTACTCAGCAAACAAGGTAATTGTATTTCTATATATTGTATATAAGTCTAAACACTATGATTTTGATAGATTTTGATTTTTGCGTTGTAGTGCAGTTTTTTCACTTTAAAAAAATATGCTAATCTGATCGTTTCAATGGCAAAAAACTCTACCCTTCCTTAACACTTTAACCTGACACCAATTCTAATCTGAAATCCCAATGTTTTCAAGCTTCGGATCATCAATGTTTGGCAGTGGACCACCAAGCTTTGGCTCACCCATAAATAATAAGTTTGAAGAATATTTCAGGTGCTATCCAATATCAATGATGCCGGATTTGATTCGAAAAGATGATGCAAATTACGGGGGTAAGATTTTCCTACCACCATCGTCATTGAATAAACTAACGATGCTACACATCAGATACCCCATGTTGTTTGAATTGAATAATGAAAGTAAAAACATCAAAACTCATTCGGGTGTCTTAGAATTCACGGCTGAAGAAGGTCGAGTTTACATACCGCAGTGGATGATGAACACGTTAAAATTGACAGCCGGCTCGTTGATCAAGGTAGCCAATTGTGACTTGAATTTAGGTAAATTCGTAAAAATTGAACCGCAAAGTGTCGATTTTTTGGATATCAGTGATCCCAAAGCTGTCTTGGAAAACGTATTGAGGAAGTTTTCAACATTAACGGTTAATGATATAATTGAAATTAATTACAACGATTCCATATATGGTATAAGAGTATTGGAAGTTAAACCAGATAGTAGTAATCATGGAATATGTGTTGTTGAGACTGATTTAGAGACTGATTTTGCCCCGCCCGTGGGATATGTTGAACCTGAATATAAACCAAAGAGTGTTAATCCACCTAGTACTGCACCTATAGCTCCGTCAAGTGTCTCTAGAAGCGCGGGAGCGGCCACAATGGCAAAATCTATCAACTATGCCGGAATTGTTGCCGATGCTTCCAAAAATGGCAGCTCAGTTTCAAAGTTTACTGGCTCGGGACAAAAATTGTCCGGTAAAGCTGTGGGGAGTAAGAATGAAGACGAAAATAAGGCATATACCATTGATGACTTGGATCCAGAAGCACCTCCAGTGCGTTTAATATTGCCTGAAAATCAATTGTTTTTTGGGTTTCCCGTGTTAGTTCCTACCCAAGAAGAAATAGATGAAGAAACAAAGGATAAGCAAAGAAAGCAAGAAATATTTGGCGGCGCTGGCCAATCATTGAGACAAAGCAAGAAAAGAAAAGACAAGAATACAAACTATCCATCGTTAAAGAATCATGAAAGAAGTCCCGATGTTATAGAAATTGATTAAATAAATATATGATCAACTTGTTTTTCTACATTTATTATTTCTATTTGGTGGGCCTCGGTGTCTATCTAAAACTATGAATCTGTTTATTCTTCAGTAGTTGAAGGAAGGAAAACATCATTACCTTGCTCTTCAGCTTTCTTTTGATGATAAACAATATCAGTAGATTCCCAAGGATAAGCAATCCAGCAATCAGGAACAGTACGAGCAGCAAAATAATTACCAGTTTTCATAATTTCGTCGGGCAATTCCGCCCTCTTTTGCTTTTGTTTATCGTGTAAAACAAAAATACCAAATTTGGTATCTTTTGGATCTGCTCCTTTAGCTTTAGCTTGTTCTTCAACATCCTTCTTCAATTCAGATACAGCGTAATGTAAAGTGGTTCTGGTGTCATCCACTTCATCAATGATTAAAACATTCTTACCGACTAAATCTATTTTGGATTGATGATAATCAATCCACTGAGTTCTTACGACTTGGGTACCTGGCTCTTCAATTCCATCCGCATTTTCAATTTCCTCATACAACGACAATATAATTGCCATGATTCTAACGTTTGGATGGCCCGGTTCTTTTAAGAATGAACGCAACATTCTTGCTGGAATAAAACCACCTCCACCGATAGCAATAATTAAATCTGGTTTGAATTCCTTTATTTTATCTGCTGATTCTTGACACAATTGATGTATATTATTGTAAGATATATACATCTTTGAATTTTCTTGCTCAGACATGGTTGAATGCTAGCCGATACTTGAGTTGTTATTAAGGAATGGGGTATCTATAAAGATCGTAAACCCAAAAAAAAGAAGAAGTAGAAGTAAGCAAACTTGTAGATAAATTTTTTTTCTTCTCTTCATTATTGGTGATGCCATACGCATCAGTCGTAAGCGCAAGACTTTCAGAAGAAAAGCAAAGCTGCAAAACTACGACCAAGAGGAATAATATCCGAAGCTATTTCATGTGGTTCCATCTATCAAGGTAACACAGTCTGATGAGTAATATTTTCTTATGGAATCTAAATGTGGCAACGTATCTCTCTCTTTAAAGAGGTGAAGAATCCAGTTCGGAATTTCCGTCGGATGTTTTTGTTTTTGGATTCTCAGCAGCCAAAAAAAAAGTCACACTTTTGCATTTGCACCCAAAACCATTTCACCCAATAGAGACGAATACTCTAACCAACTACACAATTATCCTCTTTTCTAAAGAATCAAACATTTGCTGGATCTACACTATTTCTCAACATATATAGAATTGATAACCAAATACCTTGGTGGAAAACAACAACAATTGATTGGTTGGCTCACCTAATTTCGTAGCAGATTATTTAAAAATCACAATTTAAGACTATATTACAGAACAATTACAATTAAAAGCAAATAAGCAGACAAAACCAAACCAAAATATCAGCAAAAAAGTAAATTTACTTAGGAAATGGAATATTCTTTTTCCACTGTGCTAAACTGGCAGCAATAACTTGACGATAGAATAGCTCTCTTCTGTAACTAATTTCAATTTGATAGTCATTTCTCAAAACTTCCGCAATTGACTTTCGAAGCTTTCTTCTAAATCCATTATATTCAAATTTATTCACAATCCAAATGATGCTGTTGTTGTTGTAAACATCATCAAACAAGCTATTCAATTGTAACAATTCTTCGTCATTTAATTCTTCATTTGAATTTTCATCACTAGTAAACGGTAATCCAGCATGAAACTTACCGAAGTAAACCAGAAATGAATCGTCTATTTTTTGTTTTCTTGATTTTTCGTTCAAAATTTCTAAATATTTGCAAAACTCCAATTCTTGTTCAATGATACTGACTATTAGCTTATGATATTTTTTCTTGATTTCCATTGAAAGTGATTGAGATTTCGAAAATATCCCAAAACCATTGATTTCTTGTGGTCGATATTGGGTTGGAATAACCGAAACTTGAGTTAAAGGAGTAGAACTCTTCTGGGAAATAGTGGACCCTATATTACTATCAAAGTCATCTGCATCACCGCCAATACAAAACCAAGATTTGACAGCATCAATCAATGCATTCCTCCTCAACTTGGAGACATTGGATGAGGTTGCAGAACTACCGGTAGTGGTGTCACTCAGATTTTCATTGGAGTATTTTTTCTTTTCTTCAATGCTTACTTCAAAAGACTTGATACTTTCAGCAGCTTCTGTTTTTACAGTCTTGCAAACTCCTTCACTTTTGCGAGAAATAGCAGGAGGAGAAGGCGCATCTTTTTCAGCATGAGATTTGGAGGTACCTTCAATGGCATCAGATATGGAAAGAAGTTGTTCCAGTGAATTCTTAGCTTTATGTTTATCAGCAGCAGTATCTTCTTGTTCCTTGCTACTGTTATCACTGGTTTTAGCAGCACCAGAAGGATTTTCGTTTTTATCTTTTTCTAAATGGAGATTAGAACCCTTTTCAGTTGTTTGCTCAAGAGACGTGGACCCAGAAGCTTCAGAACATTTGGCGTTTAAGCATTCTTCAGGATGTTTGGCTATAGTGTCTTCAGTAGCATTGCCTCCCTTTTTTGCAATCAAATCATCAAAAGATTTCAAAGCTATTTCGTCTGCAATTTTAGGCTCTTTTTTTGCGGGTTCTTCAGCTAATGATTTATCTGGTTTTGGCTCGGATTTTACACAATTAGCGACCGTTTCTGCTAACAAATTATCGCCATTTTGTGGATTTTCGTTGTTAATTTTATTGTCATTGCCACCGTCACTATTGTGAGTATTATCACTAGCTTGAGACATCTTTAAATCAACAATCTTAAATGTTGTTGAGAAAAGGAGAAAACGAAATCAGGTTTAATTTATCATTTTGAATCCAGGCTCAATTTATAATAAAAATTTCAGAGTATAACAAAAATTTGAAGAATGGTATTTGATGCATATTACCGTAGACTGTATCAAGGTAAGGATCTATTTTAAAAATAATTATTCTACTTTTTTGATATACTCGTGGTTCGTCCAAAATAAAGCAAATGGATAGTAATTAGTGACGGTAATTAAAAGAAGTTTGATACGCAAAGACCTTTACCAATAAGATGGGCACCATCGCATTTGACAAATGATGTTACCCCTGCGATTAAAGCGGCATTTACACTATATGTTCTAAAACAACGGAATGAAAGATGCTTGAAGTCAACGCTCTCCAATTTGCTACGAACAAAGCTTAAGCATCATTCTGATATAACAACAAAGTTAACGACTTTTGTACTGAAACCTAATGGGGCTGAGAATCTAAATTCGCTATCGTACAAAGATCAAGCTTGTATTTGTAAACTCTTGCAGCCGTTGAACTGGAATTGCAAAAGTTGAACAAGTTTGAACTTCCACTAATTACCCAATGCGGCAAATCGTGGTTTTTCGATTACGTAATCTGAAAAAACTTCGATCAAAAGCGCTACTCGAGTTTTTCAGTTAGTTGTCCTCTTTGTACTGTACATTATACATCACTCAATAGACTAAGAATCTCCATTTGTTTTCACATCCACCAGTGCTTTATACCCCCGTCTAGTATACATTAACATCGTTTGACGCTATTGCAGCAATATGAAGTTTTTTCTATTGTTATCATGTATTATATCTTTGGCTTTAGGGGCAATTTTAGGTATTGATTATGGACAACAATTTACAAAAGCCGTTTTGTTAGCTCCAGGTGTACCATTTGAAGTTGTGTTGACAGATGAAGGTAAAAGAAAAGACTTATCAGGGATCTGTATAAGAAAACAAGGCAACAAAGATATTGAGAGAGTTTATGGATCTCAAATGGGTTCATTGATTACAAGATTCCCACAAAACAGTGTATTAGATCTAAAACAATTGTTAGGTAAAACTATGGATGATCCACAGACCGAGAAATATATAAGGTCTCATTTTGGTGTCAAATTAGTTGGTGATGAGACTCGCTCTAATGCTATTAAATTTGATTTGGGATTGAGCAATTCATCTTACGAATTTTCAGTTGAGGAGTTACTAGCAATGTCATTAAATGAAATCAAACTGAGAGCTTTGGATCATTTACAAGAAAATCCAAATGCTGCTCCATTAGTCGAAGATGTTGCCATTAGCATCCCGCCATTTGCATCACAAGCTACCAGACAAGCGTATCTTGATTCTTTACATTTAGCCAACTTCTCAAATGTTTTGGGATTAATTGAAGAAGGTACTTCAGTTGCCCTTGATTATATCAGTAAAAAAATTTTTGAAAAAGAGGATTATAATAATGTTAAAGAATACTATTTGGTTTTTGACGTTGGCGCAGGTTATACTACTGCCACTTTATTCTCAGTTGTGCCAAGATCAATTGGACAAGTTGTATTAGAATTGGAAAGCATTGGATCTGATGAAACATTTGGCGGGAAAATTTTAACTGATTCCGTGTTTTCAATTATTTTAGAGAAATTTTTAAATCATTTTAACTTGGAAGAATCTGATATAACTGAAAAGACTTTGGCTAGATTATATGAAATTGCTGAAAAGGCAAAAACTATACTATCAGCTAACAATGAATACCACGGCACTTTGGAATCAATTTACGACGACAAAGAGTTCAAAGCTTCAGTTACCAGACAAGAATTTGAGGATATAAACGCCGATTTAATGGAGCATATTACCAAGCCAATTTTGAGCGCTTTATTTGATGCTAATTTGAAAGTTGAAGACCTTAAGTCGGTCATTTTGAATGGAGGTTCAACTAGGGTTCCATTCATTCAAAAGCATGTTGCTTCATTAGTTGGTGATGACAAGATTTCAAAGTCCGTAAACACTGATGAAAGCTCTTCGTTTGGTACTACATTGAGAGCTTTAAAGTTGAAAACCAAAACTATGAACTCAAAAGATATTTTGTTATTAGAAAAAAATTATCATAACTTTGAAATAGCTATTGATGAAAATGATGAACAGATTGTCGTTTTCCCGAAAGGTTCATCCGTTGGAAACACTACTAAGATTAATTTAGGTAGAGCTAAAGATAATTTGAGTATCTCATTATTTGAAGACGGGTCCTTATTCAAATCATATTATATCGATGACATTAACTCAAAGGCTAGTAAATTATCTTGTAAGTCGAAAGAAGCTAAAGAAATTATTGCCGACTTTGAAATAGACAACAATAAAATGTTTGATCTTGTTAGTGTTGAAATTCAGTGCGTATCTCAGAAAGAGGATTCGTTTTACAAAAAGTATTTAGGTAGAGAAGATAAAGAAGAAGAATCCACGGAAGAATCCGAAGAGGTTGATGAAAAGAACAACTCTACTAATTCCACCACCATAAAATCAGATTCCAAGACCAAAGCTCCCAAATCAATTTATATTCCGGTTCCTAAACCTACTTACCCTCATATTAAACCAATTGGAAGAATGGCTAAACAGGCTTTGTTGGAAAAACTTTCCTACTTGAATAGCCAAGATGAATTAAAAATTGAATTAGCTGAAATCAAAAATAAGTTAGAAAGTCAGTGTTATAAATTCCGTGAATATATTGATGAAAATGAATCCACTTTATCCAAAGAATTAAGCGAGGATGAAATTGTCAAACATTCCGAATATATAAGCGAGCTAATAGAATGGTTAGATTTTGAAAGTGATGATGCAAGCATTGAAGATTTGAAACTGAAAATAGCTGAAGTTGAAGATAGACAATTTGATTTAAAAAAATATGTTCAAATGGCTACAACCGATTTATCTCAAGAAGGTATGAAAAAATTGTATGACGATGGTACTAAATTAATGATGAACATCCAGTCAGGTATGTTGGAATTTGGCAACAAGATTGCCGGAATTAGAAAAAAATATGAAAACTCAGGATTAGATTTTGATAAGGAAAATGATAAGATGAAATTAAGATTGATGGGTAAAGAAGATAAAATGTTATCATTTGACAAGAATTTGCAAGAGTACAAAGATGTTTTAACTAAAATTGGTGAGATACTCAACCTTTCAAATATCAAATTCGAGAAATTCAGTAGAAAAGAATTGTATTCTTATCATGATAAATTGGCAAAAGGAGTAGCGGATATGTTGGTAGATATAATCGAAATTGAGTCCACCCACAGTCAGAGAATGGATTTCTTCAATGAACAATATGATAGGCTAATTGAAAGGCAAAAACAAAAGGAGTTTAGAAAGAAAATGAGAGAAGCTGCAAAAGAAGCAGAAAAAAGAGAAAATGAAGAAGAAGACAAAGAAGTCGATAATAAAGAAGTTGAGATTATTGAGGAGGATGATGACATTGTTGAAGAGATTCCAGTTCAATCAACTCATTCTACTAGCTCAACTCCTACTACTCAATCTTCTAAGTCAACTGAGACAGAATCCACTGAAGCCGAAGAAAAATCAAGTTTTACAGATAACGTAGTTGACACAATGGACTTGGAACATGACGAATTGTAGATAATTCAACGTATAGAATATACCAGATATAGTTTATAAACTAATAATAGAAAAGCAATTGTGCCGTTGGCATAAAAAAAATACGTTTATATTGTACGAAAGGCTCTCGAAAAAACATTTCGTTACGTCTTTTTGCTCATCAAGTATCAAATAATTCATTACTTCTCCAATCTTTTGAATCAATCAGTATGTCATCATCGTACTCAAGACGAAGAGATTCGAATGATGATACTAACGAAATATCATCAGCGCATGTATCAGGATTAGATCGGTCACAGCAACAATCACATGTCCATAATCGAAGAACCGATGATCATAAACAGCTATCAAGAAGTTTCAACGACGAACAAGCGAGATCACCGTCATATAGCAGAAGAACAGATGATAGGAGCTCATATAATTACAGATTAAATGATCGGACTTTCAGAGATAGAGGAAAAGAAAGATTAGCTAGTGGGCACGATAATCCTCACACCGAGACAAGAGACAGGAACAGAGATAGAATTAGAGGATCCGATAATCAATCGAGAGGAAGTGGGCCAGAAGGTCGCCAATATCATTTTGAATCTGAAGATAGAGATAGAGATAGAAAAAGACGATTCGCAGGACAAGAATATCATGTCGAAGTTCGGGACAGAGAAAGAAGAATCAGACAAGAGAGATATCCTACTGGGCCAAGAGATCGAGAAAGATTTCTAGAAAGACAAGGTCAACCTAGCGAGCCTAGAGGAACAAAAAGACCTTATGCGTATCAAGAGAGGGAATCATACAGGCCTAAACAACCAAGAAATCAAGATAGTTATCTACCACTGAATCTCAACCAATCACATTCACGTTATCAATCACAATCACAAACTGCATCTTCAGATTACCATATAAAAAGAGATGATGGTTCAATTGAAGATGAAATCAAGGAAATTGAAAGAGAATTGAAAGAGATCGAGGACGTTCAAGCCATCGAAGATATCAAAGTAATTGACTCAAGATGGGGGGTGAAGCCCAAAGGGTTTGAACAAGTTAGTGCACCAAGAGCTAAATTGTCTGGATTGTTTCCATTGCCTGGATTTCCTCGACCGGTGGATTTTACAAAATTAGAAGGGTTGGTCAAAGACAGATTGCTGAATACGAATGATATTTTGAATGAAAGCTCCAAAATTGATCCGCTGGATTCCAGGGCTGCTAAAACTTTAATTATTAAGAATGATTTATTACAAATTGATTATTTAAAAATAGTGGAGTTTTTTAATGACTATTTGAAAATGATCGATTTTGAACAAGGTTCGAGCAATAATATACATTCAAAGAAAAAGTCAAAAGATGATCAATCTTTGATCATCGAGTTTAACAATTCTGAATGTGCCACAATCATATATTCCTTGAATGAAACTGAGCTTTTGTTTAATGCATACAAGGAGGAAAGCGTACCCAGAAAAGAAGAAGGTGAGAAATTCATACTTCTGATCTCAAGGCCTAATGAATATATCGTACAGGACTTACCGAGTGAATCTACAGAAATTGATGAAATAGTCAGAGATAGTTCTGGAAAGATATCATTAATTATAACACCGAGCGTAACCTCAGAGAAGGTTTTGGATAAGTTAGAAAAGATATCATCATTGAAAGGTTTTCAATATTTGCGACAAAGGGGAACAAAGGATTCTTTAGGTTTGGTGTTTATTGAGTTCAAAAAACCGGTGATGCATGTAATAGAGAGTTTGCTAGATTTGGAATTTGTTACAAAAGCCTTTTATTCCTGTGTAATACCTAATAAAACAAGTATACAAAAAGGTCCTGTGGATTTCCATACTTTGCAAAAGCTAGTTAGGAACGAAATTGTGCAACCCCATCCGAAGCTGAGAGTTATACAACTACTCAATGCCGTAACGGCGAAAGATCTAACCGATGATATCAATTATCGGTTTACCCTCGACGATATCAAAAAAGAAGCTGCGAAATATGGTGAAGTTGTATCAATAAAAATACCAAGACCTGCTAATGATTTCACTCCCGGATTAATCCAATTCACTCAACCTGGATTAGGCAAAATTTTCATTGAATTTGATAATGAAGAATCTGCCCTTAAGGCGATAATGGAGATATCTGGTAAACTGTACAATGATAGAACAGTCTTGGGGGCATTTTTCGATTACGAAGATTATAAAAATAGTTTATTATAGTCCTGCGTTATTTTTATATTTTATTTTCAAGTAAAAAATCTTTTAATTCGTTAGGAACATTTTCATCGTAGCCATGCCTTGCAACTAGATCGTACAACGACTTAGGTAATTCAGGTATGAAGCTTAAACTCAATTTAATGATTTCGTTTTCTTCCAACCTTGGAAAATTTCTTAGTATTTTCATCGGTTGTTGGGACTGTAATAACGCGGATCGATTAATTATTAACTGAGCAACAACAAACAATACGTTCATATGGGTGCCATAAGCAAATAAAAAATCCCATAATTTCAATACAGATTTCAATGGCGGTGTGCAAGCACATAACGTAAGAATTGATGGAAAAGCGTATATCTCAGCTTTCAAAAATTTTGAATCTAAATATTCACTCAATACAGGATCAATTAACTTCAACACTACGTCGACTAAACTCAATCCAGTATGAACGCCATCTAAATTAGGTGTGATATAGAGTGGAATATGTTTGGTAATCAAGTTGTGCAATATGGCAAAAGCTTGAGGTTCACTCTTGTGACAGCAGTAAGCGACTGGTGCAAGTAAGACGTTTAAACCTTGAACATAGCCAACCTTGTTTGTTATTCCAATGCACGATAAGATTCTGACAAGTGTGTCTTCGCTTACCTTATGATGGAATTTTTTATCATTCATTAATGTCCGAAATGTATCATTCTTGATCTTGTGCAAAATTTCCTCCGGTAGGTTTTCTTCCAGTTCAGCTAATAAATGCATATAATCTCTTGTAGTAAACATTGGCACTCGACAAAGTATCGACCACACGTATGATCTGTACGGACATTGATCGTAGCCCTCTGGTGTGGAAAGTCCTTCTATAAGTATCATATATCGAAGTTGGGACAACCCATTTTCTAGAAATAGTTGAGAGCTTCCTATAAATTGCTCTACGGAATCTTTCTTTCTCCCTTTAATACCTTTGTCCATGTTTAGTTTAAGTTGATTCTTTTGATTTTTACAAGTTCTGATGTCAGTTCAGGTATTGTTGCCTTTTTTCTTGTTTTGATTACGAGCGTTTTCGAGAATTATTATAGTATTGTTTTGCAGTAAATCGCAGCTACTACTTTATGAACTTACACAGCTATACTTAAACTTTTTCAGACAAGATTTCATCAACATTATGTATGCTAACACTATCCAAAGTAGACTCATCAAGATTGGATTTTGGTCCAGTGTATGATTTGTATCCCCATACAAAATAGTAGACTAAGGATAGAATCCAAACTGCAAAATTAATAGCAACGGTATAATTCATAGTGTCTCTGTCAACTGATTTGCTATCGGGGAACATACATAACACAATTACATAAGCTAGCCAGCAAATAGTAACGACGTTGATAATAGTACTTATAACATTACCAAAATAAAACGGACCAGGAATGAATTTTCTTCCTCCGTAGGGTAATGAAACAAGCAAAACCGGTGTCCCCCATGCCAACACATTCAGGGCAATAGCAAGAGAAAATAGGGCACCTGATCCAGCAGCACCTGGAATCAAAACTAACAAGCCAAGGACAAGACCTGTGCAACCAGCAAAAATGGTCGCTCTAATTGGAACTTGAATTCTTGGATTAATGTACTTAACATAATTGTAAACGACAGGTAGACCATCATCCCTAGCGAATGACCAAACTTGTCTTGATAATGCAATCATAATAGAAATGGCCATCAAGTATTGGCCAACGGCTATCAAAGACATGAACGCAACGGCCCATTTTTTCCCTAACGCATCATATATGATTTGAGCCATGGCGGAGCCAGTTTTAGATTCAAGTGTTCTGGAAACGTCACCGTCCTTGATACATGCAGCACAAACTATGACAATAAACCAACCTAAAATGCCACATACGCCAATCGAGCCTGTGATTCCCACGGGAATCGATCTTTGAGCATTTTTGGCTTCCTCACTACAATGAATAACTGAATCAAATGCACCGATTGTCCAAATGGCAGGCATCCAACTCAATGCGAAGGACCACAAAGTGCCCCAATCTCTAGCATTTTCAAAATTATTAAATATAAAAGTTGCAGAATTAAAATCATGTCTTTTGCCAACAGGCACTGCTATCAAAAATAATAAAACAAGAAAAATGTTCACTATTATAGAAAGTGTTTGCAAACTTGCGCAATGCTTAGTTGTCAAACACGCAATAACAACATTCAAAACTATGCTCCCAGCAAAGATTCCGTAACACTTAGCATTTGTAATTTCAAAGTTTCCATCTTTTTGAATATAAACAGCTGATAGTACTTCAACAGCAAAACCATAAGATATACTACATAACCCACCTATTAAACCCAAAGAGTTTGAGCAAGCAATCAAAAAACTCAAAGGAACCCTTATGGAGTCGGGGCAGTAATAATTAGTGTAGTAATACAAACCTCCACTGGTGGGAATGGCGCTTCCCAAAAATGACATAGAAATGCCAACACTCATAATGAAAATACTCGCCAAAAGCCATCCCCATACCAATCCCGCAGGACCAGCCTCTAACCCTATTCCAAGTGTAGACGAGATACTTGGTAACAAACCCATTATGGAAAATGCGATACCGAAAACCTGAGTCGTACTATAATGACGTCCTAATTCTTGTTTATACCCAATTTGATGTAATAAATCAACATCTCCCTCATTATGTTGTGGATCGACAACTCTGACCACCGATCTAACACTAGTTATATGCCTTAGATGTTCTTCTGTTCTGGATCTAATACTGTTCATTACTTGCCTTGTTGAACTGATAGGAGGTTTAGGAGGGCTACTAATTGAAATTAAGTGGAAACATTGCGTTATTTCACTTATTCATATTTGGGTTTCACAACCACGGGTTGATTAGAGATAAATTTGAGTTTTGTTCGCAACAGTAATAGTATATGGCGGGTAATAGATAAGCACTGATAAGATAAGAAAAATACTATCATTCAATCCGCGACAATAAACATCAAAACAATTATGACAAATATCTATGATTGATGTAACTCCTGTAACGGTCCTATGATAGTTCAAAAAAGAAAATCTACATTAACGTTATGTTATTCTCATTTAGATAGCTTCAAAATACCAAATTTGTCAATTTTTTCATATGGAACTGAGTTGCCTTGCCAAATGTTTCTTTTTTCAAATCTTCATAGCTACAACTCTTTGTATAACGTATAATTGTATTTCAAGCTCAATTGAAAAACCTTGGTATTTCTTCGTCATGATGTAACGATGAAATTATCTTTTGATATATTGAAAAAGACAAGCAAATAATTGATCGACCAATAGCAGTTCGAGACGCAATCTTATCGGCAAATTGCCGCGCATTTATTTTGCTGCGAGATTCTTCATCAACATGTGTGATACGGCTACACCAGTTTTATATAACGAATTTCAAACTCACCACTTTATAAACGCATAGTATAATATGTAGTAATTGTTTATCGTCAAAGAGTCTTTCATCTCTTAAAATTATTAGTTGAACCTATGGTAGAAGCGATATATTTAGAAGGTGGAGAGTAGCAGTATGTAGCAAAATCCCCTAATTAACGATTTGCTAATAGTTTTGTAACTATGGAGTACTAGATATGTTGAGATTTTTGAATTCACTGCATATGGTAGCAATTTTGCAAATTTCAGAAGGAAAGTGTCTACAGGTCTGAATACAACATTACATTTACTTCCCCATTCACTTTCCTAGTCCCCATGCAAATTATATACGCGTAGTAAACACTTGTGAGATATCGTGTGTGATCGTTTCGTAGTTGACAGTATCAAATCAACATGTTGAATACCTCATGTGTATCAATTTGTTACGTAACACTACACTTTTAATAATACAGTAGAGTGGTGATGTGCAATATTGGCTTTATTGCTAAAGGAATAACAATTCGGTCCCAAATTCGCTCACAGTTCTTATACTTATTCTTTTTTGCCTTGTATTTGGCTAAAGAATTGATACAGTCTTTTCCTACTTGTCTTCAAAATATTTTTAAAGTTTTCCGATACTAATACAGAAGTCAGACCGCAACCTTTTGGGTATTTTTGGGTGTGTAGGAGGAGTACAATGTGTGTTACCCATAATTATTTCCACAAGTGTTGCGTGTGGATTCCTTGTTTTGATTGCAAAATAATATTATCGAAGTTCCCGCAGCAACGGAATCGAAATCAAAACATATGAAACTTTTTCAACTACAACATCTTTATTCACTTATTCAATAGACCATCAAATTGCTAAGCCTAATCGTGGATGGCTCTCAATTAAAACTTGGTAGACAAAGTTATATCTTGCAAACAGATAAATTCTTAAGTGATTCGGTCAAGGGCTTAATCCTAAGCTCATGAATATCAAAGGGTGAAGTCTCCTTACCATGGGTGTTACCCCACAGAATTGGTCAAATGACTTTCTTGGATATTCAAATTTCCATAAGGTTAAATTCAGTATCAGATACCACCAAATAGGTTTAAAACACATAAACGTTTTTCCAGGGTCTTTAACATTTGGAAAACTATAAATCAACCAGACATTTCCCAGATTTCATCAGGTTTTTCATTTGAACCATCAGTCGGAATCAGCAATCATGAAGTTCTCTTCTATTGTCTTGAGTTTATTTGCTGTTGCTAATGCCGGTTATATTCAACCATATCACAGAAATGACCATCGTGATGGTATTAAATGTGAAGATGACCACATTATTACTTTCAATAAAAGATTTGCTTTGGCAGTCAAAGAATTTCATAAATTTGAAAAAAATGACTGCTTAGATTTAGTCTATGAAATTGATGATGGTCAATTAGAAAAAGGAGGTAGAGAGGACTTACGTTTTCCAATCAAGAGATGTGAAAGATGCTACGATTGGTTCAATGATGAGTGTTCTGATGACGAATGCAGAGGTCACAGAGGCTCATTTGATGAAGATTGCTCTGATGATGAATGCAAGAAGAGAAGAAAGTACTACAAACGTGGTGATGGCTACAGATCTGATTGTGACTGTGCTGAAGAAGAATTCTGTAAAATTGGCCACAAAGAATGCGTTACTTACTTTACTTTATGTGAAACTATCTTGTATGATCAAAAAGGTAGAATTGGTTCAATTGTCGCTAACCACCAATTCCAAGCTGATTTCCCCGTTCAGCATAATGCTTTGAAGACTTGTGATTTCTCAATTGTTTTCAAACACGGTGAATATCACTTAGCTTTAGACCGCAGGACTACCTTCTGGCAATGTAAAGTTGATGACTGTGGAGCTTATAAATTGTATGATAAATGTATTGCTCGTCAATGCTCCCCAGTTGAATTGCTTGTCTTGGAACTTGAAGAGTCAGACTGTGAATCTGACAGGGAACACGGTAAAAAATACAAGAGAGGATACAGAAGAACTGATTGTGAAAGTGACTGTGAAGAAATCATAAGATTCACTGATTGTGAAACTGATTGTGAACACCACCACCACACTGACTGTGAGTCAGAACGTGAAGAATTCCGTACTGATTGTGAAACTGATTGTGAACACCATCACCACCACACTGACTGTGAATCAGAACGTGAAGAATTCCGTACTGATTGTGAAACTGATTGTGAACACCACCACCACCACACTGACTGTGAATCTGATCGCGAAGAATTCCGTACCGATTGTGAAACTGATTGTGAATACGGTAGAAGACACAGACACTGGAAAGGATACAAGAGAGGATACAGAAGAACTGATTGTGAAAGTGACTGTGAAGAAATCATAAGATTCACTGATTGTGAAACTGATTGTGAACACCACCACCACCACACTGACTGTGAATCTGATCGTGAACACTACCACCGTACCGATTGTGAATCAGATCGTGAAGAATTCCGTACTGATTGTGAATCCGATCATGAACACTACCACCGTACCGATTGTGAATCAGATCGTGAAGAATTCCGTACTGATTGTGAATCCGATCATGAACACTACCACCGTACCGATTGTGAATCAGATCGTGAAGAATTCCGTAC